>QLNU02014176.1:72745777-72764841 GCA_006491805.2 Dysdera silvatica
AGCTATATGATCCGAAAAAAAAATATTAAACAATAATTAGAGAAGAAACAATTAAAAATAAAAATCTCCAAGATTCTATTAAAAATTTACGAAGAGAATATTTAAAAAGGGGAAATGAATTTAAGGTTTTCAGTGTGTGAGATAGAAGGTTCCACACCCGACGACCAAAGCAGCCCAAGCGTACCAAGCCAAGAGTTGTTCTTGAAAAATCCGGTATAAGGGAATTCAAATTCGGTGTGTTGTAGGCATGGTCTGGTGAATGTAGGGATATTAGATTTGAGTATTCACCCTTCTTGATAGCATTAAACATAAAAATAGCGGATTTGTAAGTAATTAGTTGATCTATTAGTAATATATGTTTTACGCGATCAATTTCAGTGGATCTAAGAAGGCGGGTTTGATTAGACAGGAGACGAAGGTATCTTTTCTGGAGAACGGTAATTCGTAGGAGATTCGATTTTGAAGTATTTCTCCAGATCAGTAGGTAATAGAATAGAACTGAAAAGATTAAGGAATAACAGAGATCAGTAGAATAGAAATCGGTAAATAAACAAAAAAGGAACAAGGTGCAAAATGGATATTTTGGAATCGGAGAATCCTGTTTTCAGAGAATAAACTGTGGTTAAAAATGCCTGTCGCATTTTCGCGATGGGTAGTAATTTTTTCTTCGCATTTTCGAGCAACTCGTCGCATTTTGCGAAAAATGCGACTGCAACTTAAACCCCGCTTCTAAGAACTAGTATCCTTCCGTAAGTGAAGGCTGTCGATGAAGTGCGTAACGTTTTTGGACGGAGCCCAAAGAAGTCAATACGAGCTACCTCAAGTGAAAAAAAGAACTAGAACTACAATCTACAAAGTTGTACGACTAAGGTTTCATTTGTGTGCACATAAAGTTAAAAAGAAAGAATAACTGATGCTTTAAGCGTCAGTTAATCACGGGAAGCTGGAGAAAACATGGAAATAAATGGAGTACCACGCGATTAGACGGTTCTATTTTTTTCCCTGAGATCCCTTAATCGATAACCTTCAAGATATTGTTAACAACTAACCATATTTACTAATTTTTTCATAAATAATTGCCTAACATCTAATGCCAACTAAACTAAATTACTATTCTTCTCTAACAAGAATTCCGTTCCTGACGATCTTTCATTTATTGTTAAGGACTTAAATATATTCTTTTCCCCCCCGATACGGACTTTTTGGGAATTAACTTACAATCCAATTTAAAGTGGGGCAACCATATTCATTAGGACTTGAACCAAGATTAGCGGAAATATTGGTGTTGTCAGAAGAATTGCTCACCTCTTGACAACTCGCGTGATACTTAATTACTCCATAATGGTATTTTATTATAGTATAAAGCTCAATTCATTGCCAAAGAATCACTGGCGTACGCAGGGGGTGTTGATGGGGTTGTAACCCCCCATTGCAATGAAATTTTGTATATTTAACATAGGAATATGTGCATTGTATCTCTGTAACCCCCCATTCAGCCTATAAGCACCTCATGGACTTTCTGCCTACGCCTATGATCACCACATTCCTTTTACACATTTTCTATTTGCTTAACTTTTAAACCTTTATACCCTATGTTAGATGTCATGTTCAGAGGCGTAATCAAGCATTGGCAAAGGTAGAGATGCCAAGGGCACCGAGTCTTAAGCAGCTCAGCTCAAAAGGCGCCAAATGCACGAATACTTGCGAAAAGGCAAATATGAAATAACAGATAGGGGCGCTAAAATCTTACGCTTCCGTTCATGTTTAATATGGCAAAACGGAAAAATATATTAGCCTACCTGTGACAGAATATATCGACCCACAGGCGCCAAAATCGTAAATTCGCCTCTGTATAGCCGGAGAGGACGGGGCTCTGGCTCCCCCATTTCCCCAAGTGTTTTTTTCCCATCCAATGGTCAAGAACTCTGTTTCATGGGATACAAACAAATAAATACAAGCGCGAAGCTAGGGGGATTTTATCGCTTCCCTCCAGCTCCAAATAAATCCCTTGTGAACTATTTTAAGTTTTTCACCCCAGCTCTCTTATGAAACTAAACGAGTGAATTAATCTTGGCGCCTCTTCCCGCAAAGGCTAACGTCTCTGTGATTACATCCTTATCACGTACAGAGGTTGGACAAAAATATCGAAACACCTTGCAAAAAGCATATAACTTTGACTAACATCGCATAAGATAATTTTTGTCACTCAGAACTGCTTGCAGTCTTCTTAAAATGGATAATTGAGCTCCTGTATAGTTTTCAGGGGAATATCGTAACGTTCTTCCTGCAAAGCATTGGCAAGTTTCCTTAATGTCGATGGAGGTGGATAACGCGTTCGAACATTTGTCTCCAGCACTGATCACAAGGGCTCTATAATATGGACATCGGGTGATTGTGGAGGCCATGGAAGATGTGAAACTTCATGTCGGTGTTCAGGAAATTAAAACCAGTCCTTGGACAATGTGTCCTGTGGAAACAGGGGGCTTTCCATCTTGATAAACAACATTACACTATCAGAGAACGAACTTCGCACCATGGGATTGACCTGGTCACTCAAAATGGTCACACAGCCGCTGGTAGTGATTGTTACCTTGTAGGGTAATGAAGGATCCGGCAGAATACCATAGTAAGGTTGCCCATATCATGACGGAACCCTCGCATGTTTCACTCTTGGTAGTAAAAAATTTGAATTTTAAGCTTGAAATAGCGTTTTCCAGGCAAATTCGGACTGAAGTCAGAAATAGTGTAAAGCTCGACTCATCTGACCGAATGATATTTTCCCATTGCTCCATATTCCAAGTTTTATGACTGTGGCATCACAGTCTCCTTTAAATAGCATTTTGATCACTAATGAGTGGTTTCGGAATGTCAATTCATCCTGAAAAATCTTGCTTGTGTAGCTCCTTTCTCACTGTTTTGACACTTATAGGGTTTGTCAGCACGGTATTCACCTCTTAAGTCGCGTTTTTAGCTGCAGACTTTTGATTTTTCATCACAACCTTAAGCAACGTTCATCTGTCTCTGACATTAAACACACATCGCCGTTCCAGCTGGTATTAGTCAGATGCGTTTTTTTTTTTTTAGTCTTGCTGTATACAATGGAAATGGCAGTTATTTATGGTAACAATTACAAATCACCTGTTACCGAGTGATCACTATTCTAGGAATAATATATTTTTCTGAAATTTCTGTCCTTCAAATAACAGCTGTTATTTCATTCAGATCACCCGTGAATTAAAATTTGTTTTGCTGCACAGGAAACGACACAATAACTGGCTATCGAAGTAACATCCTTTCTGGTATAATCCTAACTGACGCCTGGAGACTATTCTTGGCATTTATCGCCCATTTAATATCTGAGAACACAAGACTTGCTGCATTTCTTTTTAATTTCTTAACATTATTGATCGAAAGCTCGAAGAAATTTTTTCAGTCTAACTCCATTTTTACCCTTATACAGGGTTTGTCCCAAAAGTTCCCGGAATGATTTTTTTTAAAATCATTTATTCAATATCAGTTTACAATCTTTTCAGAACTTTTCAAAGTATTCTCCCCCTGCTTCGATGCACCGTTGCCAACGCTTCACCCAATCATTGAAGGCGCCCTGGAAGTCGTCAACGGGAATCTCCTTCAGTGAGGTCGTCGCGGCTGCTTTTACCGCCTCCAGCGTCCGAGAATCTGCTGGTGCCAGATCAGGGGGCTGTACGGGGCGGGCGTGCCACCTTTTGGTCAACAACTCCCGGGGAACCAATGAGTGCGGTGTGGGTTGACGCGTTGTCATGGTGCAAGATCAATTGATATACTGTTACGGATGGCTCATTGAAATAAATGCGTTATCTTAAGTTCTGGATTCTATAACCTATGAGCAACGCAGACGCAGATTTTCAGAAACGGTGGGAAAATTGGCTCTTACTCAGTCACAGTAAAAGATAAAAAAATCACTAACACAAACGCAGTAAAGTATTTAGGGATGATGCTAGACGAAAGACTTAGTTTCAAAAGGCATTTTGAAGTCACTAAAAACAAAGCTCGTGCTGCCTTCTCCACACTGTTACCAGTTTTAGGACCTAAATCCAAAATGAGCCTTCCAACAAAAATTCTGGTATATAAATCTTCAATTAGGTCAATTCTTCTTTACTGCTGTGCTGTATTCACCTTTCTCGGTCCAGATAAAATGAGAACACTACAAATAATTCAAAATAAATGTTTACGAACAATGTGTGGAGCTCCTTGTTTCGTTTGAAACTCAAACATACACAAAGATTTAAAAGTCGAACTTCTTCACACAGCAGCACTCGACCAATGTTTCACCTTCTTGGGAGAGCTGGAGGACAATCCAATAGCATCACTCATCAAATCCTCAAGGTACTGCCTTCAATGCCTAATCTACTCCAAAAGGGACAGGCCACGTTCGGTTTTGCATCTAAGTGGGCTCATGGAACACCTGCAGCAAGGTGAACATTGTGCTTTGCGGATTTTTAATAATTAACTCACCTCGTGCTATCGTCGCTCGTGGTGAGAGCACTTGACTGCTCCCACTTACAGATAGTGGTTTCTTATCACAGAAAACCGGACAATGAACCAACACGTTTCAACTTGTTTTTGGACCGTTTCATTCGTGCCAGTGCTGTAGTGGCGCGTAACTTTATCATTAACTTAAAAGTGAATATCAATGCGAAATGTATGGGCGCTGCCTGGGTCATTTGTACAAAATTAAATTCTATGCTCTGTTTAATCACGGTAGTTGGCAGAGGGCACCTGATCACCGCAAAGGCGTCCAAAGCCCTGGCTTTGGGACCTGCAATTTTAGGGACCCCCAAAAAAGCCTAAATGTTAATTTTTTTACATATTTTTTTTTTACTTTTACCGAGTCTTTCCTTAAAGAATTAAAAAAAATTGCAGCGCATTAGCATTTGTTGTTATAGCGTTACCTTTCAATAAAGGAGACCCACGGAACAAGAAATTTTGTCCCTTAAATAGAGGTGTCTCTTCTTCGGAGGTACATGCGTTGATATACAGACATATACTACGGACCAGAGTAATCTTCCCTTATTGGGGGCATCCCTTACAAGAGATAATACTATATTTACCTATCCAATTTATGATGGAACCAATTCTGCGAATGCCCTCCGAAATGGGCTCAGCTCGCATTTTTCACATTTAAAAATAAATATTTTAAAATGCTAGAGAACTAAAATAACTCGCGGTCTTCCCTCAATCGTTTTTTACTTTAATCAGTGGCGCACCCAGGATATTCCCAAGGGCGGCAGTAATGCAAGGAATTTTTGGTGGAAAAAACGGCCAGGGGCCATATCGATTACGGTTGTTTGGCTTTTTTGTGGCGCAAGAGCATCTGGGCTATACTGCGCCAATTTTTGTGTTTATCATTATTAAATTACTACTAATTCTACAGTGCAAGATACTTAAATGATTAAAAATGGTGGATTTTTTTGTACAATTTTACAATGGCCAGCTTTTGTTTTCCACAAAAGATCACTGTTTTAGTAATAGGTTTAAAAATAATCCTATTGTGCAAAACTTGCTTTTGCTTGCCCTCTGTCCACTACTTGATCTACGGAAGCCTTTTTTCCTTTTGCGACCTTTAAAAACTCATCGGCTTTGTGAATTGAATTCTTATGATAGAGAAAATTCCTATGTTGGTTGAACTCAAAGATTTTCCGATTATTAAATTCTTTTGAAACCTGTTGACGATGTCGATCTTAAACCGACTTCATGGGGTGAAAAGAGAACACACAAAATTTTCTATAGGCACTGTCTTCTGCATTTGGGTAAGCTAGATAGTTATGCTTACTCAGTTCAGATGAGCAGAACTTCCGACTGTGGTGAGATTTTCCTTGACTTTATACAGCACTATTGTGACTGTCGTGAGAAAACTGCAATTTGCATATGGTTCCCAAAGACTTTTTAGCACTGTTATCCTATCTTCATCAGTGAGGTTAGATTTCTTGACATAATTAGAAATATCTGCGGTTAATTCTGCGGTCAATTCCAACCGTTTTGTCCACCTTTACCTCCTGGAAAGCATTTGAAGACAGCCCCTAGCCACTGCTGTTGCTTGCCTCAACAGCAATCTCATCAATGTCACAAGAGTTCAGGGAAACGTCGTCGTCACGCATCTTCATTGATCCGCAGTGCAACAGTGATTTTAAAATAAAATTCAACTTACTACTCATTGAATTCTATTCTAAATAAATCGATAAGAACATCTTCCCAACTACCCGTTGGCGCAGTATAGCCCAGATGCTCTTTCGCCATAAAAAGCCAAACAGTCAAGCCCAACTACATGACTGCATGCTCTAAAAACGGTATCACTATTCGGGAGCACTTACGTCCGCGAAAAGATCATTTCAAAAATGAAGTTAGTAAAATAGAAAATTAGAACCAGAATAAGCGACGTCTACCTTAAAAACACTCTCAGCACGTTAAAAAATAAGACCTGACAAGGTTGTTAAAAATAAACAGTGCTAAAAATCTCACTAAAAGGTTTGATTTCGCTTTATATTAATAACTAAAAGTATTGTAAATGTTTTTTGCTTCCATACGTATTTTATGCTGTTATATATGCATATATTCAGTTCCAGTGGCGAATCCAGAAAATATTTTCGGGGCTGGGGGCAAATCAATATAGAGATAAAAGCGAATTAGGATTATCACCCTCTCTCGGATCGGCCTTTGTTCAGTACTAATAATTGCCGGTATGCGACCCGCGAACCAGCAAGAATAAGCAAAATTGGCCCTTGGACTGAAAAAGGTTGAAGACCCCTGGTTTAGGACATTAATAGTAGAGTCCGTTCGCGTAAAATTGGCGGGTAGTACCGTTAGACCGTATGTGACGTCAGCTCCCTTGAATTCTAAGGGTACTACCCGCAAATTTTCCGCGAATGGATTATATGCAATCAAAATCTTGCATACTGTACCTCTACATATACCGAAAATTTCTGCTACCTTGGCTACAAAAGCACCCACTATACCAGCATGGGCGCCGACAGCATAAAAATATTGGGGGGGGGGGCAATATACCAGTAGAAGGTATTTTGTTCGGAATCGGAAAGGGACATTGAACCCTAATACCACCATTAGGAAGACGGGTGCCCCCGCATTTCCGTAATGTTTTTGCTACCAGTACTTACTCATTAGCGAGGTTGTAAACATTTTTTGCCTCCCCAAAAAAATTCTGGTTAACGCCTTGTTGTTAAAAACTCTTTACAGGGATAACAGACAACAACAAAGCAGTGTTTAAGTTAAATGTGCTTCTGCTTGATGACGTTCACTTTACCATAAAATCAATATTCTAGTTACATTTCTACATACAACGCACCTTACTAAATTTCATATTTATTACGCTGATGGTGATGATGTAAACACTTCCTTTAATTTATGTCGTTGATAATGAGCGTAGAGGGCCAAAAATTTCCTTGAGCTTGCGAAATTAAAATTGGGAAAATGTAGTTGTGGTTGTAACGTTATTAAAAACGTTCCGTTTGAAAGTTGAAATAATAACACGTCAATGAAAACGCTGCCATGCAGAAAAGAGAGCTATATAATACAATCTAACAAAAGGTATAATTACATCAAATAAATGACAAAGTGCATTTTTTTTATTTCGTACTAAATACACTACGCCGAAAAATATAACCGCATTCCTTAGATTAAAAAAAAAAGAAAAGAAAGAGAAAATATTTTAAACTTTGAACGACGTTACCTACTGTTTGAATTTTTTATGGCGCAAGAGCATCTGAGCTGTACTGCGCCAAACGTAACCTATTAAAAATTGTTTTGTTTGAATTTGGGGGCACATGGAATCTTAATACCAACATTGGGGGGGGGGATCTCCTGTCACCCCCTCGCTAACGGTGCTTGTGGGGACGGACTTGAGTCCCTTAGAGTTGGCGCCTATGCAAGGACAGATGGGGGGGGCACAGGACAAGGAGGGCGCACCACCTTGTGAATAACGAATTTACATAAATTATTACTTATTACTCAAAATGGGCAACATTTTGCACGGAACGAGTTAAAATTCATTTCCAAGCTTTGTGTCCCTTCCCCCACGAAATTTTTTTTATGGATCCATCTCTGCAGTAGCGGCCCTGAACTTTGCGAGGCCCTGGGTCATTTACTTTTGCGGGGCTCCGAGTCATTTACTTTCGCGGGGCCCTGAACCATTTACTTTTGCGGGGCCCTGAGCCATTCACTTTTGCGGGGCCCTGAACCATTTACTTTTGCGGGGCCCTGAGCCATTCACTTTTGCGGGGCCCTGAGCCATTCACTTTTGCGGGGCCCTAAAATTTTGGAAAGGGACCTTACCGGGGAGCCTGGGGGTATGGAATAGATCGCAAAGGGGGTTCGGGGGCCCTCCGTCGAAAAAATTTGAAAAATTAGCTCTTTAAAACAAGGTTTTTAAGCCATTTGATGGGAGATGGTAAATAGTTTTGTCTTCTTGTGGTCCGTTGTTAATAACAAGAATCTTAATTTGACAAAAGGATGAAAAATGAATAATAAAAACAATAAAGATCATTTTAGCGTTATTAAAATTCGAATAAATTTATGCACATAATGAATAAGTAAATGGAATTTAATGACAAACATTTTACATGTAATGCTGATAAAAGGGCGGGGCACTGGCCGCTCCCCTGCATCCCAAATGGAGCTTGAAGTTGTAAATTCTCTTGAAAATTTAAGCCTTTGAGAGCTGAAGTAAAAGGTTTAAAATTTCAACTACTACTTCTAGCATGTATCCCGTGGGGGGTGGTGGGATTCAGGGACCATCCCCCCAAACTAAATTTTTAATGGACTTGGCACGCCCAGGCTCTAAATTGCATCGACACGCTCTAGAATTTTACCTTAATTAAACTTTGGCCACGGTCTTGGCTATAAACACGTGACATTCTAATCGGAATTGGCAAATAAACAGCTACTACATGAGCTCCATCTGTAAAATATAAATATATTCGATTGATGACGCCCGATTTTCAGCTATGGTACTTCAACGAAAAGTAATTTCCACTTTTTATCATTAACTTAAAATTTGCTTTAAAAAATACAGTCTCTGAATTAAAAGGAGGAACAAAGGCGGATTTATTGCGATGTTAGTAGGTACACCCAGAAAATTAATTATGAAAAAATTTGTACGCAATGAAATTCGCTTTACTCACCAGTGTTGGCGCATTCATGGCGGTGGAATCACTGTCTCCGGAAGTATCGAAATCCGGTTAACAGACAATGCTCACAACAAGAGCGATAATTACCACAGTTTGCTGGCCACGATAAATAGGAATGCGGTCACACAAACACAGAAGCCTCAAAACAGAGGATGGGAGTTCATCCAGGGGTCTCTGAAGTCGGTTGGCTTCAAAATCGATCAAACGGTGCCAATCCGTGTCATGGAAGAAGGAATGATGATTTGGAAGGAAAGAATAATCAACGCCAGTGAGATGAGAGCAGAATACAAATTTAGCTGATGGAATGCTTCGGAAGCTTTTGAGCAGAATGTTCACGGCCAATATGATGTCGTAAAACATTGGCGGATTTAACGAAGGTTGGCGCTAAAAAAGATGGGAATAATGGTATTTTGGCGATTATATCATCGCTCTTTCTCCAATTTACCAACTGAACAAACAACCGCAAGATGAAATATGCACTTATTCGTAATCGTCATTTTTGCTTTCAACCCTCATTTATCCACTCTTGGACGCTTTCCCAATTTCTTCTAAGCTTGTATGTTTTGGGCATTGCCGTAATTAGCATTGTGATCGTGGCAGGGGCGGACACAAACTTTCATTTTGGGGAGGTCAAAGACAATCTGTTATGGCCTTGGAATTACGCCCTTCGTTTATCACAGCGATTCCCAACTTCTATTGTACCCGCGGACCACTTTGATTTTCACGAGTTGATTGCAAGAGGGGGTCACGACCTTTACACACTTAAATTAAGATGACTTCGTGCTGATTTGTTAAACTTTATAGGTTATAAAATACAGCAAACACAATAATGATTTTTTACACACATATTCATATGTCTCTTGCCTATGTAATTCAATGTAAAAAATTTTAAAAGTATGTACATTTTCAAAGGAAATAAAATACAAAACATAATCTCGTCGTTGAAAACTAAAAAGTCAAGTTTTGTGCGCAAGTTTAGAAAAGTATGAAATTGCATAAAATAATTATTTTGTTATTAAAATGTTCGTAAGGTCTTATATATAATATTCCACCTAAAAAAGATAATTTAATTCATAAAAAAAAACTGATTTAAGTAATGTACAAAAAATTCACCGGATGTACATATAATTAAACCGAATTACTTATTGGTGTGAAAAGATAATGCAAGTTTTTTCTATAATATTAGGTGTAGGTCATAGCACTTGACATTTTACATGAGTATATCAAATTTAAAGCATAAAGTCATAACCATTCTAAAGTTATAGTGCGCAACATGCGAAACCGTCATTTCGAGAAAAGCGCGTTTAAAGTTTTAACAAAAAATAAATAAATAAATAAATAAAAAAAAAAAAAGCAAGCAAGCAAATCAACGAACAGGGCACTCGGGAAAGCAACCTTTTCTGAGTACTATACCGTAGTCACAAAATTATATATTCCGATCTCTATGACCGAAGTAATACAGTAGTAGTATAGTGGTCAAAGTGGGGGCATGTTGGAAAGGGTGCAAGTATTACGCGTGCCACCGGTACCACTCACCAAAATGCGCCGCGTGCACACAGGAACCACTCACCAAAGTGCGCCGCATGCACACAGGAACCACTCACCAAAGTGCGCCGCTGCCAATCATCAAATTATGAGGGTTTATGTTACTATCCACTATTATTAATACAATTTAAGTATATCTTTTGATGCGTTCCTAATTCATTACCGGAATTGACTTTCTTAAAAGAAAATTTTCAGAAAGTTCATAAGGGGAGGGGTTACAGAGCTACAACTCATATATTCCTATGTTAAATATACAAAATTTCATTGCGATGGGGGTTACAACCCTGGCTACGCGTCTGGTTGGTTGGACTTTAAGGCGCGCAGGACAACAAGGATCATTCTACATTAAATAAGACTTTTGCTCGAAAATGTTCTTGTACATTTGACGTACTTGCATTTGATTTACTATAGTTTAATAATACAAAGCACAAGCAGGACGGTCCTTGTGTTGTATGAAGCCATATCTTCTAGTTCAAAGGTGAAAACAACGTATACCCATTTTAGCTTCTTTTTTTTTCTATAGCAGACATTTTGGCAATATTAATTACTCATAACACTAATCTTATGAAAAGAAAACGCGAGAGATAGTGGGAAGAAACAAAGAGACCGAGAAAGAAAATGAAGTTTTGGATGGAAATAGAATTAAGTCATCACACACACATTCGAGGTTCAAGACGTCGGTCAGCCTTGACCGTAACCTTATGGTCGTGTACACCTTTTTCCACAAATATGTAACAATATTCTTGTTTAAAAGGTGGGAAAACACAAATGGATTTTGTCGGAAAACAAATGAGATAAATATTTTTTTAATTTTAACAACTATATTCGGATTTTTTTTAAACAAATCCGTGTGATACTAAAAGTTTAGGCCGTAGGTTGTTGACCTCTGATCTAGGCATTAAGCCACCCCTAGTTTCATCAACCTTCTTGGGTAATTCGAATCCTTGTCATTCTAATCAGTTTCCTGATTTTTTAAAAATACCAGCTAGTAAAAATCCTTGTAGCCATTGGCGTAACTAGGGGGAGGTTTAGCCCCTTTCTAGATTTCGAGAACGGCCTCTTGGGGTTTAGAGGGGGCCCCCTTACGGGGGTTGTGGTTTCGAGCTCAGTTGTACCAATGCTTGTAACAATCATTGTAACGCTCTTGTGTGTTTGTTTGGATTTTTTATGGCGCAAGAGCATCTGGGCTATACTGCGCCAAATAACACTCTTGTAACAATATTTGTAACATCCTTGTAATAAGAATGTTTTGTGACACTAATATTGAGAATATCCAATTCCAATTATATCTGTGTTCTTTTTATTTTTTTTATCCAACACCATTTTTTATTTCAAAAGTAGCATGGACGACTGATGTCTTACTTTGCCTCCAATGAACATCGACAATATTTTTTCGTAAAAATCAAGATTAATAGATAGTTCATTCACAAATGAATAAATATATTAATAGATAATAAATCGAAACACGTATGATTATGATGAAGTGGCATCATTAATTATATGGAAAGTTACTTATAAAAACTCGCACGAATTTCTGCAATCATGATTGCTGTTCAGTCTAAAATCGTCCAGCTATTGGTTGAAACGTTAGACATTATATCACTCGAATAAAATTAATCTTTTAAATTATTTTATTAATCTTCTCTCATAATAATGTAAAATATCGAAGTAGCAGACACGTCAGATACATCTTGAGTATCCGTCCGCTCGTCGGGAGGGTTAGGGAATAAAAAGCATTTGTGGACCTCTGCAATTGGAAAATGTCCATTATTCAGAGGTGCGTGCCCGTTACTGAGTCTTTATTGGATAATTAATTATAGTATATATAATTAATTTACAAGTTAATTAATGAAGCATCTAGCTATTTTAGCGTAGTCTTTTATGTGTCAATTTGAATCTTCATCTTTGGTTTTGAACTATTGATTTCTACCAACTGTTTCTTACCATGACCGTAGCCAAGAATTTAATGGGGGAGGAGCTTCAAAAATATTCAACATGTATGATACAATCAGAGCATGTAAGGCCGCATTGTCAAGTCCCATTAAAATTTAATTTCGGGGATTCAGTTCCTAAGACCCCCCTTTGGATACGGGCATGTTCTCTGGCATTTAACCCAGAGAGATCGAGAGAGGGTCTTACCTTGTTATATTAATTATGTTTTTTGGGCAAAATGTCAAGGTACTGACAGCATCGCCCCCTCCCCCCCATAGTTATAAAAAGCTTATGTACAGGTAAGGGACAAGTGCTGTGGTCCTCAATAAAGAGATTGTGATTTGAAAGATTGTTTACGCATAAGCATACAATCAATAAGGTCCGATCCATTTCTCTTGACTTGTTTCATACATACGCATAGGCGTAACTTAGGGGTTAAATGTAGTGTAAAGTGGGGGGGGGGGGCAAAAAACCCCCAAAAAACACAAAAAGTATGGTTTTGCCTCTTTTCTAAAAAAAAGGGGGACAAGTGCCCCATGTCCTCCGCCAGATTACGCCTATGTACGTACGGACATTTCCTGGATAATAGTTGCCACGATATGACCATTGCTGCCCTTGCGCCGTATACAATACAACTAATTGGCGACATTCACATAGACTAATGGAAAAATTTGACGTAGATCCCGAAAAAGGAAAAAATATACGAAACAGAAAGAGGACATTAGGTCAACATTTTGTTAAAACTAGTTCCAATCTATCTTAAATTCATACTTCGTTATCATCGCAGCCACAGAATGGAAGTCGAAAAACAATTTCTGATGAAAGTTTGATATGTTACAAGCTGAAACGTCTGTGAGTAACTGTATTAATATAATTATAATGCAGTTACTAGTTATATTATAGTTAGTTATATACATAACTAGTGTCATAATTATGCATATAGGCCAATTACATCCGTAAAAGCCCTGCGGTCAGTGTGGTAACGCGTTCTCCTATTGCGCGGCTAATCCGGGTTCGACTCCCAGCAGTGCAAAAAGAACGCTTACTCAGAGATCTCATAAAAGATCGCACTGCTCACTGTAGTCCGGGGTTTGGTTCCCCAGGCCTTAAGAGGTTCGGATTCCTCGGAAAACTGTAGGTCCCGGCGCAGCATGACCACTGTAGTCTTTGAGCCGTAAAACCAAAAAACAAACAAACAAACATCCGTAAAAGCCGCTGTAAGTCCTTGTTGTGGAATTCTTCGTGGTGATAAGCAGTGGGGTAGGATATGGAAGGGGTTCAGAAACCCAAGCCTCCCCCCATCTTCTTTAAAGGCGCCCGAGCCTCCAATAGCCACTTAAGCACCCTCATGAGGTTTGAGTTGCTACGCCACTGGTGGTAAGGCATTTATCGTCTATGCGTTAACTCCGGATGTGATTTTTGATAGCATTTTACGTTCTTTTTTCACACATCGATCCGCCGCCTGCAGTTTGCTTTCCCAGACGGGCGAGGTTCGGATTCCTCAGAAATCTTTAAATCCTGGTGCGACATTACCTTAGCTGCCCTTGCGCCACAAACTACACACGAAACACACGTGTGAAACCAGGTTATTGGTACTAGAGGTGTGTCAACTCGTTCACTGAACGAATCAATGAACGATTTTGCCCATCAGTCGTAAGTAAGAAAAATCATTTCATTTTTTCGGTCATTGGATGATTCAGCACAGCGCTGGTGGATGAGGTATTTTTAAAAAATACTTGATATTGAACTCAAAAATACTCACTACTAAACTCACTCAAGTATAAACTAGATATTACATAAACTCAAATATAAACTCGAGCTAAAAATGTTTAGTGACGGAAAGTTGCCCTCCCTTGTGTACAATGGAAACAAAAATAATAAACAGATGCAACGATTGTTGGCTGAAGTAAAAAAAGAAAAAAAAAAAAGAAAAAAAACCCCGCAGACATCTTTATGTATGTATTGCCAATCCACGATTTCAAAATGACGAGATGTGATTTTGAAAATGCGTTTAAAACGTTTTTTTCAGTACATTTTTAATTCCTTTAAAGAGTTTTTGTCGCAAACAGAAAAAAATTATAATGAAGTGCTCAGTTAGTGGTGATAAAACTGATTTTATATTATTAAGATGTAAACTAATCGGTTATTTACCTTTTTAGTGTGTCATTGTGCACATATCCACAAGTTTTCAGGGTACTTGCTTTTGCCCTTTCAAAATTCATGAAAAAAGCAATACTTAGATCTCAAAAATAGATAAAAGACAAGCATGTGAAAGAAAATCGCCTAAGGTCGATATTTAAATTTAGCGGGTTTCAATTAACATTAATTCGCAACTCTCTAATTCGCAATTCTCCAATCCGAAACACTGTAATAAGCAACTCTCTAATCCGCAGCTCTCTAATTCGCAACTCTCTAATCCACAACTCTCTAATCCGCAACTCTCCAATCCGTAACTTTCTAATCTGCAACTCTTCAATCCGCAACTCTCTAATCTGCAACTCCAACTCTCTAATCCGCAACTCTCTAATCTGCAACTCCAACTCTCCAACCCGCATCTCTCTAATTCGCAGCTATAACTCGCAACTCTCTAATTCTCAAGTAACTCGGTAGGTTTTCAGCGTTAACAACAACCATCATTATTGCATTTACAGAAGACCTTTACCTTCCTTTCATTGCGTACAGACAGAAAAACCAACAGCAATAGTGGGTTTAATATCTATTGAAACCTGCTAAAAATATGGCGGCGACATAGAGTACTCCGCAAGACGAGCCACAGGTATTAGGTAAGTCTATTTATGACACAAGGGGGCCCGATTAACGCACGTGTATTGGCGTAACTAGGAGGGGGGGGGCTAGAAGGCCGACTGGGCCCCCAGAAAATTTCTCGCATTTCATTCTTTTTTTAATGTGAATAAATGTAAGGCGGGTTAGTGCTAAAGCTCCAGCTTTCCCGCCAAAATTTACTAAAAATACAAGTGTCAGTCGTGTATGGGTAAACACTTGGGGAAAAGGAATCTTCCCGGTGACTGTTTCCTATTACCGGATAGGAAGATAGCCATGTGTGACACAATTCTAAGTTAGAAACTTGACATCTTTACGTGACACTTGCGGGGTACGTGAATGATGACCAGGAGCGAGAAATCGATCAGTAGGTATCAGATGCTGTCTGTGTGATGAACATTCTATCCAATCACATCACGTGGGCGGAAACAAATACCATTCGAATTAAAAACTTTCTAACCTCAAATCACATTTTCTGAAGTTTACACATGCACACAAACAACACAACAACAACGAGCTGCGCTTCTAGTTTGATAAAACGCATCTTCTCATCCGTCGCAAATTTTTTTTCTTGTGTGATATTTCAACTCGCAACCCATCATTCGGACATAGTCCCCACTACAACGTCCTGAATTTGGTAATCTATGGAGTGAAAAGCAAACTCCGTTTTCTTGTCGGACCCTTCTCACTTCATGAATGCGAGCTCAAAGCATCTGTGCTCCACTAATTCACTCTAACGGATACGCAAGCCCTGCGGTGGCGCAGTGTGGTAACGCGTTCTCCTAGTGCGCCGCTAATCCGGGTTCGACTCCCAGCAGTGCAAAGAACGCTTACTCAGAGATCTCATAAAGATCGCACTGCTCACTGTAGTCCGGGGTTTGGTTCCCTAGGCCTTAAGAGGTTCGGATTCCTCGGAAAACAGTAGGTCCCGGCGCAGCATGACCACTGTAGTCTTTGAGCCGTAAAACGAAAGCGAATGTTGTTGAACGGATACGCTATAAACTGCAAGAAGTGACCTCAACCAAATTAACTGCCGCTAGCGTAATTTGGAGATAGCCACCACAATAAATTCTGGACAGCCATCGGTTTCCCCTTTCTTTTTGTGTTTACGCCGAAGGAGAAATAGGCACACATGACTTTGAATCCTCAAGAAAGCACAAAAAGGGTGAGTTTAAATCAATTCTACAGTGAGTTTCGTTTTCGCTAACTGCCTTGCGAATACTGCTTGGTTTTATGTTGCCGATTGCGCATTTTTGTATTTGAAAACCGCATGCTCGTTAATATAACTGAATTTAGGGCTAAATTGAATTTTTGTTATTTCTTTATTTACTACAGTCGAACCTCGTTAAGATGAACACACTTAAAGCGAATTACTTTTAATAGGAACCGGTTTTTGAAGTTTTGTCAGATTATATAGCAAAACATCCTTGCCGGATAAGACGAATTACTGTTAATACGAACAGATTTTTTGTTCCCCTTGGTGTTCGTCTTAACGAGGTTCGACTGTATTTGATAATTGTGTGTTAAAATTAATAATATAGCTGATCTAATCGAAGCAGTTGACGCATCGCAAATAGCGCCCGTAGGTTTACGAATTCCGGAATTTTGGCTAAACAAAGCCCGGCTATATTTTAGCCAAATCGAATCATCGTTCCAATTCTCGAGAATTTCCTGGCATGAGATTAAATTTCATGACTTCGACGCATCTTTCAATGACGATGTATTGGCTCGAATATCCGATGTGATATTGAATCCCCTGACTACGAACCGGTATGAAACGGTGAAACAGGCTAATTGCGAAATTCGCAAATTCTGACACCAAGTGAATCAAAAAACTTTTATCAGATTTGCCACTGGAAGCAAGTATTTGGCGCAGTATAGCCCAGATGCTCTTGCGCCATAAAAAAGCCAAACAATCAAGCCACTGGAAGACCTTAAGCCTAGCTTTCTCTTGCGCGAAAAGCGCAATGATACTTGCGCATCATCATTGTGATTCAATCACCATTTTGGTTCTTTTGTTTTCTATTCCGTATTTCAGACTTGGTTATTAGCTTTTCTCTGAACTAATTTCAACCCAAGTAACATTTTACAAGGGCCTTTTAATTATAAAATGATTTTTAAATTTTTATCTGATATCGTGGTTTTTACACTTACCTCCATTTATCACATCTCTTATCGTTAGGGCATTTAATACACTTTTACCTTCGTATAAAGTCTACTTCATCTCTTATATATTTTTTTTTCCAGCGAGCAATATTCTACTCAATATAAATATTGTATATTAAGTCGTATTTCCGCACATAAATTACTTTAAATTAATTATTACTAATAAAAAATAATTTCTTTTTAGTAATTATATGTTCGATAACCGGGATGTTTTTAATACAATAGTAAATAACAGAGACTTGTTGGTGCAGTATAGCCCAGATGCTCTTGCGCCATAAAAAAGCCAAACAATCAATCAATCAAGAGACTTTGAAACAGGTTTCTTTTAAACATTTAAAAAATTCAGTTACATTGGAGTCCGTTCAATCTGGCGCGGGTTCCAGGAACGAACAACAAAGCCAACGTCATCCATCGTCGCCGAATGAATGACAAAAAGCCAGGTGTGGCAATCCCCCTAGGTTACTGTTTCGTCATGACTATTTTGAATGATTTTCTTCTTCAGAGAAGCTGGGGTCATAAGTTCGGCATCGTTAGATGACATCATGGTCTTTTCATGGATTCTCTATCACGTTTCATCCGGCGGCTATTCTCATGAAAAAACCAGACTCCTATTATTAAAATTTTCCGCTGGAAGTAGCAGTTTATCAATGGCCATTTCGGCCAAGGTTTGCTGCCTCTTGTATTCCAAACAATCAACTATAATTGTATTTGCATAGAACTCGTGGAATTTATACATTTTAAATACATTGTCTCGTATTCAAGGGCAGTTGGGAGCTTGGCTGTCTTTTCCATGCGCCAGGCGGAAAGGTTATTTTGTCATTTTTTGTACATCTCAAACTTAAGTTCAGTAAAATAAATCTGCACTTATTTCCGAAATTTGACACCCTACAGACACCTCCGTGAGAAGGGGTGGGTAATGCCGGATTTATGTATAGGCCCAGGGCTAGAGACTCGCGATTCTGGGGGGCCCCACAAAAACTTTGAAGGCACCTGGTACTATTTAAATTCAAGCATCATTTTAATCTTGTTTATTTACAAATGTCCGAGGAATTTTTACTATTAATATCAACAACGTAGAGTTCTCAAAATTATTGGGGGCCCAAGCACATTTTATGTACATTTATACATTACAGTATATGTAAAATCGCAATTTATTTCAGATTATTAGGCTCGGACCCATACAACTCTACGGCCATGATGGGAGTTTGTGAATTAAGAACCAAAAGGGTGTGACTACAAAATTCACATTTAAATTGAGAACCAATTCCAAGCTCTGGAATTTGCAGGCGGGGTTTGCGGTTTTCTGGGGGTTGTATACTAGTAAAACTGCGTTCAAATGAGGTTACCCACTGGTGGGGGGGGAGCCCCCCCCCCAGTGCCTGATAGGCTAAGAAGGCTGAGCTTATAGTGGCAAAGTTTCGACGAGGAGTTCGGTCTCAGCTCTGGTGGCGTGCGGATGTC
>QLNU02014176.1:72764941-72776346 GCA_006491805.2 Dysdera silvatica
ATCTTTAATGGAACTTGGCTACGGTATTGCATGCTGTGATTGTATCGATATATGTTGTAAAATTTGTTGAACCCGCCCTCTGAAATTAAATCATGGCTGCGTCTTGAAGTTCACAACAATTTAAGTCTCTGATTCCCACCCCTTTCCTCCCCGATACCATGAAGCTCCCCCGCAAACCACGTCTGGTTATGAATCCCCGATGAAAAAATTCGAATTCAGTTTACAGAACGCTGTCCCCACTTACGAATACTATAACAGGTTGTAGTTTGGATCAAGTATTGCGTTTTGAATGATAGGTTCTTAGACTCCCCATTGATACCAGCAGTTTCTTTTTTTTTTTTTCGTCGGAGAGGAATATAATTTTTATTGAAGACATTTTCTCCAAAGCAGTGAACCGGAACCGCCATTTCTATGCCCGCACCCTCGGGGAAAATGAAAAAAAGAAAATGTGCTTTAATAGCTGCTTTTTGCACTCAGAGCGGAACGAATTTTTTACTTCACGACGATTCAAATTTTTCTATTCACGCAATTCTAGTTTTAAAAGGGCTTGTGCTCCAGCTAAAGCCAATCATTTGCAGCGTAGTAGTAGTAGTGCAGTCGTCCTTTCACTACTTAAGGTACTTAGGCGGGATTTTAGAGAAGGTTGGTACTTTTCAAAAGGCACGTGCGCACATATACATTCTTGGACCACTTTGCGGGAGTGTATCCTACATACAGGCATATCCTGTTTTATTGCGCTTTTTTTAAATTGAAGTCTCAGAAACCACAGCCACATAGAATTTAATTTCGGGAGGGTTCAAATCTTAAACATATATCGATACAATCAACACCGCATGCAGCCGTAGCCAAGTCCCAGCCCATTAAATTAGTGTTTCGGGGAGAGGTGGACTGTCCCTAAGATCGCCCCTGGACACAGGCATGATAGCAATCCAGGGTTTTTACTCACCGTTGAAAAAAAAAACACCACTTCGAATTGAACTTCAGTTTTGGGCAAAATAGCCTCACGTACGCGTGAAATTTCGCTGTTCAGAATAGGTTAGGAAGGGTTCTCATGACGTTTTGCAGGTTTGACCAAAAAATTTTGTTTTTTCTTGATTTTTGGGGGCGATTTCAAATTTTTTAAAAATTCCAGGTTGTGTGGGTAGTAATAGTAGAGTGGGCAAGGAGGAGAATTGGGAAGGGTGGCCGCCGAAGGCGGCACTGTAATCCCAGACAGTGTAACCAACTGTAAGGCGGTTGGGAGTGTTCGATTGTCGACCATATAGCTGGTGGGAACCCCACAACCCTAAGCCGAAAGAGCCTATCAGCGCCATTTTCCCCAACACCACATGTGCACTTCGTGACACTGTGTCACATTTTGGTAATTAATAATGCACTTACACACTAAATAAACTAATCTACAATATACATACACTTATACGTATTGGGAAACCACAAAGTTTGCGTGAACCGCTTTATTGCGGCGGCCTGGAACTGAACCGCAATAATAGATATAAGGACTTCGGTTTGATCTGTGGCGAGTTTACCAATAGTCTAAGTGAGCTGAAGCCTATGGCGGCAAATTTTCAATGAAAAGTTTGCAAAGGTTGGGCTGAATTTTTTGCTGGCAAACCGAATTATTAATGTATTATAATTAATGTATATATGTTAAGGTATAATAATGTATTATAATTATTAATTTTAAATTGTTACGTTCAGAAACGTAACTACGCATTGGCGAAAGGTGAGAGTTTCCATGGGCGCCGCTTCAAAAAGGTGGCGCCCATAAAAAAAAAAAGCTCGAAAGGCGCCAAATTGGCGAATTTGAACTGAAGAATGCGACAAAAATTGCCAAATTTCTATTATATCTTTAGTTGCATTTGGTAAGATTAAACGGCAAAATCGTAAATAAGCATCCGGGTTCGATACCAGAATTGTGAATTTCGTTTTTCTCTCTTCCCCCCTCCCCTCCAAACACCAATTTTGCCTTAGAAAATTAAATTATTCGCCATAAAAAGAAAGCAGAAGGCGTATTAACTGAAAAGCACTTTCGTAGAACACTGAAATAACGAAACAAAACGTTGGACAGCTGCAGGTGAAATGATTTTTGTGTAATTAATACAATCATTTTGTTAATATAATACGATCTTTCACAATGAAAGTAGTCTTTCGCCATTACACAAGGTCCAGGGACGGACAGGGTGCGCTCAAAAGGGCGCATACCTTGGATTATCGAAGGGCGCTCATGAAGGCGCACCGGCGGCCTAATCCGCCCCTGGCAAGATCGCGAGTTCGATATCAGATGTGCGAGCGTCGTCTCTCTATGTTCCCTTTTTTTTTTAAACATTCGTTTTGCAGTGACAAAGGAACAGTTCGAAAAAAACAACAAAAAAAACCGGAACCAGTATTAACTGAAAAACGCCCATGAACACTAAATAGAGGAACAAAACTAAATATTGCCGGTTGTTAAAATTTTTGTTTCCTTGCTTTAATAATTAGAAGAGGTAGTTTTATGACCATTAAACCTTTGCACTCCACTGGCTCCGCTGGAGCGACATTCAGTATATGGCTTTGAATTCCTTTGGCTAAATAGCCTGGAGTGCAAAGGGTTAACACGTTAAACGCCACGCCGTGCCGTGCCGTTCACGCCACAGCCGTCAAGCAGGCCACTCCAGGCTGTCGGGACCGACGTGGCGTTTAACGTGTTAAAGGAGAAAGTGTCCTTTACACATTACATAAGGTCCTGGGTTTGATACTTGGGCTACGAGCTTCTCTTTTTCTTCTCACGAACGCTAGTTTTTTCGTGGAAATGAAACGATTCGCCATAAATAGAAAGCAAAACATGTTATTAACTGAGAAATACCTTTGGAACACTAAAGCAGGTTGTCTTTTTTTAAAAAAAAAAAAAGAAAAGAAAAAACACAAATAACAAATAAAAACGACGATGATATTCGACACAGCATTACGAAAGCATAACTCACTACGTAAACACTGATTAATAAATTTTGTTTCAGATTTATCCAGAAAGCTTTTCCTTTGTCAATTTAATTATTTGATTTTCCACAGAGCAAAGATAGCGAGAGCCATGCTAGGTTAATTCTTCTGTCAAGCGAAACGTTGATGGAAGTTTTAAGGCTTGCAAAAAACTTAACAGTGGTAATATAGTTAAAACACAACAATAAATGTACAATGTGTCTGCCGAGATCACCACAAGGAATCACGTTATGCAAGCAATATATGGTGAGAACATCACATATACAGTAAAGTGGATGCCAGCGAATTCGCAGCAAGTTTTTGAATTGTGCCAAAGAAGTTCAGCTGCTTAGATACTGTCCATCTGCGAGAAGTTGGCATCCAGGTTCAGTTAGCTGAAGGCTTGTTCCATTGCAGTAGAGGGAAAGGCGTCTTGCCGAAACTGGTTTTTCGCACGCGAGTGACCACAAAGGACGTGGTTATTCTGAAATCAGGCACCCCATCTCTCTCTCTCTCTCTCTATATATATATAATACACACGAGCACTCATTACGGCCAGAGGGAAGACATTGCTTTGTTCGATATGTGGGTTTACGAGGGTCCAGAGAGATGACTCGATTTGTCCATTTGAAACGGCGCGACGACTAGCAAGTCAAATAAAGCCTTGGGTGAAACTTAAGTTTGAACTGTAGCTTCAACAGAAGCTACAGTCCTAAAAAAAAAGTTTAAAACCTTTTTTTAAAAATTTTAAATATAAATTTCTCTTTTCATCATGTTTATTTCTAATATTTGGACGCCCCAATATTCGGTTTGTGTGAGTCGCAACCGTGCACATCCAGGCCATGCCTGAGAGTGCATCATCACCCTTCATCTGCATGCCTTCATATGCACCCTTCATCTGCATGCCTTCATCATCACCCTTCATCTGCATGCAAATATTACTGTTATACACCAATTCGTTTAATTGTTATGAATTTACCACATTTGTAATATTTAAGGATTTATGGGCTGCCCTGAATACAATGATACACAAGAAAATAATAAGTTGGTAGGCACATTTCTTGTATGTGTTTTATTCTTTTCCTCTCAATTATACAAAAAGTATTCCATACAAACCGTATAAATTCGATTATATACTGAAAATGCAACGGCAGTTGGCAACGTGACTGGACTGCCATTTACAAACAAGTGCAGTGCACCGTACGCAATGGGTACACAATATATTCAAAGTGAAAAAAAAAAAAAAAAAAAAAGGACAACACATCTAAAATAAAAAAATACACATATGTTATAAAATAGGAATATTTATATAAGTTATTTTGCACTTTAAAATAAACTTCATTAAAAGAAGGTAAGTTAATTTGATACAGAATTACGCAAATAAGAGTTATAAGTAAAGACAACATTATACCTTACTTACACTTATAACAATGCCTTTACTTACAAAAAGAAAAAACAACAACAGATAAGTGACCTTAGGGCGATTCAGAAGCCAATGCCATTTTGAAGACTTGCCCTGGGTTGTGTGGTTGCTCAGTGTGTATGTATCATGCAAATATGAATACTGAATAACTGGAAAACCTGCATTATTTAGTTGGTATAAATAGGAGAGCAAGCTGCCATAATTTATTGCTGAAAATTTTTTCTGCCATTAAAAGTTCTGGATGAGAAATCCCTAATCAAAATGCTATTGTCGGTTAAAAAAAAAAAAGTCGACAGCTGCAACGAAGGAAATTTATACTGTGGAAGATGGCAGAGTAGTATCTGAAAGAACTGCAAGGTTTTGGCTTTAGCAATTCAAAAATGTCGGCTGTAGGCTTGAAAATAAAGAACGTATTGGAAGATCTTAAATGGCGAATTCCGAGGATTGGTTGAATTTTAATGGCGTAAGGACAGCAAAAGTCGTTCTGAGCCAACTACGGTAGATTTGAGCATGTGGTTTCTGAGTTTTGAAGATGTACACCAAGTCGTAGAATCAAAACCGAGAACAAGAACTAGATAACTTTCAAATGAGCTGGAAACATACATTAACCCACAATTGTTTGTTAATTACAAACGTGGGCTGTATGCAGGGTATGCAGGGAGTCCACCACACCTCCTAAAACTCAGAAGTTTACATACTTGCTGAATATTCAAGGTACAAGAAAGAAAAAAACATTGCTCAAATTATTTTTCCTTACTTTTTCTGCATATGTAAATTGTAATAATCTTTAGTGTGTAGCAATTTTTCAAAGAAAAATACGGATAGGGATATAAGGAGGGAGAAGGTATCATATAAAGTAAAATCCTGCCACCTCAAAAATCAACTGTATCTGAATCCAAGGAGAAATATTTGAATTTTATTTTCCTCTGAAAAAAAAAATTATTTCATTTCTGTTGAATATTTTATTTCGTTTCTTTTCTGGCAAGTACATTTATAACGAAAATTAAAATTTTGAAGGTAAATTTGACACCCTCCCCACAAACGAAGTTTGACACCCCCCCTGAGCAAATATCCTGGTAAACACCCTGCAAGTGGGTGAAATGCACAGAAGTCATTGAAAAGTGAGGAAATGGCAATGACCTTTGAATCCCCTCCTAATATATATAAATAACTTATACAAGTTACAAGAATTACAGAACAAACATCCACATCTTTTTTCTTTTTTACACAGACCTAAAAGGCTTAAGTACCAAATATTATAAAATTTAAAATTCCTTTTCTCAATAAAGTTAAAAAAGTTGATACAAAATTCATCTTTCAGGAAGAAGGAACTATAAGGTCAGGAGTCTACTTAACAACTGTCTAACTAAGCATTGGTACATCAGAGGCATCTTGGACAATTCATGTATGTCAGCAAATGAACATCTTTCATCATGGCAACATACTTTGGCTTGGTTTGATGAGACTGGCACGGCCATTTATTGGTCCTATAATTCTTTCCCAATTAAACACATCTGAGCAAATTTGAACACTCATGGAACTACATTAAAAGGCTAAATGTGATTGTTGGAATCCACACCTGCATTACATAAAAACTTACACAACACACTTCATAAAAACTTGAATCAATGAGAAGTGACATTTAGGATGCAACAATTTTTGACAAAAAAAACATTGCACCCAGAAGTGGATTTTAATTTATTCACCCGTGTTTCCAACTGTAGGGGCAAGCTAAGATCATGCGGTATTAGGGCCCACAACTTTCTGAGGGACCCTCACACCCCCATCACCCAGGGAATCGAATCCCGGACTACAAATTAGCAGAAAAAATGGAGAGCATGTCATACAAGTGGGATTTAAACAGGGATTTTTTGCACAGTATAAAAACATGTGATTTCTGTGTAATCACATTGTTGTGTGTGCAGTACATTTTTGCAGAAGAAGGCATGTACTGAAAATCCTTAAAATCATGTACACCAACATGCCTTCGAAAGTTGTTTCGAGTCCAAACAGATACATTAAGTATCACAAAGGTTAAAATCCCATAAGTAAAGAGCAGTCCATTTTTGGCAACACTTGCATCAAAAACTCAAGAGGAGCATGCCCCACATACACTAAATACAACAAGCAACAACCATTATATCCTGTACACCAGTGGTTCTTCAACTGTGGTCCGCAGACCCCTAGGGGGTCCGCGAGACCCTCCCAGTGTTCCACAAAAGTTCGGAAAAGTACTAAGACAAGAGCATTTACTCTTTAATGCTAAGAATAAATTATGAGGGAACGAAAAATTCCTTCATTAAAAGGTGAAAATCAGTGATGAAACACTAGAAATAAATACATATGATGCAAATTCCGGGCTTTAAACTTTGAGTTAATTCTTGGGGGTCCGCGAGGGCGAATGATCTTTGAAAAAAAAGAGGGGGGGCACATAGTCTAGGAAAGTTAAAGAACCACTGCCGTATACAATTAAAATATAATTTAATAGACAGGTATTTCCAGCTTTTGGAAAAAGGTAACTGGTCTAAAATTGCCACTCTGCTCAGACATGCTTGGAGGTACACCATAAATTTACTGATGTCCCTTTCCTTCACCAAAATTAAATACAGCAGTCCTATTAATCCAAAAATCCAGTTAATTTTTTTTTTCCAGTCAACCACGAAGGTGACCGACCGACAAGACATAAATCAACAATGCAGTGTGTATTGCCAACTAATTGAAATTTCTCATAAAGGAAGCGGAGATTTTCTGTTGCCTGTTGTCTATTATACGTGCACCCCGAAACACATACACATAGAACAATTACAGCTTACAGAAATTCTGTAGCAAAGATTTTACTTAATCCAAACAGGTCTTGGTTGCAGTTAGTTTAGATTAGACCCTACAGTACTTAAAACGGATATATATATATATTGTTCAAATTGTTCGATGCACTGATAATTCTACCACATATGTCTTTAGTACTGGCAGATGCATATACCTTGATGTGATCCTAATCGTTCAATGTTGTGACACATTGATATTGGTTGCAGGTTGGTTGGTTGGTTGCATTTTTATGGCACAAGGACAAGAAGATACTGGTTGTATTTTATATGACTTTGTATGCACCCCCCATAGCAACCATTAATACATTCATGTTTTATACTGCATTAAGTACAGCAACGAAAATAAAAGTACAGTCAAATCTCTATTTAACGAAGTCAAAGATCCCGCTAAACTTTTCACATTAAATGGAAAATACATCAAATTAACGATTCAATGAACAAGTTTTTAGACACTTATTTAACATCACATAATCATATATACACTTACTATAAATATAAATGAAATTTTATTATATAAATTGTATGGATATACAGGTGTATCATAGGCGTATGCAGAAAGTTCGAACGGGGAGGGTTATAGGCTCAATGGGGGGTTACAGAGCTACAACTCACATATTCCTATGTTAAATATACAAAATTTTATTGCAATGGGGGGGGGAGGTTATAATTTCCATCAACACCCCCCTGCATACGCCACTGAGGCATATCCATTCCACTATAAAAGTATTATATACAATTTATGTAGGAAAAGGTTAATTTCATCTGGATTGTGAGTTTAAAATAGCTTTTCTTGTCGTAATATGCATTTCACATCTTCACAAGATGCGAAAAACCTGTTATGTAAATGAGGTTGTGAGAAGAAAAAAAGTTTGTCAAATAAAGGGAAAAATGGACTTCAGTTTCAAGAAATATTTTTATTTAAAAAAAAAAAGTCACTGTTAAAAAGAGAAATTCACAAAACTGATGTTCATTAAATAGAAATTTGGCTGTATTACGTGTAATTATTAAATAAAATACGTATATAAATTGGTAATATCTAATAAGAATGGACAATTAAATAAAAGTTACAAAAGCAACAAAAGTAAGTCAGGCCACAAAATTAAGCTTTACCGAAAGCATTTTTTCTAACACATAATGTTAATTGAATACATCTAGGGGTAAAAAAAGGAACAAATAGAAGGTTGGTTGTAGTTTTATGGCGCAAGAACAGCAAGTGTCATTCTGTGCCGATCAAGGTAAGATCGCACATACGATACAACAAATAGAAGGATATGTTAATTTATGAAAAATATTATCCTTGGTGCCTAGAGTGCAGGTGGATAAAGTAAAAATCAAATCGGGCTTTCAAGTGAGAATATTTGATTGGAGGGGATATAGAACTAGAGCTTCATATATACAAAATTGCACCTTAATAGGGGAGCATGATCTCTATCAATGCCTACGTACGCCAGTAAGGATTCTATAAACAAGAAGGGGGAGGGGGTTGAAATAAACTTTTAGAATTGAAAATCATGAAATGAACAGAAAAAAATGAAGTTATAAAAAAAACTACAATTATCAAAACCATGTATTTTTTTAAAAAAATATTTGTATCAAAAGAGAGATTAAATAGCTTTTAAACAAAATCTCTGTTGCATGACACTACTATACAGAAGCAATTGAAGGCAAGCAGAAAGTGAATTTTCGGACCTAATGTGTAGTGCTTGATCCCATGTTAGCATACCATATGTGGCTAAATTGAAGACCTTTGTGGATATTATTTGTAGAATGCAAATTTTAAATCGGCTGCAATTTGATATTCCCACTCAAACATATTAATGTTCTTACTATAGTAGTTTCTCAATAATATCATTTTAATTAAAAACTAACTTTCTTTCAATCCAATAAGAGGAGCTAACGGAGTGCCAACGTCGTCTGCGCTGTATTATGAGTCTTGTAGTTGGAAGTGAAAAGGAAAAACTGAGCTGAAGGATGAAATCAAAGAGAAATGTAGGAATGAGATGAAAGGTTTTAAATTTTAAGTAAAGAGTAAACATTAAAATAAAGGGAAGCTATTTTAAAGATGGACTAGATGGGTTTATATAAAGGTAGGCCATGTGATTCAGGAAACGTAAAAGAACGCATGGCGAGGTGTCTCAATGTATTCTAAACAGGGTGTCTACCCAAATTCTATTTCAAACTTCCCTGACTTTTCCAGATTTCCAGACCAAATGTTAATCGATTACCAGTTACTAATTACAGTAAACAACACACAAGGCACTCAAATATGCGCAATCACAATAAATTTCAAGGCCATGAAATCGATTAATGCAAACCCTAAAGCCATTTATAACTCAATTATAGTGAATTTACAAATTCAAAAGCTGTATTAAAAAGTGTATTTCTTTACACTAAAAACTTGCACTAATTAAATATTTACAGCAACATTTCCATTCGGCCCTTTTCAAGTTCATTATAAAAGAGTTTAACTATATAATCGCAAAGCTGATGCTTCATCTTCTATTTCATTTAAAATGTGTATGACTATATATAAGGCAAAGGAGATTGGTATGATCAAAACCCCTTACAGATTAAATAGTTTGGCTAAAAACATTTTTTTTCAAGTTAGTTATATATTTGGTAAACATTTTCTTTTAAAAGATACACAAGCTTAATAATTTTATATAAATTATATTAGTTTTGGTGCAAAATGGTAACTTTTGGAAGAAGTTTAGTCAAAAGTACAAGTTTTTCAAATTTTTCAGTAGGTAATGTGGTATGAAAGGTACAGTTCAGGAAAATTATTTTAATAAGTTATTTATTATAACAATGACTTTAAAATTTCCCTGACTTTGGCCTTTGTATTTCAAATTTCCCTGGCTTTTCTAGTCAGAAAAAACTTCCCTGACTTTTCCAGATGAGTAGACACCCTGTCTAAGGTCTGGTAAAAACTATTTCTGTTGAATGACTCTTTTTCTTTGTTTCTTGAAAATCATTAACGGAAAAGTTTACTACACATTAGATGTACATTTTAGATCAAGTAAGAATCATGTGAAGTATATGTATAACTTTTAAATGCAGATTAAATAAAAACAATGTTTTTTAAATCTTTCGCTCTCCCTAATGTTACACTGATTTTAATTTTATATCTCTTATTTAAAACTTATTAAAATTAAACTTATTTAAACGTGCACAAGATCCTCTATAAACACCTTGTATATAAGATTTGGTCAAAAGTAGGAAAATTAGGCTTGATATCCCCTATTCAGGGATATCTACTGCTAGAATCAGTTTCAAAACGACCCATCGCTGAGTTATTATCTTCCTACATACCTGTATCCAGACAGGAACCTCAGGCACAGCCCCCTCCCCAAACTAAATTTTTAATGGGACTTGGCTACGGACTTGCATGCTGTAATTGTATCGATACATGCTGTAAAAATTTTTGCGCCCCCCCCCAATTCAATCTTGGCTACGATCTTGCCTTCCTAGTCCAACTTGTGAGGGCAATTCCAACCCCGAAGCTATCCCGAAGACCACAAAAATAGGAATACAAATACACAAACAAAATATTTAGAAATAGATTCATTGACAACAACACCCTGATAATCAGTAACAAAACTAAGAAAAATGTAATATAATGTTTGAATAACCAATAAAAAACCGTAACTACATTTGTGACTAGCAAGAAATACTGATCAAATTCTATATTTTCAAGACACAGAATTGCTAGAAACGCACATAGCACTGCAAACAATAAATTTTTTTTTGAAAAAACAAAAAAACAAAACAAAAAAAACCCTCATATCTTTGCTATAACACCTCAACATTAATAACTAGTTCGCAAAACTTTATATAAAAATATGGATTTCATATAAGAAACACACAGTCACTTCGAAATGTGTACAATAATGTTAATATAATAATTTATGCCAAAAAAATAATGTATAATAATCACACATTTATTAAAGAAATAACTGTTCCACTCGCTGTGACTTTTTATTAGAAGATTGAATCTCAATAAGCTGCCCAAACTCTGGAAATAAGTTCATAGAAAATGAAATATTTTCAAACACTTATTATACATTGCTTCAAGTCAGCATTATGGCGACGGATTTATAGCATCCTCCTATGATCAACCTGGATCATACATGTTTCACTATTCTGCCAAGCAGCCTGCAGAATTTCAAGTAGATGATCATCGATGACCTGCTTATGACCTCACA
>QLNU02014176.1:72776446-72790858 GCA_006491805.2 Dysdera silvatica
CAAAAATTACAGATTCGACAATATTTTCCGTAAGGGCATCCAATTCCCACATTTGAGTTTCAGTTTTCATCACGTGATCGACGAAATTCTTCCAAGCATTCTGTGTGACTCTATTGATCATAGACGTAGAGTTATATGGGCCAAGCCAACAATCGCTATGACATCATTGTCAGATTTTTTTGGGTAATATTGGTATATTTTGCAAAAAACATTCATAACAACCTTATCGGAACTTCCAAGTGGTTTTCCAGCCTTATGCGGTTAAATGTAAAAGAATCATTATTCGATACAGGAGCAGTATCCATTATTACGTTCATGCGAAAATGCGAAGTCCGTAAGAAAGAACAGAGAATGAATCGTCTTCCCGTTCTGGGGTGGGGGAAGGTTTGCTGCAACATTCACTTTCTCCAAATTGTGCCAAAACATGCTTTGATCCTAGTGGATATCAAAGCAATGACGTAATAAACACATTTTTCCCTAAATAAAGATGAAATGTGATATTATTGGGTACACATTATATATAAAATTCTAGATTAATTATATAAATATGTTGTTTGCATTTGACGATGAATTTAACACAAAAATGCAGTACTTAACTGACGAATTATTTTGTAAGGGCAGAAGGTTACAAGGCATAGCCTTTCCTCCACTGTCAGGTTAGCTTGAATAAGAGTATAAGACAAGAGCATTTACTCTTCAATGCTAAGAACAAATTGTGAGTGAATGAAAAATCCCTTCCTTAAGAAGTGAAAATCAGCAATGAAATATTCAAATAAGTACGTATGATGCAAGTTCTGGGCTTTAAACTTTCAGTTAATTCTTGGGGTCTGCAAAGGCGAGCGATCTCTGCAGGGGATCCACAGTCTAGGAAAGTTAAAGAATTGCTGGCTTAATATATCATTTAAACCTATTTAGACACAACCATGTATACGGGGAATTAGACTTATAAGCCACAGTCAGAGGTTGAAAGTCACAACTTGTGAGAATATTGAAGCACCAATTTAGAATTCACTCAAATTTACAATTTAAATTCACATTTACAAATTAGAAATCACTCTAATTTGCAATTCATTCCTAATTTGTAATTTACAATTCACACTAATTTATAAATTAGGAATCACTCTTACTTACAACCCATTTGTAATTTAGAATTCATTCTTGATTTAGAATTAATTAATTCATCAATTTATAACCGTAGCGTAATGTAAAAATTATGACAACTGTGATGCAAAAATATGACGATTTTGTGTGATGAGATGTCTATGAAAAGTGACACAGAAATATACTAATTTTTAAAGATTCAGCCTTCATAAAATCATTTTCCATGTTAACGATTAGGCTGATTTCATATAAGAACTGTAGAGCCGGGTAGGGGGGGAGGATGATTAAAATACGAACGAGAAGTTTATTCTTACCTGGGGTATGATGGTGAGTTTTTTGCGTAAATCATGAAGACCCATGTCGGCAATGTTGAGATTGTCAATAATTATGCTTCCACTAGCCGATTCAATAATACGGAACAGAGATAGGGTCAAAGATGACTTCCCTGCGCCTGTTCTGCCAACAATACCAACCTAGTTTGGAAACGAAAAACGAATTTAGTTGGGAATAGCTTCGATCAACACCCCATTTAATTTCATTTATGCCAGCTAATATTCCCACAAATGAACTATGAAAGCCTGATGAAATTAACATCCTTCTTCCAAAGGTTATAAACCTTTTGAATGTTAAATGAATCAAAATGCGTTACCCGTTCTTTCGAGTTGATGCTGCATGAGATATTTTTCAGCACTAAATCCAATCCTTCACGATAACGTGTGGAGTACTTGTTGAAATTAATAACACCCGAATCAGGCCAATCAGGTTTTGGCTTCTTTTCTTCATTGGTCCATGAGGCCTGGGAAAAAAAGAAAAAAAGTTCACAGGTGTGGTAAAAGAAAGTTCAATCATACCATACTGATTTATGGTAAATACTGTTTTAGATGATGCCACCTAGTGAGAAATTTTTTAATGTCATTTATAAAAATTAGGATTAATATATTTTCTATGAAATGATTGCATGACTGGAAAATTCAAACTTTAATGGCAACTTTTTTTAAATGGAGGTGGGGTATGTATAAACTATGATTCTAACAGATTAGCTTTTACCTCTGTTGGAGTTTTGGTATACTCCAAGCATCGTTCAACAGCCACAATATTAGTTTCTACATCTGCGGTGGATCTAACAAGCATGTTCAGAATGCCGGTAATCTAAAACATTAAATCAGTTATCCATTTTAAAAGAGGTAGCGAATAATAATGTTAGCATGGTAACATGTTACAAATGAAACAAGAAATGTTCATTTCAAAGAGCAAAGGAAAGAACAACAAAAATAACGTTTTCTGGAACATGGATATATATATATATATATATATATATAAAGTCTACTGGAAGGGTCTGTCCATTTGGGAAGTGAAAGAAAATAATGAATTTTTCATACCTTCAATAACATTTATTGTACAATATAATTTCTGCCATTATTTTGACCTATTGCCAGCGTAATGGTGATTTGTAAATACCATTTTTTTTAAATGTCTTTTTCTTACAGGCGACGAATTCAAGTAGTGCTTGACTGACACCTGCTTCAGTTTTGAATTTTTTCCCCTTCAAATAATTTTGCAAGGTGAGAAACAAGTGATAATCGGAAGGTGCTAGGTCTGGGGAGAGTGTGATTAATGCGACAGAATTTCCCAGCCTAGCTCTGTAAGTTTCTGACGAGTCACCAAAGCAGCATGTGGTCTAGCATTATCATGGCGCAGTATGATGTGCTTCTTATTGAATATCGCCGGCCTCTTTTCTTTGACTTCTTTGTTTAAATCATCCATTTGCTGACAGTGTCTCTCTGAATTGAGCTTCTTGTTAGGGTTCAAAAGCTTATACTATATGGGTCCTTAGATGTCCCACCATATACACAGCATTCTCTTATTCAGGCACAAGCTTGGTTTATAGGTGGAGCAGGAAGGTTGTCCAGGCTCACAATATGCTCTTTTCCTAACAATGTTTTCTTAGTTAATCCACTTTTCATCACCAGTTATCATCTGGTCCAAGAAGGGTTTGTTTTTGTTCCGAGCAGGCAGAGATGTGCATATGGCGACTCGATCATGCACATTTTTCTCACTTAACTCATGAGGCACCCATCTGGAATATTTATAGACCAATCCTAGTTTCCAAATATGGTCTGAAATGGTTTGTTGGGCTGAGTTAAGCTTTTCTGCAATCTCCGATGTTGTCGAAAAAGGATCTTGCGCTATCATGGTCTTGACAATATCGCCATCGATCAAAGATGGCCACCCAAAGTGTGGCTTATCATTAAGCGTCGAAATCACCTGCTTCAAATTTTTTGAACCATCTCCTGCATGATTTATCTGAAACTACATCTCCACCAAAAATTTCCACTAAATTTCGACATGCTTCTGTAGCATTTCTGCCTTGGTGGAATTCGTATAAATACAGTGTCATAAATGAATTTTATCGGTAGTCATATTTACACGACCATGTCACACTTGATAATGAAATGAGACACTTTTGTTTCAGTTAATTTAGCAGAGTAGATATGTATAAATGCAATGATAAACAGAGACAGCCATTTGTCTCTCAAATGAACATGTACATGAGTGCTGAAACTTTAGATAACCAGTAGACATAATATATATATATATATATCATATTCAACCATTATCTATCCACTGCTGGATGAAGGTCTCTCCAAATGCTTTCCACAAGTCTATCCTGAGCAATTCGCTTCCACGTCACCCCAACCTGTTTTCTTATTTCATCCACCCATCTAGTTTGAGGACGTTTTCTAGGTCTTCGGTGGTCTCTTGGAATCCAGTTCAGAATTTCTGTTGTCCATCGTTGATCAGTTCTTCTTGCAATATGCCCAGCCCATCGCCATTTCAGCCCTTTTACTTTAACAATGATGTCCTCTACTCTAGTTTGCTCTCTCACCCAAGTGTTTCTTTTTCGATCTCTCCTAGTTATTCCAAGCATGCACCTCTCCATGCTCCTTTGCGTTGTCTGTAACTTTCGTATTGCTCCAACTGTTAGACTCCATGTCTCTGATCCATAAGAGAGGACTGGCAATACACACTGGTTGAAGACCTTTCTTTTTAGACACAAAGGCAATTTCCCCTTCAGGATAAAACTGTTTCTTCCAAATGCACTCCAGCCAAGTTTAATACGTCTGTTGAGTTCTTTCATAATGTTGCCATCCATTGAAATCAGCTGGCCAAGGTAAATATATGAATCAGCAATTTCTAGCTCAATGTTGTCAACTTGTATTTTTGTTTCCTCTACAAAATTATTGAACATGATCTTAGTTTTTTGTAGGTTCATTTTATTTTTTCGTATAGGTCCACACACACATATATATATAAAATCTCATAGCATATACTGTTGAGCTTCAAATAAATCTACACACAGGACATAATTTCCAGGTGGGGCAATTTCAACACGGAGGACATTGAAATTGCCTCGCCCAAGCATGTCGTGAAGTTTAGAGGTCACTTTTATACTTCATTCAGCACTGATATTGTCCAACTTATAAAGAAGTACATATCATAGGTAGGGCAATTCTGATGTCATGCTTGACAATGAAACTGCCGCATAAAGGAGTGTTGTCTTTATACAATGTTCTGTTCAGCAAATATATTGTCGGGTTGGGGAAATTTCAATGTCATGCAATGCATATTTAAGTCCTCAAAGCACTCTCAAAAGAGAGCTTCCATACCCACCCCATCCCCTTCTGATACACTCCTTAACTTAAAGTAAAGATGGTTGGTTGCATCTTTATGCTGTATGGTAAACAATGGTCATTCTGCGAACAGCAACATCAGACCATACATACGGTTTTAACATCAAAATAAAATTATAATGTTAAACTATATTAGCCATACAATGAAACGAAATGATGTAATAAAATCAGATGAGACTGAAAAGCCAATATCCGCTAAAAAATTAAAAATGATTTCATGATTAAAAGAATCGCATAAAATGTCACGATGGGCAATCTAACTAAAGAGTCTACTGCCTAATATCATTATCCCCTTATTAGAAAACTTTTCAATTTTAGCATTAAATTAATTTAAAGGTGTTGTAATTCAAATATTTATATACAAGTGTATTTTTATTCTGCACATGAATTAGCCAACCACGAAAGGAGATTTTTAAAACTTATTACGTATAAAGCTTCAGCAACGAAGACTTAAATATGATATACACAAAGTGCAAAGTCAAGTCTGTATTCACTTAAATATTCATTGAAGGAAAGGCTCGCAGAACTACAAAATTCGTGTGTAGTAAATTGCTATGGACAATCTGGAGTACGGTCACTGGCTTCATGTGACCTTTGAACCATGACCCATTTACACACCACCATGTTTATTAGAATTCAAAGCCACACATGGTGGGCCCAGTTGTGGTAAATACCACTCTGGGCTGCCTATTCAAGGTTGGAACTAAACCTGTGGAGCAAGATTTCATTTAGATTGATTGATTGTTTGGTTTTTTTATGGCGCAAGAGCATCTGGGCTATACTGCGCCAACATTACATTTAGATCTGCAGTGAAAAGAAGACAATTCTTTTATTTTCTAGTAGCTATCTGAGACGCAAGGAGGTCAGCACAGAAAGCTGAACCATTACAATAGCATAGGTGCCAACTTCTAGAAGTGAAAAATCTGTAGTCAATCACGCACGCGTGGGCAGGCCACCATTTTTTAATTAAACAAAATCATACATAATTTATGAAAAAAGGGCACAATGAGGAAATTAAGTATTTATTAAATTAATAATAATAGAGGATTAAACTGTATTAAACGCAATATTAATTCTTAGAATTTACAAATGCTGTAGTGCAAGATTTTGCATTTGAGAAATTTTTTGTCAAATACATTCTCGTAACATTTCACATGTTGTCTGCATTTAACTATTAGTAAATTTTCTAATGTGTCATCAGACATGGTTGACCTGAAGTCAGTTCTAATTTTCTTCACTTGACTGAAGACTCTCTCGCATGCTGCATTACTGTGAGGGATCGTAAGTATTGACAGCATAACCTGAGAAAGTCGTTTAAATTTTAATTCACAAGTATCATTTTTTATTTTACCTATGGCTGCCCATTGTGCATCAATGCTACCTTCATTACTCACAGTTTGTGGAACTTCGAAAGCCTGGAACTCACTGAATTCTGTTTGTAAAGCATCAACAGCTTCATCTTCTGTATTATTGAACAAAAGAACAGGAAATTTTTCTGTAAAATATTTTAAGCTGGAAAATGATGCATTTTCAAAATTCGATATTTGTGTAACCTCTGCATGATGTAACACTTCTAACTCAAAAGGAAATTTATTGTGCATGTAGTCACATGCTGCTATGAAATAGCTTCTGACGTTTTCATAAAATTCATTTTTATCATGGATGTTAAAATCTTGGATTACTTTCAGTGTTCCATTTCCAATTAAGATATCAACATCATCTTTTTGATTACTCCTCTCATGATAGTGGACTTTCAAAATATCACTACATAATTTTGTGATGCTTGGTTTTACAAATTTCACTAGCATTTCTCTGTACAATTTTAAGAGAACAGATTTTAGCATATGAATATGCGGTTCCGCAGACTGAAGTTGAGCATTTGCTTTTTAAAATATAGGCACAGTATAAGATAAAAATAAACAGAAAGCCTTATTGATATCTTCCGACAGAAAATAAAACAACCTTTCTTCACGAGACATGGAGTTTTCAGTTTTTTGTTTCTTAGAAATATCCACATAATTTTGAGCTTTCCTTTTTAATTTCTGCGATGCTTTTTTGCTGTTACGTTCTTTTACTTTATCTGCATTTTCAACCAAAACTTTGATAGAGGGAATAGTAAAGAAAGAAAGTGGGGTGATTTGATTCCTTTTCATGGCCATTTCCTTAAAAAAAAATGATCAAAGGTTGCCACTGCTGGATTATACGCTCTAAGCACTTTCCAACAGACAACCAACGAGTGCTAACGTGTTTTAGTACCTTTTTTACACCAGTCTCATGAAATTCTTGAAGAATTTTCAACCTATCTTTTCTTTTCGAACTCTTTTGTAAGTAATAGTAAATGTCTACCAAAATTTCATCGATTTTAAATGGCAAACATGCAGCACTCTTTTCAGCTGCTAAGTTAATAAGGTGGCAGGAACAGCCCATAATTTCAATATTTTGGTGATGATTCTTTAACACTGCTGCTACACCTGCTTTTTTCCTATCATAACAGGTGCATTATCACAGCTAAAGGCAACACAATTAAAAATCGGGATGTTTTTAGATTGTAAAGCACTTACCAGAAGATTTCCAATATTTAACCCAGTAACATCTTCTTTCAAAGGTGGCACAGATAAAAGACAATTCACAATTTTTTCACATAAAGGATCGAAGAAAGTTACCACTATTGAATACAGCTTTGAATCAACATCGTTGCTTCCATCGGTTGCAATTAAAAATGGATAGCACCTTAAATTTTCAACAAGTGATGAGGATTCCTTTGTGGACATTTTTCATAATTGCAGAAGTGTTGGCCTTTGCAGATCCATATTGTTTTGCAATACTGCTGTCAGGAAACGTTTTCCGAAAGAGCATCCCCGCGTGATCGCTGCAATTCATTGGCAAATTATGTTCGATCAAAAACGATGTAAATAAACATTCAGCGTTAATAAAGGAGGTATCGTTAAATGCAAAACATGAAGGCTTGATACTATGATTAGACTCTACAGCCTTGAACGTCTCCTTATGTTCAACGGTCTCAGAATGCAAAGTAATATCGCGTTTACCACCGTGAGTAATGCTTATGTCTTTACCGCAACACGTGCAGAAAGCATATTTTGGCCCCAGTCTTGATTTTTGAATAAAATTAAACATCTTCATATATTTGGCTTTAAACGTTTGGTAGTACCTTTTATTAACGGTCGACATCGTTAACGTTGTTTCCAGAAACACCTAAAAACAAAACTTTCTTTCCAGAGCAAAGAAATACCAGATACGTCTAATACATGGCTTCCCTACACAAAGTCACGTGCTTGACCAAAACCTTAACGGTGTAGCGCATTCTTTCTTGCCTTCCCCAACAACTACAAATCCAGATGCGCGATTTCGTTGTGCAGGGGCATCACTCTACGTCATAGCTGGAGCTAAAATTCCACGTCACGTCATGCATGCGCCGTCAATGGCAGACGAATTTTTCCGTCTTTTTTACCGATATTTGCATTTATTTATACGTATTTATCATTAAATATGCACATATGCGCAAAAATTTAAATAAACATGCATCAAGAAAAATAGGTATTTAATTTTTTTAAAAAAAATCAGTATTTTAAAAAACACTGGGGATTTTAGATGAAATCTCCGAAAATCGGACGAAATCGTTTTCTGACTAGAAGTCTTCCGGGTAAATGTGAAGGATTGACACCTATGCAATAGTAAACTTAAAAAAAACCAAAAAAAAAACCACTATTATGGTATAAAACACATTACCTGTAAGGCATAGCTGACAGACAATCCCGCGATTCCAGGACTGAGGGTTTCACGGAGGAGGACAGCAAACAGAGCCGACAGAAACACAATAATGTAGCCAATAAATTCCAGTCTGATTGATAGCCACCTAAATTGAGAATTGGAAGATGACTTAAAAATCAATAAAAATTAAATTACATGCGCACAGTTTTGATGATAAATTGTGAATAATTAACCCACTTTACAAACATTGAATTTCTCTTAAATAATTGCAAGGTATCATGTTCAGTTTACCCCGGTGACAGAGAATGAGGGTCGTTTGACTTTTTTGAATGAAAAAATTACTAGAGATGAAGGTGGCAGATTGCCAACTTTGGTACATCAGAAGCCAAAGCACATAGACCAGTACTTGGACTTCCGTTCACATCACCCAACTCATCATGAAGCTTCTGTCGTGTGAGCTGTAACTCGTTGAGCCCTCACGCACAGTAGTAGTGTCAGGTTGAAGCATGCTGAATTAAGAAGGATCAAGGAAGTACTCGTAGAGAATGGCTACCCAAGCAATTTCACCACTCGAAGAAAATCTGATGGTACGGACAAAAGACCTGTGGAGCAGAGACGGACGAGAAGAACTGTTATTTTGTCCTTTATCGAATGAGTTTCAGAGGCGATTACACGTGTGTTGAAGACAGCTGACATTACGACCTTCTACAAGATAGCTGCTACTTTACATGATTTGTTAGTCAGGGTGAAAGACCCGAGTTTCTGAGGAAAAATCGACTGGAGCGATTTACTGGATATTGTGTAAGGACTGTGGGAAGATGTATATAGGCGAGACAGGAAGGACTGTTCGTAAGAGGAACAAGGAGCACCTTTGTGTTGTTGAAAAAAGTGAAATGTCTAATTTTCTAGTAGACTATGGTCCTGATTGGAATGCTGCAAAAGCTCTTCATAAAAAGCAACTTCTTGCCCTTGTAGACTTAATCTTGAATCTTGGAAGATTCTTTAATTGAGGAATTGGACTATTAACAACTTAAAACCTATGCCTGAATCATAGAAGATTTGTGTAAGAAGACGGGGGGAAACCGGGACAGAAAGTTTAGGGAAAACTTGGGTGCGGGATTGCTCATGGAAAACACAGAATTGAGGTTATAAATACCAAGACATTTTCACTTTTTTAATACTTAGCTTGATAAATGGAACAATGGTTCTTGAAAAGTCATGACATTTTTCTCATGCTGTTGGTGAGTTTTATTTATTCTTTCTTCCTCTATTTCTTCCTATTAATTTCCTTTAATTTTTTCAAATTTATTTTCCACCTTTTGTTACTCTTATCACTTCTAATTTATTTTTCTTTTTGCTTTAATTTACTTTTTTTAATTTCGCATTCTGACCAGCGACATATTTTACTCGTTAGGATACCGTAAGATAATAAGCTTTCTGCTATTTTTCACTTTCAATCTATCTACTGAAATCAACATAGTTCTATTTACAGTATATATTTCATATTACATGAAAGTTCATAATGCATACAATTCAACAACTAGTAGATAAATAAAACACAATACTGTCACTGTTAGAAATTACATAATTTGATGTTGTGACAGCTGTGTCAGTAGTTTCTTACTACTTTTTTTCAAACAAAATATGCATACAAACCAAACAAACTGTCGATTGGTAATGCTGGTCACAGTTGCCATTTATACGATTTACAAATAATGCTTCGGGGATTTTTTTTTTTCTCCGAAGCATAACTTGTAACTCGTATAGTGGCAACCTTGACAAGCATTACCAATCAACAGTTTTTTTGGTTTGTATATTTTGTTTGAAAAAAGTATCAAGAAGCTACTGAAACAGCTGTCACGACATTAAATTATGCAATTTCTAACTGCAAAAGTATTGTGTTTTATTTATCTACTATTTTTGCGCAGTGTATCACATCAATCGCAATTCAACAATTGTTCACGATATATAACCATGGATATCACAGGCTAAATAATCATTAGATATGGAATGTACTTTCAATGCTAATAGCATGGTTGTACACTAATGTAATTATGATTATTATAAGTTCCTTTATTTAGTGGTGGCATGCTTTGTTGAGTAACACACTTTGGCCCAAACTTAAATGCTGTGGATGCTTTCTTTAAAAATATAGCATATCTCTCCACTTCCTGAGTAATTGTGGCATTAATGAAACATATATATGAAGGGTTACAATTGGCTAATCGAAGGTTTACAGTATATATATAATGTTGACTACTTTTCAGAAGCTCTAAATATCTTTTAAAATGAATTTTTATTATTTAAATTTATTTACAAACTACATTATGATGTATCAAAGGTATATAGGGTCTTCTGAACACAGTTGAAATAATTGTATTATTGTAAAACAATTTTAGAGTGCAAGTAATAGAAGCACCTAATAGCATTGTAAAATGTAATTAAAATTAATAAATAATAATAATTAATCATTTAAAGAGACAATTTATAAGATGCAATCATGCTTGCTTGAAAAACTTCTCCGAATATCGGAAACAAAATGTAGTTAAAACAAAGTTCGAAAAATTCCCACCAGCGGTAAATTTGGTGCCATACAAAAACACTTGTTTCATTTAGATATACAGTGAAAATCGGTTATAACGATCTTCAAGAGACCGTGCAAATTCGGTCGTTATAAACGATATATTTTTAAAATCATAGTAGCCTGCAGTATAGTACACTCTAGAGTTTTATAAATTATTTTGATAGTAAAAAGTATTAAACTTTTTGGTTTCAAAATTAAATAAAAACATAATTATAATGAATTTAATTTCCGTTTATATTATGTTATAACCACACTAAAAACATAGTACTTTCTTAGTTTTTTAAATTGAAAAAATTGTAGAAAATACTACTAAAGTATATAATGTAGAAAACAAGTGCAATGTCTAGTATTTATTATATTATACTAATGACTTCAGAACAGTGCCGGTTTAAGAGATTTATGGGCTCTACGCTGAAAAAATAGAATGGGCCCCTTAAGAATATGACCCTCGTGATATTCAATTAATAAATCACTTTTTAAGTTCACTATCTTTAATATTCAGGTTTAGCAGTAATAAAACTTTCTCAGACATTTGTAAATAAACAAGATTAGAATAACGCTTAAATTTTGATAACTAACTTTAAATTTTAATAACTAACCCACATGGTTCTGCTTTATGACTGTCAAGTCGCGTCGTTATATCCGATACGAATTTCCCTACTTAGAATCTACGTAGACTACAAAATCGCCGTCGTTATAGCAGGTTTCGTCGTTATATACGATGTCGTTATAACCGATATATTTAGTATGGAGTAGAATAGCAAACCAAACTTCTTGTAAAAATTCCATCGTTATATGCGATTGGTCGTTATAAACGATTTTCACTGTATATTTGACAAGTAAATCATAATTCGACGTGCCTTTAAGTCCATGTACATTGAAGTCTTATTGAATAAAAAAAAGAACACTGTCCTTAACATAATTAAAATGGACAACCTCCAATAAAAGCAGATATCCCCCAACCAATTTTAACTTAGAATGTAAGGACGAAAACGGTTTAATCCTATAACTATTAAAGACAAACTTCTATTTTTTTAAAACTAATTATACATTAAATTATGAGGTTTGCAACAGAAATTTTAATGCATTATGTAAAAATAAGCATAAAGTTTATTTTACCTGCTTGCTGCCAAACTGGGGTAGTAAGAGGAGTTATTTATATCCACGAGATTATAATTTTGCTCAATAAACTGCGTATCTGCACCATATGCTCGGATACTGGTAGACCCAGTAACAGTTTCGGAGAAATGTATATAAATTGGAGATCGGGTCACAGATTCAAGTCTCTTCAATTGCCGAGATGTTGGGATATATACTTTCTGCAATGGCAAACAAATGCTTTTAGCTATTTGTCTTACTGGTAAATTAAGCCTAAATTAAATTAGGAATGGCTTGCATGTAATGTACGATTTCTTTACCTGCATGAAATAGTATAAAATACCGAGAGGGAGGATGGCTGCTAGAAAAATGGGCGTTTCAAGGGAAATAATGATAAAAGCACCCACGGCTCGGAAAGCTTGGATGAAAAACATTCGAATATTGAATCGAATAGTGACATCAGCAGTGTCGATGTCTTTGGAGAATCTGTTCAAAATTCGACCCATGGGCGTAGTGTCAAAGAAGGACATCGGTGCCCGCAAAATGTGAACCAGCATGGCATCATGTAGGATTCTTGAGGCTCGAATGCAGGCCAAATTCGTTGAGATTGAAGAAACCAAGGTAAAGAAAACTGAAAAAAAAAAAAAGTATATTTGCACATAGAGAAATTTCTGATCAGTAATAAGCGAGGCATGAGAAATCACTACTGAAGAAAATTAGCTTTAAATGAAATATTTTCAAACGATATATAGCTTTCCAAGTTGTGTAAGCTTGTCCACCACAAAACCATGCAACAATAATCATTAAAGTTATGATTATATTTCTTTTTAATATATACATACACTTAAAAAATTAATATACATTTCCTTTTGATTTTTCTTATTTCTTCTTCTTATTATTTTGGCAAGTTAGAAAACGTGAAATTTCAATACTTTGTACAGCAAATCGAGACCAAAGGTTAGAGAAATCAATACTGTTTCATTAAAAAAATAAATAAAACGGAACCAAATTCGAATACAACTACACACGGTGATTTAAATATGGGGTGAACTGAGCTACGATAATGCATTTGTTTATTACGCAAAAAAATCTAGGTGCGATCCATGATGGTACACAGCATTGTCAAGGTTTGTCTACAGATCGCAGAGTCTCAGTCCGAGGTCTCATTTTCAAGATATCAGAGGTTCAAATTCTTCGACTGGTTATATTTTTATGGTGCAAAGACAGAAAGGGTCACATTCTGGGCCATCAAACTTTCCAGAAAACTATAGGTTCTGGTGCAGAATGATATTAGTTGTTCTTGCGTCATAAAATACAAATCAACTGAACTTGAGGATAAATCATGATTTTAGTAGCTTTCATAAAACATTTTTTTATAAAGCAAAAATGGAACTAAAAAATTATGAGTAAGGAACATATTACTTTTACGCATAAAGTCAAATACATACTAAAAATTAGATTGTATTTTACGGTGTAAAAAAAAAACTGCATACTTTCACCAGCACCAAGTCCACCATAAACACCCAAGCGGCGATTTCTAAGAGGGATGTTGTATGCATTTTTTGGATCTAATGCATCGTTACTCCACACTGTAAGCCACAAATTTGTTCCTAAACTGAAAGCAGTGGATGCCATGAAGCCAAAAAATGTGAGGGTAAATCCCCAATAACCAAAAGCCTTCATGTACTCAAAGTACACCCACCACTTGACCTGAAAGTTAAGAAACGTACGCATTGCATGACAATACAAATAGCACTTTGTAATGGACATACAATTAGGGCACATATTTGTCATATATATATTCATTAGCTTACATTGAAAGTTCATGGGGTGGGGGGAGATGGTTACAGAACTACAATTACATGTATTGACATGACTATATGCAAAATTGTATAACAATGGGGTAGTTATAACATCCCCCCCCTTCCATATCACTCGTGTACAATACTATTTAATTATAAATACAGTATAATAGTAATTATAAATACAGTATAAGACCGATCATTTGGAATTCAAATACAAGAATGACCTAAAACATGTAAGTTTTCTTCTCTCTCACTTTTTCTTTTCTTTATCTTTTTTGCTTTCTCTCTCTCTCTCTCTCTTTTTTTAATCTATGAGGTCACCTTTTGTAACCTTGACACTATTATACTAAATTCTGCCACTTGAATGATTTACATTGTGTAATTCAACACTTTATTTACATAG
>QLNU02014176.1:72790958-72851550 GCA_006491805.2 Dysdera silvatica
CTATTTTCCGTCACAAAATATTTTCTTGGGTAGGTAGGTAGTTTAACTATGAAGAGCAGATAGGATAATTCACCCTTCTAAAAATGGTTGGGATGAACACTAGGTGCATACAGAGTAGGGTGAAACTTCTCATAATGGATGTTTTTAATTATGAAATATATAATGTGATGGGGGCAGGAAAAAGGGCCACGGTACCTAGTGCTCAAGCTGTGCTTAAGAAGCCTCACACTTTAAATCTGGGTTTGCAAGGGGTGTGAGATGTATTGGTCATCCTTGTTCTAAAGAAACACTGAAGCTCCAAGGGGAAGCGGGGTTCTCTATGCATATTCCCAGAAGGAGTTAGTTCTCTATGCATATTTCTATTGTTCGTAAAAGACATATTACAACCAGCATGGTGTGAAGTTTCATGCTCGTTCTTTATGTTGATTCACACTGTGTGAAGAATGTCAGTAACAAAAATTGAAACTAAAACATACTTCAGAGAAATGTTGAGAAATAAGAGAACAAAATTAAGGACTTTTTTTTTTTGCAAATTTTGGGTAAAAATAAGGAAATTTAAGGACTGAAAACCACTTCCTAAAAATTAAGGACTTTTAAGGACCGTATGTTTAGTTTGTAGATGGTGCTATTAGTTTGATTATTTCTGTATGACTCCTAATTTAAAATTAAAAAAAAAAACAAAACTTTAATCTAATAATTATTATTCATTACAGAAATAGCTAATACAGTGAAATAACAATGTGTCCCATAACAATAAATCTCTTTATGGGTATAATGATAGTTTTATGGTCATAACAAGTATGACGTGTATCAGATACAGTCTTCTCCCAGTCCCTATAAGATCCTTACGGACAAATTTCACTGTACTTGAAATATATATATATATATAGGATGTTTGTAAATTGTTTTGAGAAAAATGAGGGGTGATAGTACTCATCAAGTTGAACGATATTTGTCATAGAACCTAGGGTTGCAAACCACTCACAGCGCCATTTCTAAAACTATCTAGCATGCACAAGTATTTACAACCAGTGCATGAGAAGCGCAATATGCGATGTCCTAATCATCTATGCATTCGATCAGATGACCCGCACTGGTTGTAAATATTTGTGCATGCTGGACGGTTTTAGAACTGGCGCTGTGAGTGGTTCATGACCCTAGATTCTGTGGTAAATACTGTTCGTCTTGATGGGTACTATCATCTCGTTTATTTTGTCAAAACAGTTTATGAACACCCTGAATAATTGGTGATTAAAAAAAGAATTACCACCTTTAACTTTCAGAATATTAGCACAAGAATAATTAATAGTTTATATTATAATTCATACTACAGTTATCATATGAAATTATAAATTCTTTCTTTCTTTCTTTCTTTTTGGTTTTACGGCTCAAAGACTACAGTGGTCATGCTGCGCCGGGACCTACTATTTTCCGAGGAATCCGAACCTCTTAAGGCCTAGGGAACCAAACCCCGGACTACAGTGAGCAGTGCGAGAAATTATAAATTAGTTAATTTATACAATTCTGATAATTACGAAGTTTTTGCATCATAAAGTGCATCTCTAGTTTATAATTAGAAGTGTCAGGTTACAAGAGTTGAAAACAGTGTGTTTCATGAAACAACTACAATTATGTTTCTTTGTTTTATTCACTAGAATTATATTTTCGTTCAAGCGTTATGGCATAAGATTTGTAAGGGTATGTTTCACTAAAAACGAAGTCTAGATCCAACTTTATATTTTGCCTCTAAACGTTTGTTTCCGCAATCCCGAACTTCCTTCCCCAGAAGTCTTTGATTCCGACAATTCTCTCTTACCACACTACCTACCAATTTAATTAAAAAAAAAAAAAATCCACCTGTAAAAATAGCTAAATATTATGCAAAATAGCTAAAAAGCATATAAATGCAGCTACTTACAGATCCGACTTCTGCAACTTCTTTCTCAGTAAGATTGGTTCCAGCAGCCTTGGATGACTGCCGAGAAGATTTTGAAAGTTTCTCAAAGGAATCCGTTTTCTCACTTTTCGATCTGCGGCGGATACCATTACTAGCAGTGATGATCGATGCTGATCTCTTTGGACTCATGACGTCACTATCAGTTTCACTTGCTGGATCACTCAAGTGGGATATCTGTCTATACCAAACAAGAAACATTAGGCGAGTTAAATGAATGAAAAATCGGGACTCCGCAGAATTATTATTCCAACAAAACTGTGTACCCTTACCTTCTCAACTCTGCAGGGGCTCTGACAGCCTCAACAATTTCCCCAATAAAATTTAAATCTTCGTTAAGAATTTCTTCATCTGCAACATTATTTTCAAGGTACTGAATGAGGAATTCAGCAAATGCCCCCTTCTTATTCAAAAGCTCATTATAAGATCCAGTTTCCGTAATTTTTCCATCTTTTAAAACGACAATACAATCAACTTCTGGTAGAACACTGATTCGGTGAGTGGCTAAAATTCTGGTCTACAAAGAATTGGAAATGCAATATTTTAATAAGCCATATGAATTTTATATATGTATATATATATATATATACGAGCAGCAGTCAAAAACTTGGGTTCACTTTTCTGTAAAAATCTAAGTAACAGTTATATTTTGTTGAAACTTTGTGGCAACAATAAAGATATTTGTCTGTGGAACATGCAGTAGCAGCATTTACTTATCAGCATTCTTTCGATTGCTAATAAGTCATAAACATGCCTTGGCAGCTGGAGATGACGTCCAAATTTTAAGTGTGTACAGTTATTTATTTTTTGTGGGCCAAAGGTTGTAAAAAGGAGAAAGAAAGTAAGAAGTTATTCGTTTTACGGTGCAAAGTCAGTAAAAGTCAGGCTGCGCCGAGACCTATGGTCTTCCGTGGACTCCAAAACCTCTCAAGGTAGTGTTTCTCAACCACCGGGTCCTAGCATCAATTATACCGGGCTGCAAGAGATTCTCCTGGAATTTGTCACTTTAGTTTTTGAAGCATTTTTCATGAATAAATATTTCATTGTGGAAATATTTCGAGGAAAATAGTCATTGCGCGTGTGTCTAAAAGCTAAAGCTCAGAACGAATAAAAATATCATCTGCACAGAAAATGCCAGTACTCCAAGCAGTGTGTTTTAAATAGGCGAGTATTCATGAATGATCAAGAATGTTCAGACACTAAAATCTTTTAACGTTAGCGAAAGAGTATATCTTTCATTATGAATGGTTATAAAAAGTGTCTGCAAGCTGATTACAATAATGTGTGGTACATCCTCGGAGCTCAATCTAGATTGAGCTAATAATAAGTGGGTGTCAAATTTATTAGAAATAAAAAATCCCCCACAAAAAACTCACCATGGTGGCTTTGTGTGTTGACCATTATTTGGCAATTGTGTTATCCCTGTGAAAGGTAATATCTTACATCATAGTAATTGAAAACATGATTGGCATATCTTCCTACTCATTCAGGTATGTTTTTTTCATATACACATGCATATTACCTTAGAAAAGGTACCATTCAAAAATATATATAGCAAAATTACAATTATTAAGCCTAACTAGACCAAGATAATTATGGTGGATAGGTAATATGGACAATTGGCTGTAATACAATGAGCCTTAGCCTGGCAATGATGAGGCCTCATACCTTCCAAACAAAAGGTTGGAATGCAGATCAGAGTTGGGATAAGTGGGATTCTACTGCACAGTCACATGCAGGGCTCGATGAATTGCAGTGAATTGTACTCATCAAACAAGAAAGTACTTGCCCACCTCGAAAAGAAAACCTGGGAACTTAATAGAAAATGAAGATTCCATACTTGTCAGTTACAAAAATTCAGTTGCCACATGGCAACCAGATTTAAGACTAATCATATATAAATAATGACGTGTCGAAGCACAAATCACCTTTTTCTTCAACATTCCGTTTGAACCAATGACTTTCTCAAAAATATGTTTACCGACATGAGCATCAACGGCACTCAATGGATCATCGAGAAAATAGATATCAGCATCATCATATACCGCTCTGGCAAGACTTATCCTCTGTTTCTGTCCTCCACTCAGATTTATGCCCTAAAAATGTAAGGAAATAAATTTAGGACTGTAGAGTAGTGGAAACATAGCAAGTGTTCTACAGCATCACTGGGAATCCTATTTGAGATTCTGGTACAGCATTCATTCCATTTAATCACTGCTTCTATGTAAAATGGTAAATATACCTTTTCGCCAATTTCCGTTTGATCACCTCCAGGCAATATTTCTAGATCAGGTTTGAGTGCACAAGCCTCGATGACCGAGTTGAACTTTCTCTCGTCATACGATTTGATAAAGAGAACGTTTTTCCTCAAAGTTGCATTTTGTATCCAAGCTTGTTGTGGAACGTAAGCAATGGAGCCCTAAACGCATTAAAGAGATACATATATACTCTACATACAAAACATTTTTTCAAGTTTTCATTCCGATGTATGGAAAATTGCATACTTCAATTAACAAGGTAATATAAAGTTTCAGATGGAAAAATTACAAAACTTATTTTGACATTGGTAACTTTTAAAAACATAATGCCTCATGGGCCAATTGTAAAGTGAAGGTAGAATGATGGGAGAGTGATTGGAAGCCCTAAGTTTACATACCTCTTGTTGGGAATAAAACTAGGGAAATCCTGACTGGAGGATATGTTCGTGCAAAGAAATCCCATTTGGGAAAAATTTACCTACCAGATGACCATTCTAAGCTCAAAGTTTGACGAAAATCTTGTAAGGTTCTTAAATATCATTTATTAAATAGCAATATAAATGTTCCCATGGTTCTAGAAAAAGTCTGCTACCAAGTTCGCCACATTTTGATGTAAAACTTTTATAGAGTTTTAGTCCAGTCAGTGATCTTAAAAAACATGCGCAGTAAGTTAGTTTAAATGGTAACGCATGATGACTGACATATGTTCTCTTTTCCTTACTGACATATCAAACTTTTAGTTTGTCTAATTACACCCCGTTACAGTTTCCACATAGTATTTGGTAAATAGTATATTCTTCCTGCCCTATCTATGTTGCTTAACTGAACAAAAGCCTGGTATGGGACCACCCTTCAGATTTTCAGATGTGGGACTTACTAAGGAAAAACTGGAACCGGGGATTAAAAGTACAAAACATTCTTATACTTTCTCAACACTTTGCTTGATAAAAAAACAAGTTCTTGATATGATGAGGAACCAGAGCAAAAAATATACTAGTTATAAAAACATGCGTACAAAAGCTATACACATTGGGAAACCTACATTTACATTAACCCTTCCGTTAAATTTTTCCAATTCTCCAAGTAACGATGATAGTAACGAAGATTTTCCACTTCCAACTTGCCCGACGACAGCAACTAAAGATCCACTTTTCACCCTGAAATTGATATCTGTTAATGTTGGTGCCTCATCCTTTGACCATGAGAAAATACCATCTTCAATTATAATAGGATCCTCTAAAAAGAAAAATATATATACATATATTCAAAATACAAAGTATGTTTTACGGCAGTAGTTCTTAATTTTGATTCAGCAGTACTTTTGCAAATAAAGAAAACAAATTACAGTGTCCCTACAAATGCTTTAGCTACACTGAAAATGCTTTATAGGAGATACTGACAGATTGTCAGCCTCTTAACTGCTTTTCTTTGTCATCGTTGGCTGGACTATAGATTTTATTCGTTCATATACATGTGTAATCTATTATTATTCTTCAATTACTATATGAAAAAGAAAAAGCTTTATGAGCAATGTAGAATATGGAATCGAGTGGAAGATCTTCAACAATTAGAGCCATTAGTTGAATGGAAAAGAGATGAAGGAAGATCATGATACCTTGTAGAAAAAGAAGAATTAGTAGTGGTGCAAATTACAAAGGGTCCGAAAGTTTGACTGTTGAATGGCAAACTCCTTTTAGCGTTGGGAATGTGTCAGTCAAAACGAGTAAGCATTTGTTCGAGGAGAACATTGATTGAGTCGCACCATGAAACTTCGAATATTTTAAGAGACTATAATTTGTTTACATGTCATCGAATATTGTTTAACGTGCAATTATAGTTCAGGTTATAATGCATATAATAAACATCGTATCATAATAGCAAGTTGACATGCAGTGGAACAATAAATGGAAGATCACAGTAGCTGAGCTTGATTCTTATTTGGAAGACTGTTCTCATAATCAAAGGAGTTTGTGGAATAGATATGAAGTGGAACTTCAGTGAGTCAAAATTTTCTACAAGTCAAGGTAATACGAAATGATTAAAAAAATGTATTGTTTGTATATGTGTTTAAAATTTTCGAAAATCAACATTTTTAAATAACAACTAAAATTTTTGATAATGAAGTTTTTTCTTTACACCACTCAGCTTCAATTTATTAAAGTTCCACTGCATATTGCCATATGTGAAATCGTTTAGCTCATTTTATCACTGTCAACGTCATAGTTAGTTGATGATTTTCATAAATAAAAATGTGTCTGAAGATCTATGTATGGTTCGTGTTTCCTCATGACACATAGGAGTAAGAGCAAACCAGGAGTTAAAACCTTTATAGATGAATTTCTCACACTGATATATAATAGAATAGTTGAAGAAGGAAGAACTTCATTAATTATGTAACTTCATTACAATACTCAAGTTCTATTAATTTCTTTGTGCTTTTACGGCTCAAAGACTACAATGGCAATGCTGTGCCGGGACCTACCATTTTCCGAGGAATCCGAACCTTTTAAGGCCCAGGGAACCAAATCCCAAACTACAGTGCACAGTGCAATCTTTATGAGCTCTCTGAGTAAGCGTTCTTTGCACCGTTGGGAGTCGGACCCAGGTTAAGAGCGCACCAGGAGAAAACATTACTACATTGTGCCACCAGAGGGCGTTCTATTAATGTATGAATAATTAGGGTTATAGAATACAACATTAACAGAGGAGATAAAAAAAAATCTATATTTTCTAAACTTATAATAATTAATAGTTATGTTTGTTTGTGGTTTTATGGCTCAAGGACTACAATGGTCATGCTGCGCCGGGACCTACTGTTTTCCGAGGAATCCGAACCTCTGGACCTACAATTTTCCGAGGAATCAGAACTCCTTAAGACCTAGGTAATCAAACTCCGGAGTACAGTGAGCAGCGTGATCTTTATGAGGTGTCTGAGAAAGCAATCTTCACATCGTTGGGAGTCGAACCCGGGTTATCAGTTATGACGTAAGTGTGATGTGTAAAACTGCCTTCAGTAACTGGATAGAACATTAAAGATCAGCTGAACCTTTGTGCTGTCCTCTGTGTCTAAATGTAAAGCAATCGTTAAAGACGTTAGTTAAGAACCATATTCAGAGAGATATATTGTCGAAAACAACTAAGCCTAAACTATCTACTTAAAAAGTATTGTAACATTTAAAAATATTTTATTTCTCTACTGGTCACAGAACCTTAGAGCACAGTTCGAGAAGGAAAATTTTAAAGGAATAAAAAATTTAATTCACCAATAAATTCAATAACTCACTGATGGACATTAATGTGATCTAATAATACTAATCTAATCTAAATCTAATTATATATATATATATACGGACTTCTGTGAAATCAGGAGTGACTACAACCATCTTCAGTTATGGTCATTATGACCATCTTGAGTCATAATCATCATCATTATAATAACCTTGGGTTATAACCACCATGATGATATTAAATCATAGTTACTATGAATATATCTTGAATCTAGTAATAGATGTCACACTATACACATTTTATTATCACTGTTATAACCTCCAAGTGAGCTGTGTTGGTATGGTCTTAAAATATCATGTATAACGGAGGGCCAATTTATATGAGATAGATCAGAGGTTCTCAAAGTGCAGGGGTGGTAATTTCTCAAGGTTAGTGCATGAGGTATTTTTTGCACATGAAATCATTATTTTTAACCGAAGCTAAATGATATGTTTAACAGCTAAAGTAGCATTTTGCACTGAATTTACTTAAATAAGACACTTCTAATCTGATGGATGTATATTCATTTTCCTATAAATAAATTGTTAAAGTATGCATATACATGTACGTTCAAAAACATGTATACTAAGCGAACAAAATATTTTTATTCACATACTACATCAAGCAAGAGGGGTGATGCGACATCAGTATGTAAGTGTAAAGGGGTGGGTACAGGGGTAAAAAATTTGTAAGCCACTGAGAAGGGTGATTTAGCATACTTTTAGATCAGTAGTTCCCAACTTTTCCACTTCAATTGCACCCGCGGACCACTTTGAAAAATTCTTACGAATTGGCTGCAAGACCTTAATAAAAAAGGGAGCTGGGTCTTTTTTTGGGGGGGGGAAATGTGTTTGTGCAATCGTTCTTTGGTTAAATAATAAAATCTAACGAGAATACAGTCAAACCTCGTTAAGACGAACACGCTTAAAACGAATTACTTTTAATACGAACCGTTTTCTGAAGTTGCGCCCGATTGTAGAATATTACAAATGTGCTCTCAATTTTATTTTTATATTTAATAATTTTTATAAGTATTTTAATTTTTTTTTTTTAAGTAATGACCCGTCTTGTAGACCACCAGTTGGGAACCACTGTTTTAGATCATGAAAGGTACACCTGCACACAACTAGGTTTACCACGAGTCTAGTGACAATGAACTTGGTCCAGTGAGATCAAATGTGGTGAGTGAGACACTGCTGAATGAAAACATATGTAGTTGGTATCGTAATTATTAATTACGGTTACAGTATATTTAAAATATTTAAAGTGATTTAAGGAAACAGTGTCTTCATTACTTAGCTATAGGCTTTTGAAAATACAAACCTTCATGGTCATCATGGCCTATAACGTTAGGATCAAGTTCATCAGACTGTAGATACTTGTTTATTCTTCTTAAGGACACCAAAAACTGAAAAGGCAGAAAGAAACTCCATCAAAATGATATAAACATCATAATGACAGTCTAGTTAACGAATTAAATAGCAAGATATATATCTCAGAATTTCTTCTCCTATTAACTCGTATACAAATATTTTTATAATTATACAAATAATAACTACATTATAATAAAGTTCCTGGGAACTATTTAAATAATGTTTTGTGCATGCATGAAGTTTCATTTTCTTCACTCTCTTACAAAAACATCAGTTCTCTGACTTTTATGGAATTACCATCTCTACACACAAGCAAAAAAAGTGTGATTTATTGTGGTATTTAACAATATAAAATTGTTTAGGTTATAGTTGTTAACAATATACTAGTCATTCTGCATCTTCATTACTCATCAGAGCCAACACCTTGCAACTTCGCCTTGTTATTCAAAATAAATTTGAAGATGAAGGGGTGCAATAATTTTTCAATATGGAAGAAATTCAGGGTGAATCGCAGGCAGTGCTATACAGGCCTCAAGTAGAATAACCCCTGGGGAGTATTCAAAGCATAGCAAAAGTTGTGAGATCATTGCACAGAGTTACAATTAGACAATTTTGAAGTGGATAGAAGGTATAAATACCCAAAACATTTTTTTTTTTAGTTTTAAGTCCAGGAGGGTTTTTTTTTTGTTGTTGTTTTTTTTTGACAGCGCTTAATAATCAACAGTCTAAGTGCAGCATCTCAAAATAGGTGTTTCGATATTTGAAGATCAACTGACAGTTCAAGATGAGGCAGAAGGACAAACATCGTAAAGTAGCTTCCAAACTATTGTGTGCTTGCGCAATCAAGCTTAATAAGAATCCTAATTCAGCCTCACAAACTATAGGGACGTAGTTAAGGCAATTTAGTCATTATTGTCAAATTTAGATTGACAAACACACAACTGTTGACCCTGAAAATGAATGGCACTTCAAAATTAGCAAAGACTATAAACATTTCAAACAGAAATAATTCTTTTTCATAGTCTGAAAGATTAAATTTAATGAATGCATTTTACCATAGCAGTGTACGTGATTATCATGGGTAGCAAAGCAGTAGGTATCCGGAGAATGTTGAACAACGAGAGTGAAACAAAAGCCTTGTTTGCGTCCAACACATTGTCGGTGCTCATTAAAACGAAAGTTGTAAAGCTTGCTAATGCAACCTGGTGAAGAAAACTTTTCATTACTATAAACTTCATGAATTTCATTGATACTCATTTATAATCGAAAAGACGTTCAGAAGACCAAACGTACCAAGAAAGGGGCACTAGCAAATGCAAAGGTTATGGCACCGGAGAGATAAGCTTGGGATATTAGGCTTTTCACCTCATCCATTCGAAAATTCATGATCTTACTCTCAAACGATGGCTCCCACGCATAGAGTTTTAGGACTTTGATGCCACCAAGTATTTCGTTCAGCAATTTTGTCCTTTTATCCTTGTCCTTCATTAAACGAACCTAAAAAATACAGTATAATGCTTACACATTAAATCAAAACTCTCGTTACATTTCCAAAAAATGAAGCGAAATCTTGATAATTTTTTCCCACAGGATTCCCACTCACATTGGATAAAAAATTCCTTGACCAAACACAAACAAAACTTTCAATTAAATTTTGGTTGTGGGGAGAATGGTTTCACGTTTTAGATTTAGCTATTCAAAATAGAAGTTAAGAAGTTCCCCCACCCCACAATTTTTTCAGGTTTGCCCAAAAAATCTCGTTTTTCCCTGACCCCTATGGACCATTTCAAATTCCCTGATAATTCCAGGTGTGTCGAAACTTTGAAAAATGAAGATGTATGCTGGAAAATGATGGAAGTGGGCTATTATTAAAAACAGGTAAGGATAAAAGTCCAATGTTGCTGTATATATATAAAAGAGTTTCAAAAATAAATTAATACTCATTAAATAAATTAATAATAAAAATATTGTATTTCCCAAGCTAATAATAACAAAAAAAAAAGTTAATGTATAAAGTAAATAAACATGTACTCTTGCTTTTACACAAACGAAGCACATTTATTCATTTAAACAAATCAGTAGTTGTAAATAAATAATTGAGCAATGCCCTGCATAATGGTATATGTAAATTGAAATCATCACAAGCTCAATTTTATAAGTCAGCATATTATTTACAATTGTTATAGAGATATGTTCCATTTTAGAAAAAAATTTCCAAGACAGTCACCATGTGTCGCTACCTGCCTTTAGCATGTTGAATTTAGACAGGGGTAGAAAAAAGACATTTGAGAAAACTGAGTTTCCAAGAATACAGCCCACTTTTCTCCAAATTCATACCCCCTGAAATGTACGTGTGGTGTCATTCATTATCTTCTTCCTGATCATAAAAACAAATTATTTCAGGGTCAATGCTCTGTTACATTAGATTTTTGTTTTTTAAAAACAAGTAACAAGCTCTGATAAAGACAAAATTTTATTAATAATGAATATAGGAATAACAAACATTTGATGAAAGACCTAAACAAGGTTTTCACAGAGTTCAAATAGGGGCTTTGCAGAGAACATAGAGATTGAGCAATGAATATGGGGAAAACAACAGATTGGGAACGATGAATGAAGGTTTTATTGTACTTCGTTCATTTGTAGTTTGGTATCACAAAACTTATCCTTTCTCTCTTTTCCTTTTTGTCTAATTTCACTTTATTTTTTCTAATTCTAATTTTACATTTCGCATTTTACTTTCACATTCTCACCATTATTACTTTTTAAAACTTTCATCATTATTTTTTTTAAATCTTAAATTCATTCTACTTTTTACATGTATTCCAATCGATGACAATATTTTTAGTATAAGTAATTGCTAATTAATCTTTGCACATTCGTTTTCATAAAATTTCATTATACCATCCACACTGGGACTTAATGCAACTTTATTACGTTATGCACCGATGGCTTAACTTAACTTTCAGACTACGTTATATTTACACACAGGCAAGTTTATTGGGATTCAAACCTAATTTAGTGGGTCTAAAAGTCTCACAAACGTAACTACCAGAGGCTCTATTGTAACAGTTATGTATATGTTTGATGTCAATATTCTTCTCATGTAATAACTTTTCAACTTCGGGCTAAACGGAGGGACCCTGGTTCGAATCCAGGATGGGGACGGCGTCTCTTTTTTTTCCTAAAACAAAAAAGCTCTAGTTTGAGCTATTTATACGTGGGTGCTGAAAATTATTGTGTAATAAATTCCCCCGTGAAAACTCACAAAAATCTTGCCCCGGAGGCTTTTCTGTGTTGACCATTATTTGGCAATTGTGTTATCCCTGCGGAGGGTAATAATACCTTACATCTTTATATACGGAGAAAGGGAGCGTTGTTTCCTGTCCTCATTCGTCTAGCGGTCCAAGACACTCCGGACTAAACGGAGGGACCCTGGTTCGAATCCAGGATGAGAACGGCATCTCTTTTTCTCCTAAACAAAAATAGCTCTAGTTTGAGTGCATTTACATGTGGGTGTTAAAAAATTATTGTAAAAATAATTTTACTCTCAAACCCAGGTGGGCTTTATCAGCCATTAAACATCCTTACCCATAGCAGTGCAGGTTGACCAGTTCAAATACGTTGCAAATGACAAAAAAAAAACCAAAAAAAAAACCCCCGATTTCGTTCAAAATAAAGCTAATATGAAGTATGAGGTAAACAAATACTTTTTAAATAAATGTTTTAATACTTTTTTCGAAATTTGTTTGGTTTATCCTGACCCCCACCACTATGAACATGAGCTTTCCCAGAGAACCAACAACTCTTTATTTTTTAGTCTTCACAAATTTTCATTACCATTCTGAGTATGTGGAAATTCTTTAAATTAACCATATGACAACAGTTTTTTCTACTGTTATCTTTTCCCTCAAACCAGAATAGCATTTGATGCAATGCGCAAAGCGTGGAAGAAGAAAATGAAAATATGAATGAAATGTAAACCTACTTGCACATTTCGAATGAAAATGCTAATAACAGCATTGAAAGGTATCATCAATACCATTATGCTAACGCCACCAAAAGTGGCAAATCCTAATTGCTGCCATAGTAAGTACAGTGCTATACCAATCTGTAAAGGAGCTGACCACAAGAGATTGACCACTTGAATATAATCCATCACTCTCTGGATATCCACAGACATTAAGTTGACAATTTCACCAGTGGTAAAGTTCTTTTTCGCTGAGGTAGATAATGCTAATGCCTAGTAAACGTAAATAGATTAAATTAATAATTTCAGAGATACCATAAACATGACAAATTTCATACTTAAGTTGGTAGTGCACGAACAGCCAACGCCACACAGAAATGGCGTCGTGAGTTTTCCATGCCACAAAGGGAATCAAACACTGGACTATGGTGAGTAGAAAACTGGCACATATTTAACAATACTACTAGAAGTTGAATCCAAGGCGTCTACCCAAATTCAATTTCAAACTTCCCTGACTTTTCCACGTTTCCAGACCAAATCTTAATCGATTTTCAGTCCCTAATTACAGTAAACAACACACAATGCATTAAAATTTGCGTAATCAAAATAAGTTTTAAGGCTATAAAATCCATTAATGCAAACCCAAAGCCATTTATAACTCAATTATAGTGAATTTACAAATATAAAAACTATATTAAAAATGAATTTCTTTACATTAAAAACTTGCATTAATTAAATATTTATAACACTTTCATCCAGCCCTTTTTGTATTTATTATAAAAGCATTTAACTATATAATTGCAAAGCTAATGCTTCATCTTTTATTCCATTTAAAGTGTGTATGAATATAGACTATTTAAAGGAAAAGAGATTTGTATGATCAAAATCTCTTACAGATTAGAAAATTTAGCTAAAAATGCCTTCCCCCCCCAAAGTTTTAGTTAATATTTGGCAAACATTTTCTCCGAAGAAATATATGGGCTTAATAATTTTATATAAATTATATTAGTTTTGGTGCAAAATGGTAACTTTTGGAAGAAGTTTAGTCAAAAGTATAAGTTTTTCAAAATTTTCAGTATGCAATGTGGTATGAAAAGCACAGTTCAGGAAAATTATTTTAATAAGTTATTTATTATAACAATGAATTTCAAATTTCCCTGACTTTGGCCTTTGTATTTCAAATTTCCCTGATTTTTCCAGTCAGTAAAATTTTGCTGACTTTTTCAAATTTTCCAGATGAGTAGACACCCTATAAATCTGGCTTAATGGCAAACCAGACAAACATATTAGAACTACGCCACAATAGCGTAGTGAACATCATTTTCCAAGGAACCCAAACTTCTCAATGTCTAAAGTCTCAAATACGTTAGGGGAGTTTACACGCTCCTCACTGGAAAATTTACTCGCTGCTGCTAAACTCACTCAGTGTAATAAACTTCTCAAGTGAATTCGCAATTCGCTCGGCTAGTGAAGTTGAGAAGTGGACTACATTTTACACTACTCGCCCGAGTTTTCTCGAATTTGATTGGCTGAAACAAACCCTCAAAAGAGGTAGACTCAAAAGCCAGTTTAAAAAAATCGTTGTTAGCAGTCGTCTACTGAGAATCTCTGCTGTGCATTTTTACTGAGCAAGTTTTATAAGCTGTGTGTAATTAAGACCTACTGTGTGAGTTGCAACTCGCTAACATATGGACTAGTTTGCAAGCCAGAGAGGAGTGTGTAAACTTGGCCAATGTAATTGAGGTTTAAGGAACCCACTCCCAGACTATAGAGAGTAGTTAGTCAATAAGCGTATAAGCGTTAAGTTTTTTGTGGGGGTGGGGGCACGTTTGGGAGCCGAACCCAGATTAACAGCATGTGAAGTAAATGCGTTACCACAGGGCCGTCATTTGGGGAACTAATACAAGGTGCCCAGATTTAACGACAGGCTTCCCCCCTCTACCCCCAACAGAGAGCAAGTAAGTTTAAATGATAGTATATTATATTCTCAATCACTTCTCAATCCATCTCTGTGTTTTGTGGCATAAGGGCTGTTAAGACATGCTGTGTAAACAAGACCTCTGATCATTTCGAATTAATGCTGGATATGCTTTACCTCCATATGCAATAAGATACTGTCACAGTCTGGACGCCTGTATTTCTTTCAGTAAGACAAGGCAGTTAAGCATGAAGTTTCAAGATGGCTTAATCACTAAATTTATGAATAGATGAAATTTCCAAAAAAAGGTAAATATCCTGTACTAAAGTTCCTTTTTGAGTGGTAGAAAATCATGCTACCTCTCCATTACTGTAACACCGAGGATTTGTTTGTTTCACAGTGCTAGGCCAGACAGGTGGTGATGGCCTGGAACCTACAATTTTTCACGAAATCCAAACCTCTTAAGGCATAGGGGACTAACTCCTGGACCTGATTCCGAAGAAATGAGAACTTTCGTTTAAAAAAATTGTACGCCTATAATGCACCTAATTTTCAAATGCATGTGCACAGATTATGAGACAGGCACAACAAGGGCTAAATAAATGCATAAAGACAAAATAAATATGTTTTTTGGAGCATATTATTAGAAAATAAAGTGCACGAAATTAACGAAAGTAGCTCACTTTTTTGTAAACAGTAGCAGTTACGCAGGAACGTATCTGCATCGCTATGGTGTATATTCTCATTTCATACTGACTATTGAAGAACGATTCCAGCATTGCCACAAAGAACATCGAACCAGCATAAACGTAGCCTTTCCAATACGGTTCATCGCTACTTACAAAAGCAATAATTGCACTGTGGAGAAAAAGAGCATTTCAGAGCAACATCAGAGACAATGTAAACACTTTACAATCTTTATTCTCATAATTTTTTTGCCTACTGTATTTCATATGCTTTGTTTTGCATGGTATCGCATAAGGGCAACTAGTCATGCTGTATCGCAGTGGTTCCCAACCTGGGGGTCGTGAACAGGTTTCTGGAGAATGGCCGCAACTATTTTTAGTTGCAATTATTTTTACAAGGCATTTCATATTAAATGTTCCCAATGTTTTTATATTTCAACATGGCTACATTGCAATATTCTGCTAGTAGATAACTTTATAATATACATTAATATATAATTTTATATTTAATGTGTTTTCTTTACTCTGTTAAAAATGCTTTTATTATGCAAATGTGGCGGCGGCGGACAGAGGGGTCGCAGATCTTTTGGTTACTATATAAAAGTGAGTCATGGCGGATTACTTGGCTATATAAAAAGTGGGTCGCTGCTTCAAGAGGGTTGGGACCCACTGCATTCATCAGATTACAGTTTTCAGAGGATTGATTGTTTGGCTTTTTATGGCGCAAGAGCATCTGGGCTATACTGCGCCAAACATGGTAAAATCAAAGACTGTAGTAAAAACCAGTACTTTTTAAAAATTTTAAAACGTGCGTATGGTCAGCATGGTCATTTAAAATGTCAGACAGTGATGAAGAGTTAAAAGTAAGAGTGCGGGCAAGTCTATAATAGGGGCATTGAGTTAAAATGTGTAAAACACTCATGGGTTCATTGCACACTTGGCAAATTGGTGCTGGTTTTCCTTCCAACAGATGTCTATGGGTGAGATGGGAATGCCCAATGCGAAGTCTAGCAAGGAGAACCTCCTCTTTCCGATTTTTACGGTATGAGGAGGGCCAGTTACCAATTGTATGTTTAATATTATGCAATTTGTTATTGGTTTGATGATCCCATTCTTCTTGCCACTTTTGATTCACACAGGTCTTGATAATTGGTTTCAGGTCAGAGAAAGGAAGAAGTTGGCTAGAAGCAAGTGGTGAGTTCGTTGCCCTTGCAGCTGCATCAGCAGCCTCATTCCCTTTGATACCAATGTGAGCAGGGATCCAGCAGAATTTAATATTGGAATGATTGTGCAGGTGCTGCAGTTGTGAATGGATTTTGGATAAAATAGGATGAGGTGAATATTTAAAGGATTCCGGTGCTTTTAAAAAGCCCTGAGAATCGGTACAGATGATACAATGAGTTAAGACCTTATGCTACATTGGGCAGAAAAAAAGCTAAGCTTTTTATGGCACCATTAGCATCGAACAAAGGTTAATGGCATGAAAAACATACATATTACTTTATGTCAGTGGTTCCCAACTGGTGGTCCGAAAAGTAATCCCACATGGTTTACGAGATGGGTCATTATTTAAAAAAAAAATACTTATAAAAATTATTTATTAAATATTAAAATCAATTATAAAAATGAAATTGATGGTATATTTGTAGTATTTTACAATCTGACGGAACTTCAGAAAACGGATCGTATTAAAAGTAATTCGTCTTAACGACGTTCAAATGTATTATCATTAGATGTTTTTTTCTGTTTATTATTGCTTTTATTTTACCTAAAGAACGATTTTAAACACATTTCCCCAAAAAAGATCCGTCTCCCCTTTTCATTAAGGTCTTGTTGTCAACTCGTAAGAATTTTTCGAAGTGGTCCGCGGCTTAAATTGAGTTGGGAACCACTGCTTTACGTATTATATTACAAACATGTTACTCGAGTTTTAAGACTGCACAATGGGTCAGTTGGAATTACATTACCTCCAAACCATTACACGTTTGTGTATGAGCCAGCTTACTAACAATCAAACCTAACTCAGCACGTTTAAAGGTTCTGACCATTGGTTGCAACGAACAAACGAACTAGAGAAACGTAAAAGGAAAACATATAAATAAATTAATCAATGGCAGAGGTGACTTACTCTAAAATCATTGGATTAAGAAAGGTAATGCAACTGGCAATAAATTTGAGAACACACGTAGATATTAAACTAGGCCAAAATGTTTTCATGATCGGTTTCAAAATGCTGAGTTTTGTAAGCAAATCCGCGGATTTGTCAGGTTCTATTTTGACTTCAGCTTCAACAGAATATTGCTTTGAATAAGTCCGTGCGATTAGAGCTTTCACCCTTTTGACCTGTCTGTAATGAATAATAGTAATTTTAATAATGCAGATGCAGAAATTAATAAAACGAAACCTTTATTTAAAATTATTACATGTAACTATTTTGTATAAGGAACAGATATAGCATAATAATTAGACACAATTTTTATAGTGCACATAGTCCAGGCCAATTATTGAGTATATCGTGTTCATCAATCACATTGTCATAATTAGACATGGACAAAGGCTGCAGTTCTTACCCAAAGCACGCTGTTAGAAGTGGTATCCAATATTTATTGAATCTTTCCTGCAAATTCATAGATTTACATTCTGGCTTCAATTCCCACATGTCTTCAATTTTCAGTGGCTGTTTATAACCCAAAATTGCCATGCTGAAAGGAAAACAGAAACAAGAGAAAACATGAAAATGTAGATCTCCTCAACAACGCTATTCTAATCAACGACTATTTTTATCAATAATGATATTTTGCAGTGCTGAGAAATGCTTCATAAGATCACATACATTACATTTAACATCCTTTTCTGTTTAACAACGTTTCCTCTCTGTTCCCTGAATATTATTAAAGGCAGATATTGCTGTATGTAGTAATGTATGTGTGTACACAGCAATGTATAGTGTTAAGTGTATATACATATTATATGTTACTGTATAGTATGCACAACAGTAATGTATAAAAAAAAATCATTATTTGGCATATTCTCGGATGGAACAGCTGAAGAAGGAGTTTGGAGAAGCTTTGGGAGCAGCAAAATTACCGATTTGGAGGAGCAAAATTGCTAATTTGGAGCAACAAAATTGCCGACTTGGAGCAAGAAGATAATTAATTTGGAGGAGCTCAGAATAGCAAAATTATCAATTTGGAGAGGTTCGGGAACAAAAAATTTAAATTTGTAGCAGATCAAATTCTTTTAAATAGACTTGTTTTGCCATCCGGTAGTTATGTTCGTGCTTAACATACGAGAGACCCATGGGGGGGGGAGTGGGGATGAAAGCATGTAAAGTGCATAAAAATAAAAAATATTTTGCTAAAAGATGGATTTTTACACGGTCAGCTATACCTAAAAAGAAATCTTGTGGGTGCACCACTGGCTTAATGCCAATTGCCAAAAAAGGAAGAGGCAGCTAATAAAGGTTACCTACGTACACAATGTGGCAGTTATTATGAAAATGTAAAAATGTTGCCATGTCAATGGAAGTGGGGAAAAAAACTGTAATTACAATTTTACAGGCAAAAAAAAAACTCACATCAGTTTTGCATTATTTTCTAAAATGTTTCGATCACAGATCCCTTTTCAATCGTGAATTTTGTTGCAATACCCCTCAGTTTTCCTTGAAGAAGTGCTTTGTTAGCAAAGATGGAACCAAAGGTGGGGAGCAGCTCCCATTAGGGGCAAGTTTTAAGGAATGGCTAAGTTGGTTTTTTTTATTTGCAAAAGAATGATCTTTTTGCCCCCCCTCCTTCTTTGAGACACATGCCCACCAAACTCCTCGCACAGTGACATCATTCATTATCAAAAAATATACATATAAGTAAACTGTTAAGGAATTGCACCTTATAAAGCTGAAATTTGAGATCAATATTGAAAATAAAAAGTATGCAAATGTATATGCAAATATATATTCTGGGAATCAGTAGTACAGCAATTCAAAACACACAAGAGTGGGGGCCTCAAAGTGGCTTTAAAAGAAGAAGATTATGCTACAGAGTAAATACATTCTGATATCTTGTGTGGGGGGGATTGAGCACCCCTTTTTTACACCAGTGCTGTGAATAAAATTCAAATACATATAAAAAAAAAAATATGATCAGTGTTTCCACTCTGTTTCCAAAATACGGAGTTTCTAAGGACCGAAACAACTTTTTCTAAGGACCAATTGCGATATGCCAAAAACCATATTACACCTTCACCGCATCACTATCGATTACGTCAGTAGTTTTTACTTCTTAATGCCCTTTTTACACCTACATGCCGATGTTGAGCTCCACCCCCCACTTTAAATTTATATGTGGACATTATATGCCCCAACCACATCCCATTTGACTTAGTATATGAATAAAAATATTTCACTTGCTTAGCGCCTGTATCCTTGCACATATGCATATACATATTTTCATCATAAAAAATGAATATATTGTCAAAAAAATTAGAGAACAGTTTTATTTAAATAAATTCAATATCTAATTCAACGCAAAATAGATATTGAAATTAGATATTGAATTTATTTAATATCTAATTCAACACAAAATATTTTAGCTTTTAAACACATAAGCATTTTCTTTTTATTAAAAAGCACAATATGATCGCCTCGTGTTCCACACACACAAAAAAAGTCATCATCATTAGCATTTATATCCTGACCGTAGAGAGCAATTTCCCCAGACTATCACATGACAAGCCTTTATGTGTTATAGTTTATTTTAACATGTCTGAGTGTGATATGTCTCTGTGTGTATATGAATATGCAATCATCTACATATCAGAATGTATGGTAGAAAATCATGATCGAATCGTCTCCTCAATCGCGTTCTGATTTCACGAAAATTAAGGACTTTTAAGCACTGTTGATGAATACTATGTCCTTTTAAGGGTCTTTAAAAATGAAAATAAAAAATAAGGTGTTCATAAGGACTTTTAAGGACAAATGGGAACACTGATCTTTTTTTAAGGATTTAATTAAGCGTCGTTGTCATTCAAAATTTTCACATTTTTGTAAAATAAGTAGTTGACTTAAAAAAAAAAAAAAATCGTGTGCAATAAAAGCATCTGAAATTTGAATTGAAATATAAATTTAATAATCCATTTAAAAGAAGACAAAAAATAATATATGTGTACATCTGCAGTCAGCGGCGATTACATAGAATTAAAAGAATAGAAGAATAAGGCTCCATGAAGTCCTTACTTGAAAGAGGTGGCTTTTCTGCAGTACAGTTGCCATAGGCTGAGGGGGCACTGCAATCGCACATTTTACATTATCCTTACGGACGCTTACTTTCTTTTTCGCTCTATGTTCTTTGTCTTGACTTTCCCTGCTCAGCAACAGTGCCCACAGGAATTTTCCAGGAGGAGCAGAGTGGCAAACGTTTTCTATTTTTTTTTTAATAAGTGAAGAGGGTAGACTTAATAAAACTCAAAAGTGTATGTGTGGTGTGTGTGTGGGGGTTGTAAACGTTTTCTAATTCCTTTTATTTGGTAAGTGGAAGGGGTGGACCGTAACAAAACTCAAAAGCCAAGGAAGGAGGCAGTCCAGTCTCCTGTTAAGGGTGCCCATGCTGCCTGGCAATTTTATTGTAATAACACAAATAGCAACTTGCTTGGAGTGTCCAGAAAACTGGAAATATAGCAATTTTTGGGAAATTTCCTGCTTAGATTTCACGGGAAGGAAAATTTGGTGTTCCAGATATAAAGGTAAAATGTAACTTCGACACCAAAAATACTTTTGATTTCACGCAGTCTGGTGCAATTTTACAGAAATCCTTAAATTTGGCACGGGTATGTGCAGCAATGTCATTTCAGCCAAGGTGTTCCATCCATGCATATTGCAAGAAAAAAAAAAAGTTAAAAGTTAAAGAGAAAAGTGAATAGAAAGCTTGTTTTGTTTCTGGTTCAATAACTACAATGGTCATGCTGTGCCGGGACCTACTGTTTTTCGAGGAATCCAAACATCTGGACCTACAATTTTCAGAGGAATCCAAACCTCTTAAGGCCTAGGGAACCAAACCACGGACTACAGTGAGCAGTGTGATCTTTATGAGATCTCTGAGTAAGCATTCTTTGCACTGTTGGGAGTCGAACCCAGATTAATGGTACACTAGGTGAACACGTTACCACACTGCACCACCACAGGACCCGAATGGAAAGGAATTTAGCTTAATTTAATTTAGAGTTAATATGGAAATATCATTTACGGGAAACTTTTCAGTTAAAATGTTTAAAAATATGGGCATATATGTTCATTAAAATTTTCATAAAATTTCTTATTACCCAATCATGTAACGTTAAAGAAAAACTCTTTAAAAGTAGCACCATTTGGACTCCCATAGTAGATATAGTCATTAAATATATAAATGTAGGGAAGTCCTTGTCCCCTTATTTTTTTAACTTTGCTTTTTGGTTTTACAGCTCAAAGACTATGATAGTCATGCTGCACCGGAACCTACTGTTTTCCGAGGAATCCGGACCTCTTAAGGCCTAAGGAACCAAACCCCGGACTACAGTGAGCAGTGCGATCTTTATGAGATCTCTGCTGAGTAAGCGTTCTTTATTGCACGGGGGAACCCGGATTAGCGGCGCACTTGGAGAAGGCGTTACCACACTGCGCCACCGCAGGGCTTTATTTTATTATTTTTTTTTAGCATCAGATTTCATAACAAGCTTTTAAAGAAATTATTGTAAGGTGAATCATCATGAAACTCTTGCAAATTAGGTTACTGCTCTTGGAAACAGTTTCGTACTGTAAGATATATCGACTATTTTAATTGATAAAAATATACAATAAATTTAGAAAAGGATCGACAGCTCAATATGTTCTTTACATTTTGACAATATTTGCATATAACCTAACTTACTGGAAATAAAATCCAGTTTAATGGGCCTAAAAGCAGCGGTGATAACCACCAAACCACTGTGGCTCCATAAGACATACTACGAGGACAGAAAAAGATGCGGTATTTATGCATATAGAGTGGTTATGAGGGATCACAAAATGGAAATCCTCCTGTGCATTGAAAGTACAAGTATTTTTTTATTCTTATTTATACTTACGAATTAAACCACCAAAATGTGATATTTGACAGAAACGATGCCTGAGCTTCCGGATTGTCTTTCTATAATAAACAGATCTTCCATAAGAACAGTAACGGAAAAATTGTTACGATTGAGCATAAAATTATTACAAGAATGCAAAGTATTATTACTAAGCATGACATGTACAAATCTATTACATGTATTGTCGTGTGCATTTGTACATTTCACTCATCAACATCACATACAGCAATCACCTAAGTTGTAAATCGGAGATTTAAAACTCCACCTGGGTGATAACAGATGATTTTGGCATACCAAATTAAATCACATTTGTTTTTAAAAAGATCTCACTTTATAAACACAGCAAACTTAAAATTCTAAATCCATAAATAAAAAAGGCACTTCAAACATGTAAGCAAATGTTTTACACATTGGATAAACTTAAATGTGTACATGGTCTTTATGCATTGAATTTGCACACTGGTCAAAATGCTAACACATATCATTGAAGATCTGTTTGATGGGTATGAAGTTTTAATGTGGTAATCTGTTTTTTACAACTCGTTCAAAAGTTTAACCTCCTTGTTATTATCCCTATGGATGCGTATTGGATAAGGTAACACTTTGTGCACTACATACCCTCCTCTCTCATAAGAAGTGCATATTTTTGCCTGTTCTTTATCTAGTTTATTCGATGGTGATAAGAATCCTCTTTCATTCAATTAATTAATCATTCTTTTAAGAATACATACAGGGCAGCTAGGTAGTCTTCACATAAATCCCAGATAATTTTTCAGTAACACCTTAAAGCAAATGGTCGAAAAATAATGGAATCGAAATCTTCCCCGATAGCCCGAATGTATTCGGTAACTCACATCGCACTAACCGATGTTGTGAGATGTCATCTACCCTAGTTGCAAAATACAAAAAATTTTATTGGTTGTTGCTTCTTATTTATTCACTTTGCTAAAATACTTCATAACGGGGTGCATGTTTGCATATCTTATGCCCTGACACTGCAATATGGGTCATTTGCGGGGCAGTGCTGAGGCATTTTCATATATGAGGCTCCCACCTTATAAAAAATATTAGTTTTTAATGCTTGCTCTGTTTAATTATTAGGCTTTAGCTTACGGGTGGGACAGGGTATATCCAAACAGATTTACCTCCCCCCCCCCCACAAAAGAACAGGGCCGGGGTAAGTTCTATCCCACTGATTTTTCTCCGCTTTCGTATTCTTCTCAAGTCAATGGTCAGTTTAGTAGTACAAATGGTTTGATCACGGATATGGTAACAAACGGGTTATGAAATAAAGGCCTATTGTACAAATAGGACCTTTTCTCTCCCTTCCTCTTCTTCACCTCTTTCTATGAAAGTTAACAACCTGCCATTAGATTATCAGCATGTTTCTTATTTTTCACTAACATACAATACATGCCTATGAAAGTTATTTGGCATTGTTTTTTGTACTTAGGCTTACTTCCCTCTTGACCCCATGTAGCGACGTTTTCAGGCGTCACTTAGGTTGATTTATATGGAGGGATGGGGGGGGGGAAGCGATATTTCTCAGTACGGAACAACAAATTTCTTTTTTCCAGTCCCGTAAGCTAAAGGTTAATCATATATATATATTTAATTCCATCACATGCACACCATCTAGATCAGTGGTTCCCAACTGGTGGTCCGCGAAGGAGTCCCAAGTGGTCCACGAGACGGGTTCAATATTTCAAAAAAATAATCGAAAACAAAAATACTTATAAAAATTATTATTAAATATTAAAATTAAATATAAAAATGAAATTGATTGCATATTTGTAGTATTTTACAATCTGACGGAACTTCATAAAACGGTTCGTATTAAAAGTAATTCGTCTTAAGCGTGTTCATCTTAACGAGGTTTGACTGCATTATCATTAAATTTTTAAAAAAATATTTCTTTCCTTTTTTTACAAAGAACAATTTTACAAACACATCCCCCCCCCAAAAAAACCCTGCTTCCTATTATATTAAGGTTTTGCAGTGAACTCTTGAGAATTTATCAAAATGGTACAATTGAGGTGGAAAAATGGTCCGCGGCTTAAATTGAGTTGGGAACCACTGGTTAGAACCCCAATACACTCTAATATTACCTAATTTGGGGCCCCCTTTGAGCTTTTAACCCAAGGCAACTGCCTCGTATGCCACACTCTTGGTACAGCCCTACTTATTTGGAACAGGACCGATGGTCTAATGGAAGACCAACCTTAGTCACCATTCCTGAAGATGGTGGACTTAATAACTGGACCACCACAGTTATTCAAAGAAAGAAAAAACACGTCACACAAGCTCAGTTGTAATAAGTATGCTTAATAATGTATGATTATTAAGCATACTTAATAATGTATGCTTAATAATGTATGATTAGAGCTTCGATATCAAACAACGAATATTGCAATAATTTTTTGTATCTATATAAATTTACACCTGAGTGGTACTGTGAACGATATTTGTAACAAGACTTACAGGATCAATTTCATCACTCCTACATCGCTGATCGGAGAAGAAATGAAATACCAGTTGTGTGAAAGCTAACGGAAAATAAATGACTGTCACCACAAATTCAAACTTGCTGATAACGGCATCATATGGCACAGCCTAATGAAACAAAAAATTCATGACAATATTGATGATTTCAAATGAAACTAACAGGTATAAAACATAAAAGATGTGTAAAATATGCAGAACACTAATTATCAGAATCTTTTTTGGCAGAGGGAAAAAAAATAAATGTCGATAATCATCGAACAAAAGTCGGTATTGAAATAAATACATGCGATTCTATCAGACAGTTTTCTTAATTTACACGATATTTATTGGAGTATTGATTATATGACCCTTTCATTATCAAAACCTTCTTCAATCCTAATTAGTTAAGATTATCAACACTTTACTGTATTTGTCAATGAGATCTAACCAAACTGTATTTCAGACGAAATACACATTTAGCCTCTTGTACCTAATAGACAAATTTAAAATTTAATCTGGGCAATAGAAGGCAAAAACTTGTTATAGGTTTGATTAAACCCACACTGACTAAGGAGTAATTACAGTGACATCATCATAAAAAATGTAGTAAATGCTGTAAGTGGTAACACTTTTTACCATTTTTTTTTACTTACCTTTAATCTATAGGAATGGGTGACAAAGCTTTCATAAAAAAAATTCAAATTTCCCCATTTTTTTCATGCGTTTCTTAAAATATTTCCATGGTTTAACCTCCCAGCTTTACATTCATTTCTTAAAATTCTTCATTTATTTTTCAGTTTACTTCTCTTTCAATGATTCCCAATCAGGGAACTGCAAGTTGATTTTTGGGGGCGGTCACACACACACAACTACCTTTAGTTGCAATTGTCTTCATAGGGAATTTCATACTGAAGGTTTCCAGCACTCTTATATTTCAGCATGGTTACATATTGCAACACTGATTTTTGATAAATGAAAGGAAGTGACATACAAAAGAACCACCACAGCGGATGTCCGAGAATTTTTAAACACACATTTTATAGTGTACTATGCACAATTCCTATCCAAATATTGCCATTCTTGTCTTTCGAGTTTTACTCTTCCATTTCCTCTATATATCTCTCTGCGAGAGTGGGTTTTCGACATTTCTTCAAGTCAAAACAAAGAAACAGACTGAATGTTGATGATGACATGAACTTGGCTTTAGCAAACACTGAATTGCGAATTTGGTTGCTCAGATACAAGCACAACCATCACATTGCTTTCATAATGCAAATGTGGTAACAGCCCATAGCAGGGGGCACAGATAATTTGGCTGCTATGAAAGGACGTTGCAACTTGAAAAAAGGTTGGGGAAACACTGTTCTACATCCTAGGGGTTTCCAGTTCAGTGACACCTTTGACACAGAAATAACCATCACTTCCAAATATCTCATAGCAGTAAGAGTTTCAGATTTACAATATAGCACTTTTCTAGTTTGCAGTTTTATAACCCAAGATGGTGCAACAGGCCATCAAGGAAGGACCCAATGACCAAAGCTTAACCTTTAAATTAAGTAACGATTTTTATCGACGTTTTTAGGTATAGTTACTACACCTAAAACAGTTGATAAAAATTGTTGTCAAATTTAATCTGCATAGTGTTCGGCTTGTATAAACATAGCCTTTAAGATTAAAAAGCAAAAAACACTAGTCTCAGAAAACTTTTCATAGATGATTTTTCCACATAGGTGAGCGGTGGCTTAAACTATCTGCCCTGACTGAATTGCTCATTGAACATTCACTGAGCCATATCATCGACTGAATCAATCACATGGCCGTGAAGAAATAAATCCTTGTTATTCAATCTCTGTGCATCCTCCAAAATCGGTGAGACGCTCCACAAGTAAGGTACTACTAATCTGTACAAATTTAATGTTTAATAGCCAAATAGTTTATAAATTTATCATACAACAGTAAACTCCATCCTAATCTAAAGCAAGCAGAAGGTGTCAGCCACCCCAACTTGTCCTCTCGTTCCAAATTTCATCATAGTTTTCAAAACAGTACATTTTATGTGGGTTCACATTGGAGGAGAAAACTCCCCGACTTTTTCGTCAAACTTCCCTGAACTGTCACAAGCAATCTTCAACTGAATTTCAGTAGAAGGAAAATCTTTTACCACTGTTTTTCTACGGGGTATTTTAGAAAGGACCACCTGACTTCGAAATTATGTAACTCCGAAATGGTGATAAATAGAAGAATGAAATACGTGGTATGTTTAATGTGCAGGCCGTAAAAATCTAATACACGGGTGTACAAAATTAATTATACAATCGGTGGCGTTGCAGTCACGACACGTGTTTTAAATACTGTTCAGAACTACAGATTATTCAGTTTTCTGTCTGTTCCGCTGCCGAAAAGTGCCAGGAGGTTTAGCGTAGTGAATAAAGTGGGATGAAATCCAGATAAAATAATAATCTGTAGTTCTGAACAGCATTTAAAACGCGCGCCGCGACTGCAGCGCCACCCATTAGCCGATCATGTAACTAATTTTGTACACCCGTGCATTAGATTTTTACGGCCTGCACATTAAACATACCACTTATTTCATTCTTCTATCTATCACCATTTCGAAGTTATGTAATTTCAAAGTTAGGTAGTCCTTTCTAAAACACCCAATCTTCAAATTGACTAATCACGATCCCACCATGGCCAGTTAAGGGGGGGGGGAGTATACTGTAGTTGAAATTTACATTTTTCTTGTAAATCTTTTTATTTCAAAAAGTGGAGTACGTACATTATTAAATATTCGTTGAAGCACTGTATAGAATGCCAGCCCAGTCGCTACAGTAAACAGCAGCCAAAATAAGAACAGAACACCAGAAGTCACGATCCCTTTCTTTCGATGAAATAAACCGACGATAAATACTGCGATCTAAAGAACACGTAAAAATAATACAATATAGCAACATATTTAGTTTTCTGATATTGCGTATAATTTTCTAATGTTGTACAAAAAAGAATAAAAAACATTATTTATTATATCACTTATATGTTATTTTATTAAGGTTGGTTGTATTTTTATGGCGCAAGGGTCATTCCTCGCCAAATAAGATGAGACAATTAAAATGTAACCCTAATTTTAAACTAAAGTTCATATTCTAATGAGTGTAAGAATCAATGTAGGATAAAGTTTTTGTTAAAGATAATTTATGTTTGTGCTTCACTGTGCAAAGACCATCAGGGTCATGTTGTGTGCATTGAAACCTAACATTTTCTGTGGAATCCAAACTCTTTGGAACTAGAGAATACAAACCCAGATTATGGCGAGTAGAATAAAAGATGCGCATTATGTGGTACTACTGTAATTAAACAGGGGTTAAGGGTACAATGGATGACCTTTATGTTAACATTAAGGGCAGACACAAGGGTCATGACCCCCAAAACATATTTTTTCACTGTAAAAAATTCAAATTTTCATGATAAACGAAGGGTGTTATTCCAAGACCATGGCAAATTCTATCCTTGACCTCCCAAAATATGTCTGTCCTTGGTTAACATAAGGCTTATGGTGGGTTTTTTTTTCTTTCCTTTTTTTAAAAAAAAAATCAGACAAAAAAAAAAGGGCGATTTTGTGTTTTATGACGTGCAAGGACAGTTAAGGTGATGCAACGCCAGAACCTACAGTTTTCTGAACAATCGCTTAGCGATCCAAAACCTGGGAAGTGAATTGGTAGAAAAATGGCAAGCGCTCGATTGGTTGAATTTTTATGGCAAAAAGGCCATTCTGCGCCAAACAAGGTGCAAACATCAGATACTAGTGAGATTCAAACTCGTACTTTCAGACAAAAGTGAAACCTCTTACATGTCACAAAAGAATATATATCACAAGGAGATCCACGTATGATACATATGTAACAAGACTCGGTTACTTCTTCCACATTCCTTAACCCTTAAAGCCTCTATACCCACCAAAACAAAAGAACTATACAATTTTTGCTTAAATACTGTAAATGAATAATAAATCTGATTTCCAAATACAGATCCATAGCTTAAAAAGGAGAAAGCATTTCATACAAAGATTCAAACCAGCGTTTTCTGCATAGTGGACAAATGTGTTATTTTTGTCACCAGTAGATAAACAATAACGCTTCACTTAAAAAAAAAAAGTTGTGAACCATTGAGGGGCAAAATGCTGTTGTCCTATGGTGTGCAACTTGCATATAATTATATATTGCTTATAGCGTCAAAATTCTGGTGGTTTCTTGAATGTTGTAACAAGTTTGACTATAATTAGTAATTCAAACTGTGTTGTGTCTATATACCATAAAATTGAAGGAAGTAATTCCAGCTTACCAAAGTAACTAAAATGAGGAAAGGTGTATAATACTGCACTGAATGTACCTTGGCACCCGATTGATAATGCAATACATAAAACACAATTTCGGTTATCGCTGTTGAGATCAATATAAAAGTAATAACCTGCAAATAAATTAATAAAGGTGAATTAAAAGTTTTACACTGATATAATACAGATGGTTACAAAGGTATAATTATACAGCAACAGATAGAAATCCACCCGATTATAATGGTGAGCTTTAGAACACTTTATCTAAGATGCTTTCATTATACTGTGAGTATTGTTTGTGGTTTTACGGTTCAAGGACTACAATGGTCATGCTGCGCCCGGACCTACTGTTTTCCGAGGAATCTGAACCTCTTATGGTCTAGGGAACCAAACCCCGGACTACAGTGAGCAGTGCGATCTTTATGAAATCTCTGAGTAAGCATTCTTTACACTGTTGGGAGTCGAACCCAGATTAACGGCACGCTAGGTAAACATGTTACCATACTGTGTCACCGCAGGGCTATACAGTATGCATGGAAATACTTAAGAGTATAATAGTAGTAACACTTATCCTGCAATGGAAAAAAAAATAGTAATAGTTATTGATATATATCGTCATTGAAAAATGTAAAACCATGGAAGTTGACAAGATAATCGTTTCTCTCTCTCTCTCTATATATATATAAAAAAAAGCCTTGATAAAAAAACTCTGACAAAATCAGGGTTAGCAAGTTTCTGCCAAGGTGGTTAAAACTGGCATGGCAGAAACTAGTTTCTGTTATAAGAGTAACACTCACTGGCATAAACCCAGAAAATAATTATTTTGCATATTAAAACATCAAAATACCACAAATAATGAAAAGGAAGGCATTTTTAAGTAAAATAGGTTTAGTTGCAATATTTATGGTATTCATTCACACGTTACATCTTAGAAAATTCACTAATATTCATGCTCAGGCCTATCTTTTCAATGAAGCAGTCTGCAGCAAAAGATCGGTTTTGCTGTTGTTTCCTAACTCGAACAATTTCTTAATTTATTATGAATAAATGAAAAGTGTAAGAGAAATATTCTTCCAAGCCTAACAGAACTTGCAGGCAATATCAACATTATGCAAAAATGAGTTACAAAATCTTCATTTATAGTTGCTTTCTTTCAACTGGACTATACCACCTAAAAGCTGAACAGCACAACATCCTTGCTGTCAATTAAAACGTGACATAAATTATATATCAAATTAATCAGAACATCACAAGCAATACATTAATACAAAAAATTTTATATGAGCGCTACCTTGTGGTCGTTTTTTGAAGCAAAGCAGCTGATCATAAGAAAACATGTTATGCTTATTTGAGCTTCAGACTTCAACAAAGGAAGCTGATATTGTAATACATTGGTTATGGCATTAGCTCGGTCATGATTTGGATCCACCTTTCGAATCAACTACCACCGAATTTTGTATTCAATGCGAAAGGAGAGTTCCTTGCAACGAATGTTCTGCTTGAGCCATGGGAAGATGCGGTTGGTGCAAAATTTATGTTTTCATCATTATTGGAACTACCACTATTGTACACGTTGCTAACTCATGTAAATTATCAGTTGTCATTTCTGATATGCATTAATTATTTTGTTTAGTCATTAGTAACAATTTGATTTCCATTAAATTCTTGCTAATTAGCAAGCTTTCGGAATTTTTAGTTTCCTGTCTAATTCATTAATGCATTGTGGTCATGTAAAAAATTTTGCATTAATTGTTTGTGATGTGCTGATTAATTTGATATATAAGTTATGCCAAGTTTTATAATTGACAATAAAGACACTGTGCTGGTGAGACATTTCCTAAGATTGCACTGGAGTAATATGCTTCAGGAAAAGGCACTTGATTTTGCTTGAAAAGATACTATGTAAAAGGCACAAAATATGGATATTCTTATAATGACGTAAGAAATTTTAAAGCATTTCCTTCCTGCTCATGTGACAATTTAAATACCATGGACTTTGAACGAAACATATAAGATAGCACATGATGGTTGGTTGGATTTCTATCGTTTAAGGACATTATGGGTCATTCTGCACCAAACAAGTTGAGGTGGTAATTAGTGTAAAGCAAGCGTATGAAGTTGAGTTATTACTTGATTAAATCTACTTTTTACCTTTCTTGGATTAATCTTTGAGATTATCACCATCTATTAGGACAGTGGTTCCCAAAGCGGACCACTTTTCCAATTCAATTGTGCCCGTGGACAACTTCGAAAAATTCTCACGAGTTGGCTGGAAGACCATGATAAAAAAGGGAGCCAGGTCATTTTTGGCAGAAATGTGTTTGCAAAATAATTCTTTGGGAAAAAAAAGAAGAAATAATAAAGAGAAAAAATCTAATGATAATACAGTCAAATCTTGTTAAGACGAACATGCTTAAGACGAATTACTTTTAATACGAACCGTTTTCTGAAGTTCCGTCAGATTGTAAAATACTACAAATGTACTATCAATTTCATTTTTATAATTAATTTTAATATTTAATAATTTTTGTAAGCGTTTTTATTAATTATTATTTTTTTTTTTTAATTCTGACCCATCTCACGGCCCACCTGGGACTCCTTCGAAGACCACCAGTTGGGAACCACTGCATTAGGGCAACCAAATTTTACAAGCATCTGCAATAGAACACTCATCTTTTTGGACCTTTTAGAGAGCAACAGCAGTAGGTTTTAACAGCTGCAACAAGTTTTTTTTACATCTTTATTAATTGTCTGATTACTGACTTGAACAGTCCCCTCCCCCAACTTTATCACCCATATCATTTTCATGATCTGCAAGTAATATGGATGATTCTTTATGAATAATTTCAGGTAATCTATCTTAACTGTTCTACCTTATATTGCCAGGTATTTGTGCATTCACAGCGTTTGGGTATTCCTTCAGATAACACTTGGTAATGAGTTCTGCAATACTCCTAAATAGATAATTGACAAAACTAACTAAACCGATAACAGACTTAAAAAAAAGTGTTATTCCTTGGCTGTACTACAGCTCATCTGAATGGTCATAAACTACTGAGGTCTTTTCTTACAGCCACACAGAGAGAGAGTGTCTGCCAACGTTGTTGCTTTTTATTTTATAGCCAAAAGTCTAATAAGATCCGAGAAGATAAATAAGCCTAAATAGGCCAAATACTTTAAATAATGTGTGCTCCAAAAGATCGTTTTTGTAACAAAACTTTGGTTTGCTCTGAGTGCTCTTTAATTATTTTAAAACATTTTAATTATTGAAACAATTACTATAAAGCTTTACGATATATTAAATTATTGTAATAAACATATATTTTGTAATCTTTCATTTACTAAATGAAACAATGTTTTAAGTACTTGTATTAGTTTCTACCGGTTCCTCCCACTTTCTGTCTGTTAAACTGGTTATAACCACCTTCTGCCACTGGCACAACAAAAATTAATTCCTACCAACAGAAGGCCAACACTGGACAAAATCGATTCTTTAAACACTTTGAAATTTATTTTTAAGTTATATGATTATTTTAGTTGGATGTGTCTTTCCTGTGCATTATCATCCATAAGAAAAAAATAATAATTTTGTCGACTTGTGTAGTCTTTCTTGTTTTTTCAGTGTGTATATATAAAAAGCTTGTGGTGTATTTAAAATTTGCTTCTAAAACCTTAGAAATTTTTACTCACCAGTTTGGAAATGTTTAGGAAAGTCCATGGTAGTTTTAAATCCTTACTTCGTGAAAGGTATAAGGCTTCAACAGGAATGAAAATCCAAAAAAAGACAATCGGGGTCCAAATGGCAACGGTCTTTAAAAAACATGATGTGAACAAAGGAATGTCTGTATTCCATGTCAGATTCGAATTCTGTTTAAAAAGAGAAGTTAAGACACGAAAATTACATTCAAAATTTGAACACCAAAACCCGTTAAAGATTAAGTCCCAACTTTTTAATAAGATGGTGATTTAAAATACAAGCAAATTAGGATGGTTGGTTGATTTCTAAGACAAAGGTCTACAGCTGCGTTAAACAAGGTGAAGCTGTACATATACGGCTGGTATGCCCTGGGATTTGTTGACTATTTTAATACAATCATTTCTGGTTTTATAAGCACTTTTCTTGAATCAGGAAAATGAAAATGTTGATTATGATGATCTAATACCAAGTACAGTAGAACTTCAAATATGCAGATCACTTTGAGAGAAAAGGGACATCAACAAAATTCTTTCCTTAGTCATTAAATTACATTAGATACTAAAGCAAAATTTATTTTTTTTTCACTAAAAAATAACCCTTTCGTGAATTATCAAATTATCCGGATGGGATCTGGTCCTAATTGATCCAGATAATTGGAGTTCTACTGTATTCGTAAAAAAATACAGCAATTCATAAATATTCAGACAAATCATATGCGAAATTATAGAATATAGTGGATGTGTGTGTAGAGACATAAATTTCTGCTAAGATTATGAGGTCCCGAACTTACAGTATTCCATGGAATGCAAATCCCTGTTCCCCATGGAATAAAACTCCAGGCTACGGTGGATAGAAAAACGTCGCATGCTCTATAGTAGTATTGGGAGTCGGCTCGTTGGCTGTATTTGTATGGTGCAAGGACAACAAGGGTCATTCTGTGACATGTTGAGAGTCGAAACCCACAGTAGATAAATGCATGACTACCATGCCACCACAGGGCCGTGGACCTAGATTTTCTCCAGGAATTCAAGCCTGCTATGGCTTAGAAAACCAACCACAAGACTATACCGAGCATCTAGTCGGAAAGCATTCTTTTTGTTTTCAGCACTGGTGGTAGCCATACTTGGCATAACTGCATATTAATCTCACCCCGCTGTTGTCAAAGGTGCCAGCTTCCTTCCTGAATGACGCCATTCTTGATCCATATTTACACTATTACAAACTTTTCCAATATAACCCATTGCAGTGTATTATTTATCTGATGATTTTTAAGTAGGTGTGTGTGTGTGTGGGGGCGAACCTCCCACTAGATTTTTACTAATTTGGGAAAATTACTGGATCGTAAAAACGTCTGCAAACATTACTCCAACATTGCGGATGTTCATTTTGCCGATGTTTCAACGGACAAGCCATGATAGAAATGATATGCACATGGACTAACCACACAGGAAATTCTCAGCAAATTTTAAGAGTAGGCTATAGTATTTGGCGACAAACTTGGCAGGGTGAGCACGTTATGCAGTTTTACCACCATACTGAGATTCATGGAATGTTAGGCAAACATGTTACCACTGCAGAGTCTTCATTTGCTTTTTTATGATATAAGGATAGCTAGGATTATGCTGTTAATTACTGGGACCTGTGGTTTTTCTAGAAATCTGAACTTTGATTGCCCAAGAAATAAACCTTGGACTATGATAGGTAGAAAAGCAGCACATATTCTATGGTGGCACTGGCTCAAGGTTAATAGCATAATGGACACATATCTTATAACCATGTCATCACAAACCCCTCCTGTGCTTTCGTTACATTACTAAGAAAACGAAGCTATAAAATAATTAGATGTAAAATTTTTGTATTTAAGCACTTCCTTTTTTTTTCCCCCTGAACATTTATTAACATTAATATTTAAATTAAGATCTGATGGCACATGCATCTTCACATTTCTGCAGTTACATTTTCTTACGATTTACCGATTGGGTAACGAACAGCAAACAAGCTAAAGAAGAAAAACTATGTTTAATAAATACCACAAATTTTAATACAGTTGAACTCGGTTAGTACGAGAAAGTAAGAATATGTAAAATTCGTCGTATTAGCCGTTACTCGTAAAACCTGTGAAAGGAATACAAATTTCAAACTACACACACATAATAAAATAATTACCAGAATTAAGTTGGATAATTTTCTTAGTGCAAGATTTACTTTATATCATTTAATAAACATAGAATTTTCAACCTTACCTATATGGGGTCTATTTTTATTACACTGTAAATAAATACACATATGGTCTCATTTCGCTTAATTTCACCTCAATAGTTATTGAAAAAATCAGTAAATTTTGATTGTTTGCTTGGCATATTCATTCGTGCATCTCGATGTTTTCTTTTCCTCCATTTTCGTCGGAAAAGACAAAAAATGGCACGGAAAAGGGAAAAATCGCATTAAAGTTGGACAGATATTTTTCTCGTATTTGTCGAGATTCTGCTTTTGTGTTCGTAAAAAGCGTGAAATTCTTAATATAGTTAAATAGTGAACTAAACTTAACCTGCAGATTGCTCGTATTGGCCATGCTCGTATTGAGTTTGACAGTATTTCTATTTTAGTTTTTAAAACTGTTTTTAAATTTTAAAGGTTTGGCTATATCCATTTAATTGATAAATTTTCTTGCTAATGTAATGAAAATGTATATGTCATTTTTAAAATCATTGTGGCTGCCAATAACAGTTACAGAAAACTTGCCAATTTTTTAGAATAGCACCAAGAAATGCCTTTATCTAAAGTACTACCATCCACCAGCAATGCTGGAAATACAATATATAGTAGAGGTTTTGACACTGGCGTATGCAGGTGGTGTTGATGGAGGTTGTAGCTCCCTATTACGATGAATTTTTGTTTTGTTTGTTTGTTTTTTGGTTTTACGGCTCAAAGACTACAGTGGTCATGCTGCGCCGGGACCTACTGTTTTCCGAGGAATCCGAACCTCTTAAGGCCTAGGGAACCAAACCCCGGACTACAGTGAGCAGTGCGATCTTTATGAGATCTCTGAGTAAGCGTTCTTTTTGCACTGCTGGGAGTCGAACCCGGATTAGCCGCGCAATAGGAGAACGCGTTACCACACTGCGCCACCGCAGGGTCGATGAATTTTTGTATATTTACATATAAATATATGAACTTGCAGCTCTGTAACCCTCCAATTGAGTCTATAATCCACTCTCTTATAAACTTTCTGTGTATGCTTATGAATGACAACAGGGAAGAATAGAAGGGTTGTTTACACAAAAAAAAAAACCATTGGGAATATCTGTTATAAATGGCAACACTAGAAAAGGATATATACATAGAAATAAAGTGGACAGATGTTTGAATGAAGTCTGCCAGAAAAAAAAAAAAAACCACGAGAAAGGTAAATGCTACCTGAAGCTGCGCATAAAATTAAGAGAGCGAGTCAGAGTGAAAAATTAAGAGTTCAACCCTTAAAGAGGATGCCATTATAGATGACATTAGCATATGCAGAAGATTCATAAGGTGCAGGGTGGGGGTGGGGGCGAGGAAGGGTTACAGACAGAGGTGGATTTTCGATTTTTCCACCGATAGGCAAACATGTTTTGCCACCTAATCGTACCAAACTCAACTCTAGCCATAACAGAGATTTTGACATCCCTGTTGGTTAGATAAAATTTATCTTTTCACAAGTATTTGCAAATTTGGTGACATTTGAACCTTTCTCTTTCAAGGGGCAACCAGAGCTTAAGATGAATTGGCACAGGAAGACAGAGCTCCAAGGCATTAGTAGTTCTCCCTTTGCCAATACCTGGTTATGACTCTGAAAGTAATGACTCAAAATTAATAATTGGCTACTAAAAAATTTGACACCATCTTTGCAAACCATTTGTTGAAAATATGCTGTCTTAGGCTTCAGCTTACATAGGGGCCGTCCATAAATGCTATCACACTTTCTGACGTTATTTTTGGGACCCCCTCCCCTCCAGTCACAAGATTTCCTATTCCCTGATCATGGTGTATCACACGCACAGCACCCCCTGTATTGTGACATTTATGAATGTTCCCTTAGCATATTGGTAAATCCACCACTGATTTCATATGCTTATATACAAAACTGCATTATCAGCCACCCACACATGTCAGCGATTGGCGATTAACCACCACAATAATGCCAAAACATGTAGAGGTATACTAACACAGATGAGCCAAAACATATCTTCAAATTTGGCCATGCTCTGTTTCTTTCATGATCTGTGAACTTTTGAATTTTCTAATAATTGTTTTATTTTAAATTTTATACAAATGCTTAAAAATAAACTTTACATAAAAAAACATAGAACCTTGTGATTTTTATAATAAATGTCAGACACTATTAAATGTTAATAATTAATATTTTAATGAAATATCTATTGTACGGCTACTAAAATAATTTGGATTATTTAAACATCGCAATATAAACCGGTAAGGATTATTTTAATAATAAAATTTAACATATGGCCAATTAACCTTAATATATATTTTCGGAACTCGTTTTATCACGTTCACAAATAAAAACAAGTTGGGAATATCAAAGATACAAACCCAAAATTCGGACGTGCAAAAATTATCCATGTTCATCTGGAGTCAACGAATTCGCGAATTTTCCTGTTTAAACCCTTCAATTCATTTGCACAACAAACGCAACCCGCCTACCACATGACATAACAAAAATATTATCTTTTGGAGATCCCTGATAATGCAAGTTGTGTAATAAAAAACAGGGAAATAACAACTTAAAAGTTGACACACATGCAATCATACAGATGTATTATGATAATTCTGGTGCCAGGTAATAATGCAAAATTACGATTCACTTATCATTGATAAACCGGCATGACAGTTTGATAATAATTATTATTATTTTTTCCTTCTATCAAATTTGAAACACAAAGCGAAAGAAAAAGGAAACCTGATCATCGATGATCATACCATCGATGACTTCTTGATAATTCAAGGCTAAGAAAAAAGCGGAAATACTTCTCTATACCATTTTTAGCATTAGGACCGATTTAAACAATCTGATTGGCTGTAAAAAAAACAAAAAAACCTGGCATTCTTTTTTGAGAAATCAGGCTTGTATGTGAACGAGGTGAATATAAATTTAAGAAATAAAGGCTTATTAACTTTGTAATAAAGATAATCTTTATATATGAATCAACGTTAAAAAAACCGTTATTTAATACATTTCGTCATTTTTTGCATCGATTTCTGATTTTTATAATCTTTGGAATATGAAGAATCATTGTTAAGCATTTATTTTCGGCTACAATTTTTATTTTTACTTGTTTGAGCGGTTATAAAGCACCTGAGTAAAATAGACGAATTTAATCTCTTTTGAAAATTGTGTTGGAAAACGTTAGAAATTGGCAATACCGTCAAGTTATATTCTCATGCAGACGCATTCTTGGAAATATATGTCTTTTCTTGTTATCATATTATTTGATTTCAGTATATTAAAATGTTGAATAAACCTATAAATGCATTAAATGCACTGGATTTGACGCACCGGAAAATGCCAAATGTTTTGCGCGCAAAATGCATAGTTGCTGGTAAGTAAATTGTAGTTTAAATTTCTTTCACTGACTTGGATGATATTTTGGTGTTGTCTGATATGGAATATTCATATTTGTTGCGCATTTATTTATTAATTTTAGGTTCAGAGAATATAATTTGTAATATATATATTTAGATATACGGTGAAATATATCTGTAACTATATCTCCACGGTTCCAATAGATACAGTTTCATCCTTGTCTACAAGGGTACGTCTGTTCGATCCCTGAAATATCGTTATAGACATATATCGCTGTATACAATATTCAGGGTATTCATTTCAAAACGCCCCACCTTAATAACTTCGGTTCTAAGGTAGGCACAATTTTGAGCAAAAACACGTCATTTTTATTTCCTGGGGCAAGCCCAAAATAAATATAAAGAATTTTGGTGGTAGTACAGATACCGTCCCACAAGTTCAATTTTCCCCTAGAAATGAGAAGGAAAGTCGCTGTAATCGGAGTTTTGACATCAGTGATTTTAACATGTGATGTCACACAGGGTAGGGCATCATACGGTGTTTCTCTGTGGCGGTGGTAAGCCGTTTTGAAGCTGCTTCGTTATTCTTTTGAGCGTCATGGAAGTGTTGCAGCGATTGGAAAGATGTCGGAACATTTCAATATGGATTTTTTTGTTCAATTGCGGTTGAAAGGGAAGAGGAATGTTGTTGGATTGGTTTGTGGGAGAAGGTTTATTTGGTTTGGAGTAGAAGGGCCCGGTTTGCAAAGTGTGCTGGTATGCTAGGCCTAACGTGGATGACTGTGTAGTTAAAGAGGCGAAGTTATCCGACGGATAAAAGGAATAAAAGTTAGTATGCCGTTTTTATTTTGTTCGCTGCACTGAGAAAAAGGAGCAGGGGGAGGGGAAGAGATGGAGGAAAAGAGAGGAAAGCCAACAGCGGGAAAGGTTAAGAGGTGAAGGGGGTGGAGGTTAGGAGTAGAAAGGGAACAGGAGAAAGGGATTAGAGGGTTAGGGGGGAGTAGGAAGAGACTGCCAAGAAAACAGGGGTTGGGAGGTGGAGAGGGGAAGGGGGAGGAGAAAGAACATGAGGAGGAGGTTAGGGGGTGGAGGTGAAGGAGAGAGAGAGGTTAAAGGGATAGGAGTGAAGAAGAGAGAGAGGTTAAAGGGATAGGAGTGAAGAAGAGAAAGGGGTTAGAAGGGAAGAGGGTATGGGATGAAGGCTAGGGAGGAGAAAGGAAAGGGGCGGAGCCTGTATTGAGACGTAAGCAACATGGCGGCAAGCCAGGACAAAGTTGCCAAGTGTATTGGAAACACTTCCCACTAAAAACGAAATGGGGCGGTATCTGTACTAGCCCCAGAATTTTTCCATTCATACCCCCCCCCCACTTCTAGACCCCAACTTTGAATTTTCAAATAGCATCCAACATCTTGTGATATACCGTCATTGTAAACAGAGTAAAAAATACAATATTCTTACAAAAAAAACCCAAAAAAAAACAAACATATTCCTAAGAAAGAGCTAAAAACGAAATTGTTATTTTGACCCTTTCAAATAATACGAGAGAAAGAGCGCTTTCACATGTCCTTCGATTGAATGAAAGGATCAGCACAGGAATGAATGAAGAGACAAGTGTATGAATGAATGAAGAGACAAGTGTATGAATGAATGAAGAGACAAGTGCATGAATGAATGAAGAGACAAGTGCATGAATGAATGAAGAGACAAATGCATGAATGAATGAAGAGACAAATGCATGAATGAATGAATTAGGGATAAGTGCATGAAGGGATGCATAATTGGAGACATGAACACGGGTGTACAAGTATTATAGGTAGTAGTAAAAAAATGTTATGGTGTCACCAGCACCGACGGCATAAAAATTTTGGGGATATGGAACCTTATTACCAACATATTGGGGAGGGGGGGGAAGGGCTCCTCCCTATCCCCACCCCCTGCTAACGGCACCAATGTATGATGTGATACGTTCAAAATGTTGTCCATTATTTGCTAAGCAACGGAGTTTATTGATTTAAATCAAGTTGTAAGTATGAGAAAAAAGAAATTACCTACATTATTAAATTGCTAGTTTATTCTAACGAATTTAGGCAATATATATTTTACAAAATGAAATATTACAAAATTAAGAAAAATGTTAATTGGTTTCTTAAAATTAGCTGTATTTCCTGTACGAAATATATTTATAGTTTTAAAACTAATAACTTTTACGAGTCCTAAATTATTTCAGTTTTCTTGTTTTAAAATTTTTATAATAGTTGAAAACTTAACATTGATATGATTTAGGCATTTTTTTTTTCCTTTCCATTGATCCATGAAGAATTTATTACCCTTTGCAAAGTTAGTAAGTTTTTAGGTTAGGTAAAAGAACCTTCACCATGCACATCTGTGGAAAAAAACCCAACAATTTCAAAAGTCATTTAATTTTGTAAAAGACCCGTTACAAATTTTATATTATAAATTATAATTTTCAATATTACTTAAGTATAGATGGATGTAGTAGTGTAGATAAGAGGGACAAGGAAGGCAGGTGCCACAATGTGGGGGTGGGCAGCAATTAGCCTTTAATAAAAAAAATTAGAGTAATAACACTAAAATTTTGAATAAACCAACTAAAAAGGGAGGGCGGCAAATGATCTAGCTACGCCACTAGATGGATGATCAAATGTCCAAAATGAACCGATTTTGTATGCTGTTCTAACTAGTAGTAAAGATGAAAGTGACTTAGTTGATACCATTGTTACTTCAAAGCAACTTGTAGACATTGTGAAAAACACTCTAAAAAAATGGGAATATGAGTTGTGCGATGTCTTGTAACAGACAATGCTACCAATGTGAGGGGTATGCATACCCAGATTGAAAACAAATGAGATTTAAATTTGTTCGCATATGGATATTCTGCACATCTATTAAATTTGGTTGCTGAAGATCTAAATATTGCTTATATTAAAGAGCAGATAGTGCATATTATGTATTTTAGAAACAACCATCTTGCAAGTGTGAAATATAGAGAAATTTGTGGATTACAGTTGATTTTACCACAAAATGTTCGTTGGAATGCTATTGTTGACTGTGTGTGTGTGCATACATAAGGAATTGGCTACTCTTCATTAAGGCGTGTGAAGAAAATCGTAATGCCATTGATGTAGTTGTATATAACAAGGTAACTAATTTTGGAATTAAATGAAATGCTGAAGGTCTATTAAAACATATGAAACTAATTTCAATATCACTTGATAAAATGCAGAAGAATTACACCATACCAATTACTACTTACATTTGGAAGGATTTAGAAGTTTGTTTGAAATCAGAAAAGCTTAACAAATCATACATGGCAAGCTGTTGTGCTTGTTATAACCAAGCATTGCAGCTGCCACTTTTTTGTCATATCTTTTAGATCCACGTTATGCTGGAGTGTTACCGAGAAAATGGAGGGTTTACTTTTTACAAAAATAAAAGGTATTCACCATTAGTGATGCCTACTTTATTAAAATTCAAAGCAAATTTAGAACCATTTTATGGGTTTCTTTTTGACCCCACTATTGTAGACCAAATAACTCTTATAGACTGGTGAAAACCACATGCTGCTGGGAGTAATGGTATTGGAGAAAATATATTAGAAATGATCACACAATTATTTGCAGCGACTGCTTCTTCAGCATCAGTGGAGAGAATTTTCTTAATATTTGGTCTTGTTCTTCGGAATCGTCTTGAAGCTGATAAAGCTGGAAAACTAGTTTTTCTTTTCCAATATTTTAATAGCAAACATAAATTATAATTATGATCTACTTTGTGTGATATGTACTCTACCAGTTTATATAATATTCCAGAAATGGTTCATGCAGTATTAATAGATAAATGTTTTGGGGAAGTTTTCAATAAAAAAAATTTTTTGTTAAATCAAAAATTTTCCTTTTTTATTAATAACATGAATGTCTTACTTCAGAGGTCTTCAACCCATGGGCCACATGTGGTCTGCCGACATGTTTTATGCGGCCGGCCAGCTCATGAAAAAATACAAATTGTTTCACACAAAAATGACGTCCCTGCTCCCTTTGAATCTGAAATATATGTATTTTATTCTGTTGGCATTTTCATATTTCGTAATAAATATTTTAAAACACTATAGAACCAAAGTAACAATTGGTTTTTCCCCCCTCAATCGTGTTTTACTTTAGTTTTCTAGCGTATATGGGTATTAAGTCATGGGTGCCCATATGAGTACTTCTAAGTTGCAGGTTGAAAAAATTATTACCTCCTTCTCAAGGCTGTCAAACATTTTAGTGAACGTATAAGATACCGAAATGCTGCAAAAATAATTGATACTGCTTGACAATTAGTAATGAGCTAAAAAGTACCTTATTTTAAAATACTACTGTAAAACTTTTGAAAGTAAATGCATAGCAGAATTAGGCAAATAAAATTTTTGAACGGCTATGTGGGGCTCGAGTTCCCCTCTGCCCCCATATGCATGTCCATTCATTAGGTGTAGTTTTATTGATTTTCGGTTCAACAGTGGTTTAAAGAAAAAATTCAACTTAGGACCCATTGAATGCTATTCTATATATGTCAATATCTTTGCAACCATCTGGCTGCATGCTCCGAAAGTATTATTATTATTCAGAAGTACTTACATTTGAGTATATGTGTATGCAGAAAGTTCATAAAGGAAGGGTTACAGGCTTACTATAGGGTGTTACGGACAGGGCTGTCCTGAAGAAAATTATTGAGAGTATGCGGTGCTGTCTTAATTGAAGAGTATTGTCATTGCTGAGTTACTAGACTCGGTGATGTCATCACACTGTGCTGACTGCCATTTGGCTTGTGGTTTATCGTATATCCAAGCCCAAGATGACACTTTCATCAGTTTTTCATTCCTCTCCTGGTCGTACGCAGGATATTATTTTGAGGCTTGGGGGAGTTCAGGATGTTTTTCCTCATTTGTTTCCATTCAAGTTTGTAAATGACTAGAAAAAAAAAAGGCTGAACTTGATTTGAAAGTTAATGTAAAAACATGAAATACAAAAACTTTATTGAGATCTTAGAGTATGAGCATACTCAGCGGCCTCAAAATTTTTGAGGAAGCATGGTACTGCATACACATGGCGGACCGTTTAGAGACAAACCTGGTTACAGTACAACTCCATATGTTCATAATATGAACACTATGTATATACATATTGGCAATTCCACCAAAAGTGAAACCAAGAGGTCAAAATTTCAAACAGTGCGAATATAGCTATATCACGTATCATTTTAAAGCTTGAAATCTCTATTTTCTATATATGCTATCCATTTTTTAATATATCCCAAGTGAAAAAAAAATTTCACTGAGTATGACTGTATAAAATATTTAAAAAATTTTTCTTACAAAACTAATTTTTCTCCTGCCCATTTTTAATAGAAAAACAAACAACAGAAATCAACTGATACTAAATTTTGTATAGCTCATATAATCTTACAGTTCTGTGGAAAAATTATATTTTTTGACAAAAAGAAATTTCAATAGTTTTAAAATTTATATTACTAGAATCTTTACGTTACGTCCATAACAAAAATAAAGCAAAAGTTACCGCAATCTCTGAAAAAAATCAATGGATATTAAAATCTTTTCTGGTGTTCTTAGCTTTTCTGTAAGTAAATGATATGCCATAAATTAAATTCTTCCATGATTCTTCATTTAAAAATATTATTTATTTCTTCAATTTGACAATATAATTACTCATAATCAATCCAAGAAAGAAAGATACGATCGTCACTCGAATACGTGGAAAGAAAATCAAATGCCAAAAAAGACATGGTTTTGACTGAGATATTTCAACTTCTCAAAAGTGAAAATCAAAACATTGAGAGTGGATTCTCATATTTTACTTTGCTTAGACCACAACTTCCTCTTTCACCTGAAACACCTCCTAATCTTTGTGTATGTATATACCATGCCAATTTTGAGTTCAGTGTTTGTAGCATAAACAAAATGTTACCTATCTTTCCCAGTATATCAAAGGAATTGGCAGAGAACTTGGTATGAGAAAAATAAAATGAAGAATGTATGTTAGGCGAATGTGTCACATGCGAAGGTCAGTATGAAAATTCAAAAAGTAGCATTCAGCATAGATCTGAATTAATATCCTGATATATTTGGGATGTTAATTCAGAAAGAATAATGGTGAAGGAAGGAACTCTTAATGATGACTTAACTAGGATTTAGAATAAAAGGTTCCCATTTTTAGAGCATTGTTTCATAAAGCATAGACAAAGCCTTTATATTTAAGATTGTAAAAATGAAGTGTCAGAGAAAATGCGTACTTCAAGTTGACTTTAACGAGAACTTCACTGTTACGCAGAAAGATAGAGTGCAAAACGTCTGCTGTACAAATGACCAAATTTATATATACATATACAGAGAGAGAGAGAGTGATTGATTGATTCATTCATTCATTCATTCATTCATTCGCTTTATTTTCATATTATATGGAGTACAATAAAACTTCATTTCACATTTTTAACTGCAAAATGTTTTAGGACTTGAAAAAAAAAAGGTTCCTTAACTGGAATGTGTTGAAATCTTATCTGACGGTGTTGCCCAACACTTCAAGCAATGATTTACATTATGTAATATAACATATGAAATTCAAGATTACAACTTGCATCTTAATTGGCACTTTTTTGCCATATCTCATGGCAAAAGGGCAGTAGATGGAGTGGATGGAATGATAAAGAATCATGTATGGTAAAAAGTGAAGTCTAGAAAAGCGTTTGTCAGTAATTCTCATAAATGTAGCCAGGGGGTGGTTTTGGGGGTTGTAACCTCACATTGCAATGAAATTTTGTATATTTAACATAGGAATATACAAGTAACCCTCCCATTAAGCCCATAACCCCTCCTTTATAAACTTCCTGCCTACGCCTATGGTAATGCTTTGTCTTTTTCGCAATATGCTGCGTCAATAACATAAAATATAAATGTTATCTATATACCTGAAGCAGAAATCAAAAGCGAAACTGAAAAATTAGAGAAGTGTTGGGAGAGTATTGGGAATTTGCCAAAAACACATCGGATACATTGTGCTCGTATGCAACAAATTTAGTGAGGTTTGCTACCAGTAATTAAACGTGGAGTATGATTCTTAGAATGTTTCACACATATGCTGTTGTTCAAAATTAAATTGAATAAAATATAAATTAAGTAGTTGACAGACAAAATAGTAGGGGTTTTTTTTTGTTTTTTTTTTACATATGCATAGTCACAGTAATATACATAAAAATGCAGCCAACTTATTTGCTTATGTAACAAATTGTCAAAATACTGTGTAAATGTTTTATACTTACCACATTAAGTATCAGTGTATATCTCAGCCCCTGCATTTAAGATTTTTATGAACTGTGTGTGATTTTTCTTTTAACATACATATATGTAGTAGTTTACATATATGTAGACATAGATGGCATATATGTAGACATAGATGGCATATATGTAGACATAGTTAGATATATGTAGACATATTTAGTATACATACATGTAGACTTCGAATAGCAGAAACTTTGGGACTTGAGTATCTTTGCTATTTAAGAGGGTTAGGAGATAATGATCATTGCAAGGGAAATTGTAAAAGTGTCCATTAAATAGAGGTGTTTGCTATTTGGGAGTATTTATCAAGGAGGTCACTGTGTGCATATAGTGAAGTATCTTTATGATAATACTTAAGGGACTGCAAAATAAAAAAATAATTTATTAATTATAATGAATTGTACTTTATTAATAAATTAAGAATAAATCAATGATAAAATTGAGAATATACTAACTTTTCTGAATAAGGGGGAATGATATTAATATTTCTTTAATTTTATTAATTCTTTTTGATCTTTATTTAATTTTATTATTTATTTAATATATCTTTAATATTTCTTTTATTATATCTTAATATTTCTTATTAAGGAGGGACAAGGGGTGACCGCCCCTTAGCTACACTACTGTATACAGTGACTCCAAATATTTAGAATACACTTCTTTTTGTATAAAATTTCATATTTAATTTGATAGATCTGAAGTAGTAGACCATGCAAATTTTTATCTTTATGCATAAATTAATTATAAAAATATGGCATTTTGTCAAATTATTTGAAAACTGATTTTTAAAGAAAAAGTTAGTATATTCTCAATTTTATCGTGATTTATTCTTAATTATTAATTATAATTTATTATATTAATAAATTAAACATTTAATATTTTTGTTTGTTTGTAATAAATTATAATTTATTATAATTAATAAATTATGATTTATTACAATTATTATTTAATTATAATTTATTCTTGATTTATGATACCGTTACAAGCAATTCGCCGTTAAAGATGAGGTTGAATATGAGTTACTCTGTATCTGTTGGGACCCTTAGAAAATATTACAGCATATGACGGTACTGTGCAACGTCTAGAAAGTTATGGTTGGATTTCAAATGGTTATATTATTAAAATTATGCAACTTACACTACTAATTCTGAAACGTTATATCTGTTATCTTTTTCAGTCTGGGGTTTGGTTCCCTGGGCCTTAAGAGGTTTGGATTCCTCGGAAAACTGTAGGTCCAGAGGTTTGGATTCCTCAGAAAACAGTAGGTCGCTGCACAGCATGACCATTGTAGTCTTGAGCCGTAAAACCACAAACAAAACAAAAAGTTATCTTTTTTTATTTGAATACAAGACATGGACAATACAAAGGATTCCCAGAACGAAGTTGAAGCTTTTGACATATGTTCTTTATTATGTTAATAATAATTTCATTCATTTTTATAATATACAGAAGACAATATTAAGGAGAAGAGAGTATTAGTCAGACTATAGAGGAAAGGCTCTCTTATTGCAAGGTCCAGTTCCTATAATCAATATTGAGCATTAAATTTTAGTGTCATCAAAAACCAGATTCTTCTTGTAATTTTTGAAATCGTTGGAATCACTGGAAAGGAATGCTAGGCAATTGAGATGACTCTGGATAATGTAAGAGGGCTATGCTTTATACGATATAAAAACACATAATTGCAGTTAAAATAATTTTTATTGTGATTATGTTTTTATATTGTATAGTATTTATGCACAATGTAGCATACGTTTTAGTGTATCTATTCTTGTTGCTGGAATTAACAGATGTATATTTGCACAAAATTCTAAAAAGGGACAGGTTTTTTTTAAAAAAAAAATCACCATTTATTTACCATAGAATTTCATTAATCCATTGTTTCAGGAAAAATGCCCACCCCCCACTTTGCCATAATTTGAAATTCTCAAATTACGTAAAATAGCCCCACCCCTTAAACATCAGAAAAATGAACAAATTTGCTATCAAATAAAATAAACCTATTATCAAAAATATCATTATTTTTGCTTATAATAACTGTGTGTAGGGTAATTAGCAATAAATATCTCTACCCACATACTCCATGATTTTTCATCATATTTTCAGAGTAGGTACAACAGCATTGCCAAAAAATCATTGTATTCAAGCACCTTGCACTCCCAAATTCAGGCTTGATAGCAAGGGAAGAAAAACACAAAATACCCCAGTAAACCCTGGAAGCAAAACAGCAATTAAATGGAACCTAAAGGCAGAAAAAAACCATAGTTGGGTGATTTAAAAACTTGAACAGGAAATGCCGAAAATATCCATAAATGCAGAGATAAGGAACTATGGTCCATGCTAGCTACCAATTTCAGAAACAGAGGAGACACTTAGATATCATTGAAACCCTACCATGCCTTTATGGACACACTGTATATGTTTAAGTAATTTTATCATTTTCTTATTTAGGTGATCCTGCAGTTGGAAAATCATGTCTCGTGCAGTCATTTAGCAGTGAAAGTAGTAATTTTCAAAAAAACTATAGCATGGTGATTATAAAATTTAAATAATTTTTATCTGTAAAAAAACATTTAAATTGTTTTGTATACAGTCGATAATGAAGAAGATATTGTCTCTAGTGCCAAAATGATTAGTGACTTTAATAGCAACATGGTTTGTACATTTTATGGTGCCTGGCTGAAACCTCTGATTGGAATTTGTGCAACAGCAGTCAACATACGATAGCTGGTAATTTTGATGTGTATAAATACATTGAAGACTTTTCAAGATATTCATCGACATTAGAAAGCTTAATGAATACATAGTAGATATGAGCATCGATGATTTACTTTTGATGTTCAATGTTTTCACCATCAATGGTGAATGGCTGACATTTTGAGACCATCGATGATGGTGAATGGTTGAAGATTTCGAAATTGATTATGAATAACCAATGTTTTGAGACCATCGATGTTTTTACCGCAATATTGATTTTTTTTAATAATGTAAAAGTTTTGTAATTTAATCTTAGATTTTGACAATTTAAAACATTAATTTTAACAAAAATTTCCAGAATGACACAACAAATACAATTTAAATTTTATATTATTTTTAATAAATCATTATTTATTAAATTATTCATTTTCTACAGTAGTATTCCAAAAGATATTTCTGTAATTAACAATTCATGTATATCTCGATATACTATTATACTGTTATTTATTACTTTATATTGTAATGTACTTTATTTTAATTCGAAAATAATGACTGTTTCCTAAAATAAATTACTTTCTGGGCAGTATGCATCTAGAAAGTTGGAGGGAGGTGTGGTTGAGGAACTTTCATCACAATCCCACGACATTACTTTGGAAGACCAAACAACCGGTGCAACAGTAGTAACACTTTTGCTTTGCATGCTGCTATCCCAGGTTTAATTTCTAATGGTGCCACCCAGTGGTATAGCTAGGTATTTTGCCATCCAGGACGAGTGACTGTCATTGCTGTAATTGTTGTGCTTGTCATTATTTTTAAGGGTGAATTGTCACCCCCGAATTGTTGCACCTAGGGCGACCGCCCCCTTGCCCCCTCCTAGCTACACTACTGGTGCCACCCACTCAAAAAAATAAAAAAAAGCTTACTTTCTGATTACCCACCGCAGTCTGGGGGTGTTGTTCCCTAGGCCCTAAAAGATTCGGATTCCTCTGAAAATTGCAGTTTCCAGCCCAGCAAGCTCCTTGCTGTCTTTATGCCATGAAACTCAAACTAACCAGACAAGAGGTGGCTGACACAGGATGTGGATGCAGAATGGCACGTCACCATAGGCATAGAGTCATATGGGCCTGTGGGCCCAACCCCCAATAATCTTAAATTGCGATTTTACATATACTGTATGTATAAACGTACATAAAATGTGCTTGCACCGCCCCATCCAAATAATTTTGAGAACTCCACGTTGATGCATGTCACCATAAGCTTCATTCATAACCTTCAGATGTCCCGTGTAGAAAGGGCTCTATCCATTCAGCTGCTACTAGAAGAAAAAATTATTGCCCGATGTAGAGAATATTCTACATGGAATTATGGGTTAAATAATAACAAAAAATAACATAAAAACATTTTTTTAGCATCACTATTATGTCTAAAAGTGTAAACAAGCATTTTGAAAAAGTTTCGATTTTTTTTTGGACATCAGGAGGATATACCAAACTGATGTAATATTTCTCATGTAAGCTACAGCACACCTTCTATCTGGCTTTAGAGCTATGACACAATACGTGCATTTTACATGCATAATGCTCCTCTCAAAAACACCTCTATATTAGAGCCCTTAGAGATAGGACTGAACATGTTGAAAAGCAAAAAAAGTAAATCGGGTGAACGAATAATAAAGAATTTAAAGTAGAGTAAGTGATTGTATACAACTGCAAACACTGAATGACTACGGCCATGTGCCAGGTACACATCTGCCTGCGTGGAAAGAAGTGCAGGCAGTATTTTTGATATATTTTATGACAACATACAGTGTATCATTGACGTCCTTTTTGACAGTGTACAATGATTCATTTAATGCACATTTTACTTAGCTATTATACACTGAAGTGCCAGAAAAACTGGTACAGGCGTGCGTATGCAAATAACGGAGCTTTGCAACCAATCAGCGTAACGCGATACCGTCGGTAGCGGTCTGGCAAAGCTGTTAGATCGGTTCTTGCCGCTACAATGGCAGGTTATCAAGATTTAAGTGATTTTGAACGTGGCGTTATAGTCGGCACAAGAGAGATGGGACATAGCATCTCCGAGATAGCGACAAAATTTGGATTTTCGCGTACGACCATTTCACGGGTATACCGTGAATATCAGGAATCCGGTAAAACATCAAATCTCCGACAGCGGTGCGGCCGGAAAAAGACCTTGAAAGAACGGGACATTCGACGACTGACGAGAATCGTTAAACGAGATAGACGTGCAACACTTCCTCAAATTGCCGCGGATTTCAATGCTGGGGCATCAACAAGTGTCAGCGTGCGAACTGTTCAACGAACCATCATTGATATGGGCTTTTGGAGACGAAGGTCCACTCGTGTACCATTGTTGACTGCACGGCACAAAGCTTTACACCTCGTCTAGGCTCGCCAACACCGCCATTGGACTGTTGATGACTGGAAACACGTTTTGCCTGGTCTGATGAGTCTCGTTTCCAATTGCATCATGAATCCATGGACCCTACATGTCAACAGGGGACTGTTCAAGCTGGTGGAGCTTCTGTGATGGTATGGGGCGTGTGCAGTTGGCGTGATATGGGACCCCTGATACGTCTAGAGACAACTCTGACAGGTGACAGGTACGTAAGCATCATGTCCGATCACCTACACCCATTCATGTCCATTGTGCATTCCGACGGACTTGGACAATTTCAGCATGATAATGCGACACCCCACACATCAAGAGTTGCTACCGAGTGGCTCCAGGAACACTCTTCTGACTTTAGACACTTCCATTGGCCACCTAAATCGCCAGACATGAACATTATCGAGCATATCTGGGATGCCTTGCAACGTGCTGTTCAGAAGAGATCTCTACCTCCTTGCACTCCTATGGATTTGTGGACTGCCCTGCAGGATTCCTGGTGTGAATTGTCTCCAGGATACCTTCAGACATTAGTCGAGTCCATGCCACGTCGTGTTGCGGCACTTTGGCATGCGCACGGAGGGGGGCTACACGATATTAGGTAGGTGTGCCAATTTTTCTGGCACTTCAGTGTACATTTATTACGTTAATAATTTTTTCTTTTCATAATGCATGTTTTTGCTCACATACCTAAATATTACATATAGTGTTATCATTAGGTTTTTTCTTCTGTTTGGCAGACTTGTGGTGTGGACATACGAACAAAAAAAGTTAGCGTTCCAGACACAGATGATGTAGTGGTAAACAGATTTGAATGTTTTTGCAATAAGGGTTGATTAAAATTTTAAGCTAATAAAAAAATATGCAAGCTTTCTCGCTTTCCCAATCGCATTTGTGCTCCTGATAGAGATTTTAATATGATTTGTATATCTATAATGTATAATATAATTCATGCAGGCCTGTTTATATATAATTTATCCCCTCCTTTAAGAACATGAACCTTTGATTTAAAATATATAGTATAGCTCATAAGGTGCTTTTCATGCAAAATTATACAGTGACAACTGACGCTCATAGTAGTGAACTTGCTTTCAAACCTTTCACCTGTAAGTCTAAGTATTTCAAAACGTTTTTCATCAATTATGACACAATCTCTGGTAAATAATTTACTAACCCTAAAAATCCATAAAACAATTAAACCCTGTGGTGGCACATTCTCCTCACATGCTGCTAATCAGGGTTCAACCCCCAAGGATGGAAAAACTTATCAAGTAACTGGGAAATACATTTACCAACTAACTGGAAAAAAATTACCAACTAACTGCTCATTGGAATGGGAAAAAACTTACTAACTGCTCATTGGAATGGGAGAAAACTTACCAATAAACTGGAAGAAAATAACAAACAGGGAAAAAACTTACCAACTAACTGAAAAAAAAAACTTGCTATCTAACTTCTTATTGTATTACAAGGGTTGGTTCCCTAGACCTTAAAAGGTTTGGAATCTTCAGAAAACTGTACATGCGGTGGCATATTTTGGGGGGGGCAACAATAAATTTATTTTTGCTTTTGTTTTCCATTGACCGTTGCCAAAAGATCTTGCTCTTAAACTGCTTGTGCAACGAGAATTCATTGATGCTAATAAATGGCGTATCGTTAGCACAAGCAGTCATGGAATTGGTTCTCAGATTAAAATTATTTTGCCCATGTGGTTTAAAAGTTAAAATAATCAGTATTTGTAAATTTGATTAATGTTTAATTTGACAAATTTTAAGCAGCAAACACAGTTATATATAAAATTAAAATACAATAAGTAAACTACCCTTTACATAGCTGTGCCCTTAGTTACCATTTTCATGGGAAAGCAATTCTCAAATTACTTCTGATCTGCTGTCACAAGACCCTCCCTTAGAGTGTGGCACCCTTAAGTGACAAAAATATTGCGACGATGAGTCTGACCTCAGATAAAATTCCAATTGCGCAAACATAATTTATGCTGGACATTATTTTATAATTAATGAAAAAAATGAAAAGGTGCTTTAGAATTTTGTTTCAAATTGATGTTAGGCAAGTTCTTGTTGCTTCATGGACTGCACACCACTGGCTCCAGCACAGCAGGTGATTTGCTGCCTTTCACTGTGAAAGCCTAATGAAATAGCTGGCAATGCAATAATGATTGAAAGTTTGTAAGCTGTTGGTGTGCCCGTTTTAATGGGAGAGGTAATGTGAAAGGCAGGTGCCCCAAACCAAGCAACGAGGGGAGTCCCAAATTGGCAAAGTTTATTATATATATACATTTACTTATGCCTTGATGGCCTAGCGGGTAAGACACTCCGTTCCTCCATTAGATCTGAAGTGCCTAGTGGGTAATGCACTCCTGATCTAATGGAGGAACCCTATTTCGGCTGTAAGCCAGGCAATGTCTCTTTTTTTTCTCCTATACAGTGAAAGCTCAAGTGTGGGTGTCATAAATTACTGTCTATAAAATTCAGAAACTTAAAAGTTATTATAAAAAAGATTAATCTGAAAATGATTAAGCCCAGCATCTCGAAATGTATTAAGACAGAGTACCAGATAAACTGTAAGGCCGTTCTTGGGGCATGAAATGCACAATCTTGTTTGCTTTGTTTAAAGTTTAATTGAAAACGTTTGCTTACAGGAAATGTTCCTTTATGATTCTTCAGGAAAAGATATCTATTCTGATATGCTCATGCAGCTGGTAAGTTTTTTTTTACAAATTCATATTGTGCAAATTATCTTACAGATGTTAATACTAATCTATTGGATGAAATTGATTATCCATATTTTATATGTATATTATGCAGTACATATTTGTTTCACAAGTACAAGCTATATCTCTCTATATCAGTAGCATAGTATTCAAAACTCAAAGGGGGGCTCAACTGGCTCTAAAGAAGATTATTTGATGCAGCTTATGAGAAAATGTGTTTTCATATCTAATAGGGACTTTGAACCTCCATTTCTTATGCCACTGCGATATATTAATGTATGAAAATTAATATTTATATTTTTTCTCATACATATGGTTAGTATAAAGCAGCCTTTCTTAATCTTTGTACCTTTGAGGAACCATTGAAATAGTTTTCAGAGTTCCGAAAAACTCCTGAAATCTGATGATATTTTCATTATTAATGATGATGATGGTGACGACAATGGTAGTCATTATTATTATTTCTCTTCATCATTTATTATTCATCATTATTATTACTACCTTTCAAAAATTTCTTATAATTTGTAATATTCATTTTTTTTAAAAGGAGAGTTTTATGTTTGTACTTTCTCCATAGCAGGAAGCGAGAGAAAAAGAAAGGGAAAAATAGACTTTTAATGATATTTCTTCAGTCTCGTTGAAGATTTTGTTTTTATTTCTTTAAAGGGACCTAGTCTTTAAAGTTTTCTCGCCCAATATCAATATTTTTTCTCTTTCTCTCTTTATTTAGTGGCAACAACCATCCATGGTATGCCTTGTGTTTGATGTCACAAACAAAAATTCTTTAGATCACTGCACAGACTGGCTTGATGCTGTGAAAAGGGTGGCAAATACGCACACTTTGCCTGGTAAAATTTTTTGTTATTTACGAAATTTTCTATAAGCTATCCAGTGTTTCTATGGTGGAGAGAGCAATGAAGTAAATAGGGGAATATTTAGTAAAATAATCAAATAGTGGAGTATGCAATGAAGTAGTTAGTGGAATATTCAATTTAGTTATTGTTTGTATTTCATCTGTATCAAAATATTGTGTTATGGGTCTTCCAAAACTGGGCATTTGGCTTTGTGTGTCCAAAGTGCAATTCATTTCTACCCTACTCTTCTCAAGGAAGTCAAAGCTATCTGGGTGGTCTCAAAAGCAATTGTCATTGCCAAATGGGGCATTGGTGTAGTTAGGGAAATACTACATAATGGAGTGGTCACACAGTACACAATGAAGTAATGAGGAAATAATGCGGTAACTATGGAAGCCATTAATGAATTATTGATGAAAATTTATTAACGTTTTTTTTATGAAGCTCAGTATCTAACAGGCAATCACTATTAAAGTTTATATAGTGAAATTTTTAGTTATTTATGGAGATTTTGTGTAAGTTGGAGACAGTGATCTTTCATTAACATTCAACACAGTTAAATAATCAAGGTTTTCACTCCACCTGGAATTACCAGGTAGTTTGAAATAGTCCTCAAAGGTCAGGGAAAAATAAGATTTCTTGGTCACATTTGGAGGAGCCAGGTGAAAACTTCCTTAACGTCTGTTGAATAGCCAAATCTCATGTAATAGGACAAAGTAGGAAATTATATATGTATATATACACTCTATAACAAAAAAAAATCGACGCACCAAGAAGGAGTTGTCCGATTGCGATAAAAATTGGTGGATGTGAAGAACATACATAGAAAAAGAAACGATTAAAATTTCAGAACAATTGAATGATTTATTGCAGAGTTTGACCGTTACAAAGGGAGGAAGTCAATAAGGCGTTGGTCCACCTCTGGCCTGGATGCAAGCTGTCACCCGGCGTGGCATAGACTGATAAAGATCCCGGATGGTGTCCTGCGGAATTTCTTGCCAAATTGTCTCCAACTGTCGGGCTAAATCGTCAACATTCCAGGAAGGTTGCAATCGCCTTCCTATAGCGTCCCAAATGTGCTCTATGGGAGAGAGATCAGGAGATCCAGCTTGCCAAGTAAGTGTTGGGCAAGCTTGAAGACAATTCATAGCAACACGTGCCGTGTGCGGCCGGGCATTGTCTTGTTGAAACGTAAGTCCAGGGTGTCGCAAAAGGAACGGTAACACAACCGGTCGTAGAATGTTGTTTACGCACCGCTGTGCTGTAAGTGTGCCAGAAATGACCACCAAAGGGGTCCGGCTATCAAAGGAGATGGCACCCCAGACCATAACGCCCTGTTGTGGGCATGTGTGGCATGCGATAGTAAGGGCAGGATCCCCACGCTGCCCTGGACGTCTCCAGACACGTCTGCGGTTGTCATCAGGACACAGTTGGAAACGGGACTCGTCACTAAAGACTATACGTCCCCAGTCAGCGCAGTTCCAAGTTGATCGAGCCCGGCACCACTGTAATCGGACTTGACGGTGTAAAGGACGAGGACGTGAGAGGTAAGCGGCGTAACGGTCTGCGCGAGCGTAAATTCCGCTCTCTCAGTCGTTTGCAGAGGGTCATGTTGGACACGTGTGTGCGGTCCACACTTTTGATAGTTGATAATGACGAATCCGGTGCTGTGACAGCTGCTCTGACAATCGCTCTGTCTTCCCGTTCTGTTGTGGCCCTAGGTCGACCGCTGCCGTCCCGACGCTGACATCTGCCGTTGTTGACCCACTCTTGCCAGCACCGTCCAATCGCCGCATCGCTTCGACCCACATGTCCAGCGATTCTTCGATTCGTCCAACCAGCCTCTTTCAATCCGATAGCACGACCTCTTTCAAACTCTGACATATGCTCGTAATGAGCACGAATCTTTCGGCGAGGCATTGTTACAGTCGACGTAAGATATCCGCAGTCAAAATGCAACAGAAATTTTGACCACATATTGAGAATCGCTCCTTATATACACCTGCTGAATGCGCAGTTCCGATGCGCTGGAGTTCCCGCTATTCATTCATTGGACACCAAATTTTAATCATTTGCATGTTCGGTCAAAATGTCTTTGCATACGAAATTTCATTACAATCGGACAACTCTTTCTTGGTGCATCGATTTTTTTGTTATAGAGTGTATATATAATTATAAATACAATAAAACCTCCAAACAACAATATAACGATAAATCCCTCTACAACGATAATTTTTCTCAGTCCATATAATAGTGTTGCAGAGAGGTTTTACTGTATAATGAACCATCCCTATAACACTCTCTACAACAATAAATTTTCTTGGTCCATGTGATATTGTTCAGAGAGGTTTCACTGTATATATAAAAACTTGTTTTGGGTGTTAGGTGTACTCATTGCCTGTAAAATTGATTTGGTGAACAGAAGAAACATTTCATCTGAAGAAGCTTCTGAATTTGCAAAGAAAAACAACTTGTGCTATTTTGAATGTTCTGTGGTAAGTTTTTAATCAATATACACATATAAATTATTAATTAGAATAAAGGGGAAAATTCCATCCAACCATACTAGCATAAATAGGGATATCTTGTTATGTAGTGAATAAAATTGTGTTCTGTTTATATTATTACAGAAAGAAAACAATGGAGTTGAAGAGCCTTTTTTTTATCTCGTGAGTGAGTGGCACAAGCTGTATTTGGAAAAAACGGAGTTCTTTAAAACACTTTCCTAAACTTTGGAAGCTCATATATGTTATTTACAGATTCCACTGTTTGTTGCACATAATCCATCTATCATATTTTATATCGCTATGTTACTCTGTGCACCTACGAAGATGTTATTTATAATAAAACTCTAGTCACAATTATATGTTTGAAACAATTATTATTCTTTCTATTATAAACGGAACCAAATTTTTATAATCCAAAAATGTGCCATATATACAATTGACACAATAAAGGTAGCTGGGTTGTGCACAGGCACACAACCCAGAAGAGATCCTGCCTCTCCATGCTCTTAAATATTTTTTACATTTTATTCGTTGTGATGCTTCATTTCATGGGACTAAACTTCCTTTTTTTAAGGTGCAAAATTAAGTATTAAAAAAAAAAAAGCTTTCCAATGATGGGAATCATACTTCAGATACTGCACAGTGACCCTGTGACATGACTCCGAGAAGAGGTCCTGGGTTCGAGTCTCCTTTACACAGAAGCCATCATCCCTATTTTTTTTTTTAAATTCATCCATTTGACAAGCCGTAAATTGCGTAACACAGAAAAAATTTTATGCACCTATTGCATATTTCTAAGTCTTCTTTAACTCAATCTTTAAAAGCCACGCAAAAGCGAATTTTTAAACTCCTTTTTCGCCCCTCTTGTTTTACCATATGTTAATGCAAATAAGATTTATTTTTCTCTGTCTGCTCTTAAACATTTTTTCCTTTCATTTGGCATACCGTTTCATTTAAGAAAACCAAACTTCCTTTTTTTAAGCTAAAAATAAAATCCGTTTCCCCATGCTGGGAAACGTACTTGCAACCCTTTGTCCTGGTGACGTCACTCACTTCTCATTCAAGGATCCCAAGTTCAAAAGTCCCCTTCACGTAAAGCCATAGTCTCCATTTTTTCAAATTTTATCAAGTTGACATGCTATAAATTGCATAAAATATAAAGCATATTTAATATCATTATATTCTAAATTGTATAAAATGTAAAGCATTGTTACTGGGCACCTTTTTCTGTGATACCAGAGGCACTCGGTGGTCTCCTGCTGCCTCTTGTGGGCCCAGGAACAAAAAAATAGGTCACTTGAGGACTGGGAAAAAGTAACCTGGTCCGATGAATCACCATTTCCTGCAGATGACAGGATCAGAATATGGGGAAAACAGAACGAATTCATGGTCCCCTTCTGCCAAATGACAACTCTTCAGGCTGGTGGGGGAAGAATTATGGTGTGGGGCTTGTTTTCCTGGAGTACACTGGGTCCCTTGATATCTGTGGACACAACTCTGAACAGCACAACTTACATCAACATCGTTGCTGATCACACACTCATTTATGGCGATGGTGTTAACTAAAAGTTCCAGAACGTAAGTTTGAGGTATGGTTCCTTATTACTGGCTTCCTATCCAAGAGGGGCAAATTAATATTTGCTGCATGGGATAGAAAGGCGGGTGGTTGATTCACCAACCCATTCAGCCAGCATGGTGGGCCCATATGGCTAATTCCTCCATTATGTTGACACACCAGAAACCAGGGCCCCTAGTCTCCATATTGCAAGAAGAACTGATCAACGATGGACAACAGAAATTCTGAACTGGATTCCAAGAGACCACCGAAGACCTAGAAAACGTCCTCAAACTAGATGGGTGGATGAAATAAGAAAACAGGTTGGGGTGACGTGGAAACGAATGGCCCAGGATAGACTTGTGTGGAAAGCATTTGGAGAGACCTTCATCCAGCAGTGGATAGATAATGGTTGAATATGATGATATTATAGCTTAAATGATGGAAATGTGTTCAGTGAGACATCATCTCCAAGAAGACTGTTTATCAACTTGTGTTGGAGGTAATCAACGAAACTTTATGCAATTTTTAGAACTTGGACGAAAAGGAAGGGAACTTTTAATGTTATGAACAAAGTGCAAAAACGTTGAAAACATATGCCGCAAACATCAGCATGCTTTTCTTTTGTCATTTGAGGATCGACAAAGGTTATATTGTGATCCATTTAAAAGACACAAAAAACTTATCCACAAAAGCCTTCAAACAGTTAACCTTTCATTTTCAAAAAAATATCAACACTGTATTGAACTTATGCCAGACACCAAATTGTGTATATCTTGAAGAATTTGCATTTTCAAATTGTTCTCCAGCTAATGTTCAAGCTATTGACCTTTCTGGCAGCGATCATGAGCCGGATGATTCAGATTCTGAGCTCATTCAGAAGTTAAATAAAATCCATGGATTGATAGAATGTTCTCCTGTTAAAATTACAAAATGAAATCATAATGAAAGAGCAGTGTATCTGAAAAACAAAGCACGAGTTGTAACTAGTTTTCAAGAGATAGGCAGGCTCTTAATATTGAATCTTCAGAAAATAATGAATTTAGTTTAAATAACAAACAGAAATGCAATAATTACACTACTCTAATGCGTAAATTAAAGAAAAAATTTTAAAATGGCAAAATAGATGAACATGTTCAGATATTCTTGTTTCCGAGTCGTGGAATATCCCAGAAACAGTAAGCTTTTTGAAACCACACAGTACTTGGTAAGTACGGCTAGAAAGCTGTTAAGTGGAGGAGGAGTTTTAGGTCAAGTTGACAAAAGGAAAGGCCATACTCTAAATGCTGAAGTCGTTAAGGAAGTTACTGCCTCATCCCCCAAAATTTCCAAGTTATATTTCTCATACAAATTTCAAAGTTTTTTATTTAGGGAAATCTAATCTTTAATGATGCTTAGAACTGTACTGCTACGGATATAGATATACAATAATTTTCGACACTCATGTGTAAACCACCAAAAAACTCTCCTCGGTGGCTTTGTGTATCGACCTTATTCTGCCTTCTAATATCCTATATATATGCCTATCCCTGAGAAGGGTAATAATACCTTACAAGGATGTAGATGCACAAATATGCATCTACATCCTCGTAAGATATTATTACGAGGATGTAGATGCACAAATATGCGTGAATAGGACTTTTATTTATATAAGAAATATGTTCACCTTTGTACCCCGGTTAGGTAGAAGCTTAACTTAATTGAACTCAATATGAAAAACCCACATGGGCTTTATCAATACTATGTGTGCCTTGAGTTGACAAAGTATTTAAATATACTGATTTATTTGCAATTCAGTTAAAAGTTTATAATTTTTTTTTTACAAACAAAATACACGTATTTATATAAATATTTTATTATTGCTTTATATACATATTT
>QLNU02014176.1:72871184-72904592 GCA_006491805.2 Dysdera silvatica
GAGTTTGACGATACTGAACTTGTTCAAGCTGTTGAGACTGGTTAGTACGTTCGTAATATTCATTAAATTTTATTAATTTGGTTGTATATTGAATTTCTTATCTGTATACTTAGTTTCTGTTATCGTTGTAAATATTTTTATCTGCGTTATCCTTACCTGTAAAAGTAGTCGCACGTTGTTACTATGTACTACTGTATGTAGTTTCTAAATTTTCTTTAAGTTTGTATAAGAATAAATAGGATACAAAAATAACGAGTAAAACATATTTATTTTTTCGGAAATATGTTGTGATAATGAACAGCATTTAATAAGCAAGGCAGCTGTTATGAATGTAACTCTTTTTACATATAGCAGGGGTGGGATAATGCAGCTCCCATTGAAAATTTAAATCCCTTTTTTTATTATTTCATAACTTTTTTCACAAACCTTGTTAAATTGACTGAGATATGAAGATCATTTTTGCGTAGGATCTTAAGTACAAAATATTTAATAATTTTACACGAGTAAAAGCAAATATAATTAATATAGAAGAAGAAAAGTTAGATGAATACGAAGAAAAATTGAAAGAATTACAAGCAGATTTCAAGTATAGGTTTGAAGATTTGAAAAGTTTAAAATCTACATTTCATATTCTATGAACCAATTTATTTGTGATATTATTAAAGATGGATTTTAAATTTCTGAAATACTTGTTAAAAAAGCGGCTGAGGAATTGGAGTTATTAGATATAAAAGAGGATCAGGCATTGCAAATGCAGCACAAATCTACTTCTATAATTGAATTCTGGGAACTAGTGCCAGAATTAAAATATACGTACTTAATAGAAAGCTTCTTGCCATCTAATTCCAATTTTTGGTACAACATATTGCTGTTTGTTACAACATACTGCTGAATCTTTATTCTCCACAATGAAGATTGTGAATTCGAAATATCTTTCACATTCACCTTGTACAATTGCTGCGGACGGCTTTGACAAATTTTTCACCAAATTTCAAAGGTTTGACCAAAGGCCTTCGTTAAATGTTATACTTTTTAATAATACATTGTTATTGTACTTCATTTTTATTATTAAAATTTTGAAATAATTATTTTGTATTTTCTTTCTCTTAATTATATTTTCTTATATGTATATTTTATACAGCACTTAAGACTTTGGTACAATATGTAACCATATTAATTAAATTTGTGTATTTAATACTATGTAACTATGGTGCGGCTCTTATAACACATGAAAAACTGGAATGTGGCTCTCATTAACCTTGTGCATGCCCACTACTGACATACAGTTGCTTTAATTTTGCTATTCATGGTTTTGCAATTTGTGGATAATTTGTGGAATGTAACCCCTGTGAATAGCGAGGGGTGACTGTATTTCCTTTTTATTTTAATACATAGTTCTGAATTTAATTTGCTTTTATTATTTTTTCATCATCTGTAGGTGACATGGCATTAGACAACAGTAAAACCATTGATCCAAACAGCGATCTTCTGGAATCTCCTATGTCAGATAGTTTGATGGATGAGAATTTTGAAGAAGCTCTTGGTGCAGATATTTTCCTTGGCGGAGCCAATGGTATTGATATAGAGGAAGGTGAAGAGGAGAAGGAAGATGATTTCGAAGATATAGCAAAATATGGCATAATTGAGGTGGCAGGTCAGTTATCTCCAGAACCGTAGCTAGGCTTGGGCTAAGCCCCCCTTCCTCCAAAAGAAAATATTCGTTCTCAAAATTTTTGAGTAGTTCTTTTTTGTTAAAAATTTTGTTTAATTTTTTAAAAAATTGTACACGACAATGGAAATCGTACTTTATCATTGAGATTGTGTTTAAAATAGATTTCTACCGTACGTCCTTATGTACACCATGGTTTTTTTCTTTTTTTTTTACAGAGTTTGGGTCTTTATCTGACCTATAGTAAGGATAAGAGCAATTGCAAATTTTATTATACCTCTTAAGTTTCAGCGTAAAATCTATATTAGGAAATTTATTCAGTGATGCTAAATGTATTAGCCTACTTGGATATTTAATATTATTAAGCATATTAATAAAATACAGCAGAACATCAATTCATTCTACGCATCCCTCCCCTATCGTAGCTTTCTAAGCCCACCCTCTGTAGAAAATGTTAAGCTATGGCTTTGGTTATCTCCAAGCCTAATGAGCAAAAGAGATTAGCCTTTTTTTTTTATTATTATTTTGGTAGAAAATGCCCCAATTTCCAGTGGCTTAATGTTGCATATGTTTTGTGATATTATTAATATTTGTTGGCTGCTTCTTGTACGTCTGCAAATTGTTAAATTGGCATAGCCTTGGAGTGGTCTAATTCTTATCTATTATGAGAAAAATTTGGGCTTGATCTTCCATGTTTCTCAGTGCCTTCTGTTTTTTTTCTGTTGATCTGAAGTCTACGGTTTGATTTCATAGCTTCAGATCCCTCAGAAAATTGTAACTCTTGGTACAGCATGACCCTAGCTGTCTTCATGCTATAAATCATTAATTTCAATTTGGTTTGTCAATAGAACCTTAATTTTAGGGGGGCTTTGCAGTGGTAATGCTGTCCCGTAATGTGCCATTAATTTGGGTTTGACTACCAATAGTGCTAAAAAAAAAACCCTACTTACGTACTAACTGCCCATTGTAATCCGGGGGTTGGTTCCCTGGGTCTTAAGAGATTTGAATTTCTTTGGAGAACTATAGGCTTTGACACAGTATTACCTTTTTGCACCAAAACTAATATAATTTATATAAAATTATTAAGCCCATATATTTCTCAGGAGAAAATGTTTGCCAAATATGTAACTAAAACTTGAAAAACAAAAAGTGTTTTTAGCTAAATTATCTAATATGTAAGGGATTTTTATTATACCAACCTCCTTTGCCTTATAGTCATGCACAATTTAAACGGAATAGAAGATGCAGCGTCAGCTTTGTGATTATGTAATTGGATTTTTTTTTATAATGAACTCAAAAAGAGCCAAATGGAAATGTTGCTGTAAATATTTAATTAATGCAAGTTTTTAGTGTAAAGAAATACACTTTTTAATACAGCTTTTGAATTTGTAAATTCACTGTAATTGAGTTATAAATGACATTTGGGTTCGTGTTAGGGATGTTATGGTCTTGAAACTTGCTTTGATTGGGCAAATTTTAATGCGTTGTGTGTTGTTTACTGTAATTAGCGACTTGAAATCGATTAAGATTTGGTCTGGAAAAGTCAAGGAAGTTTGAAACAAAATTTGGGTAGACACACTTTATGTAGTGAAATCTGTTGATAACCAGGACTCCAGTCACCCTTTAGTCACTAGCGACTATATTTATTTTGATGGTAAGTAGGGAATCCTCTTTCCCTGATAGGTTCTAAGGTTTTCTTTTTAAAGCAGGCGAGTACCACTATCTGGCGAGTACAGTTCTCCCCGACTTGCCGAGCCCTGTCTATAGCGATATCTTCCTCTGGTCCTGAACTCCTTGTCTATAACGATATCTATTGCCAGTCTCTTCTGTCTTGTTATGGACCAGGGATGTCCAACCTTTTCAAGCAGTTGGTTACTTGAAAATTTTTCATGGATCCCGTGGGCCAGTGGTTTCAATGAGTTAAAAAAAAAAAAGTCATAGACCATATAATTAGATGCAAAAAATTTCCGCAGTAGTTTATTATAGACGCCCATGCCGTTTTTCTTATTTCTGGGGAAAAAAAAAAATTGTATTGAAAATCTGGAACCTTTTTGTTCCAAACTGTTGTCGGTGGGCCGGATTGACACTATCGGCGGCCCAGATTGTGGCCCGCTGGCCGTATGTTGGACAACCCTGTTATGGGCAGACATTCACTGTACATACCTATTTTGTACATTTAAAATTGTAACTAGTAAAATTTTGTCACTGTTTTAGTGTATAAGAAAAGGTTTTGCAATGTTTCAAGGATTACTGTTCTTTTTATCAGCGAAGTGATCTCTTTATGTAAAATTGTGTAAATCTTTAATATAGTTTGCACAGTAAGCGGTAAAAATGAAATTGTTTTTCAGGTGATGACTCATATGGGAGGAAAGTCATTGTAATTTCTGCTTGTAAGTTGCCATCGAACAAAGCGTATAATCATGGTCGCTTTTTGAGGTACTGTCTTCCATTTGAAGCGTTTTTGAATCGTTAAGTTTTAATTTGTTTATTTTAATTTAAACATTTTGCAAAGTTTTTTTTTTTCAAGAGTTGCATTACTTGCCATTTATACATAGGTACCTTATGGACACCCTTGACCAGTTTGTGGAAGCAGATTACACCATTGTATATTTCCATTATGGCTTGAATAGCAAGAACAAGTTGCCTCTTAGCTGGTTATGGGAGGCTTACCGAGCCTTTGGCCGAAAGTAGGTGGTCTGATCATTTACAAGGCATAGAAATAGTAAATTTACTGAGAATTTTCATAACATTAGCAACGTATCAACAATATTTATGAATTTTGATATGTTATTAACATTGTTATAAAAATTCCCTCTATATCACACATATTGAATCTTCATTTTTTACTACTTAGTAACTTTACTATTTCTATAGATATTACCATCCATACTCTATATTTTGACTAACGCTGGTGTTTTATTTACTTTAAGTAAAAGAATAAGAAATAGACTAGACTGGTCTTCAACTTTTGTTGTGAATATTTTAATTACATTTGCAAATGTAAATATATATATGTTGAAATGGGACACCCACATTTACGTCACTTGCTGTAAGAGAAACAGAAGCATTGGAGTAATTAGAGGCATCATCTGTTATTTGCCAATGCCAATTTTATTAAATCTGTACTATTCTCTAATATTTGCAAACTTGTACAGGTGTAGAATGACCCTTGCATCACACAAATACAGCTAATTAACCAAACCTGTACAACTACAGATTAACAAACAGTAGTATATCTAAATCAAACATACAAAGAATAACATTACTTCAAAAAAGTTTCTTTCGCCTCTTATCTTCAATACCCTCAATTTCAACTACTGATATTGTACGTTATCTCCTAATATTACCATTAGAATAGTTTTTTCAATATAAAATTTCAATTTTTGTTTAGTAGTATGAAAACAACTTACATACTGATATCATATGTGGCATATTGTGACTTCAAAAGTGGGCCCATCTCTAATTGGTCACCATATCCGACTCAAAAAGTAGTGCAGAATGACCCTTGCTGTCCTTGTGCCATAAAATGCAACCAACCAATCATCAAACCAAAAAGATATATTTCACATGTATATCATCATAATGTATGTATGAATTGTTAACTTTTTTGAGATATGGGTGGGTTGGTGAATTGGAGATGGCCTACTTTTGAAGTCATGCGACACCATGGATGTTTTGTGATATCAACTTACACTTGAAAAAAAAAAATCAAAAGTTGTGTTATACAGTGATTTTCAATATTTGTCATGTAGTCTGAAAATGGATTCAAATTTGACATATTTCTAATCTAAAATTGAAAGTCATTTTAATTTGGTTTTTATCTAAACTTGCAAGTTTCCATCGAAAAATTTCATCAGACCGGGATTTTAATGCAAATTATGGGATGGAGGTCAGGTCTAGGGTTACTGCAGATTTGCCAAAAATTTAATTGGTGGAATATATGAGTTTTGGCTCCGATTTCTTGTTACAGTTACTTATTATAATTGTTTATAATGGCAGATTTTTGAAAAAACATTTTCATTTTCTTGCAAATGCACATTATTACATTTATTCATGATATTTGTTTTAATATTCAAATATTATTTTGAAATATTTTAGGTATAAGAAGAACTTAAAAGCATTGTATCTAGTCCACCCTACGAATTTTATAAGATTTGTCTGGCGATTGTTCAGACCTGTTATTAGGTACCTATTTTTATCTATAAATGATCTTCTATTATATTGCTTACTATTGCCAACAGCTGTTATTTATTATTTGTGCAATTATTCATTGTCATGATTTAAAAAAAAATTTTTTTTTTCCTTTTAGTGCAAAATTTGGTAAGAAAGTCATGTATGTAAATTACCTCCATGAGCTAAAGGAACACTTACATTTTGAACAACTTGCCATTCCTAAGCCAGTCCTGGAGTAAGTAAAATCAATCCACTCAAACTTGTATTTTTTGTGGTAATGTTTTACAGTGGTTTTTTTTTTATAAGCTAACTATCATATTTAAATTTGTATGTTCTCTTCGATTTCTTCGTAATGTAATGAACAGTGAATACACATCTCACATGTATATGCAATAAATCGAATGTGAATGAACTCCACAGACATATTTTTCTTAGCTAGAATGCATTTTCGAGGATCAGTTATATCTTGAAGGGGAACTTGCATGGGTGTCTAAAAAGAACAGTTTATAAATTGTGTATATTACTAGTTGCCTAATATTTATACTACATGTAGACATGGAAGTCTAACGAAAAAATCAGCATGGAAGGTTTAGTCTTAAAGGGAATGGTGGGGTTCATGTTTAGGACAAACATGTTAAAGGATCAACCCTTCTTTCATAATAATAATAATAATCATAAGAAAATCCTTACCTATGGTTTCACACTGGTCCTTCGGATTGAATAATTGGGGAATCGATGCCTTGGCGAGAATCCGGAGCAATGGAGTACTAGTATTAAATTCTTTCTAATGAAATTAAATTGATCTTCATTTTTGCAAAAGTTTGCATAAGAAAAAGTATTTCTTTTTGTTATAGCGAAATCTGTATATAACGATACTCAAGAGATCGGGAAAAGATATTGTTGTAGATAGGATTAAACATCATGCACCCTATATCGGTTGGGACTGGGAGGTGGGGGGGTGATTATCGTTGGAGACAGGTTTCACTATATTATGCTTATTGTTAACAGAAAAGAAGGTGAAAAAACAAACTATGTTCCACGAAAAAGAAACCTGCCAAAAACTGACTTCCTTTTATATCTAACAGAATGTCTACCGGTCCCCGAAATCCCCCAAGTCCTCCAAAAGTCCCCAAATTAGAAAAGAGGTTCCCAAAAATTAACGAAATTAAATTTTTTGTTGCTAAATTTTGCTTTTATTAGCAACCAGAAACACACACACACAAAATTCACAATAGACTTTTATCTGTAAAAAAAATTGTTTTTTCAGAGTGCAGCATCTACAAGGTCTAAAAACCAAAGTCTATATGCGTGCGCACAGCGTGCAGCATCTTGTTCCCAGGTGTGCTGCAAACCATGTAAATCCGTGATGCAGACACTAGTTTGGAATATGCGATCTTAGCGTTTCATAGAACAATGTAAAGAATTTCTAATTGTTCTCCTTAAAAAATTAGTCCAAAATCTCCTTTTGTAAATAAATTTGTGAGACAACCTTCTTCATTATTATCTGCAATTATGCTCGACAGTAGTTTAAATTCTCCACATATTACTCTTTTATTAAGTGAGCTTATTGATAAAAATCACGTTGCTCCTAGTGAAGCAGATAAGATTAAAGAAATCTATTTAGAATGTACTCATATAATGGCAATAAGAACAAAGTTGGAGAATTTTTATTGCAAAAAAGATAGATTGGATTTAGTTTTTGAATGGCTGAACTCGGAGGAGAAATTGCCATTTTTTTTTTAATTTTCCCAAAAAAGTCTAACATTGTTCCATGGAAATGCTGCTGTTGGGTATTGTTTTTTCATAAATAGGGAATGTTTGGTGGAAAATTTAAATGAGCATTCACTAATTGCTCCATGTTCAATATACTCAGCAATTTCTTCATAGGGTGAAAATGTTGAGGATGTTCGGTAAGACATACGATACTAGAAGTAAAAAAAAAATCATCCATGAGAAGAAAGGAAGTATTAAAGCTCCAAAAAGAGAAATATGAAATGAAAAAAATGCAGCAAAATGAAGTACAAAAAGAATTAGTAAATTTAAAAGAAACAAAAATACTCCTAAAACAAATTGAAGAAATGGAATAAGAAACTCGAAAATTATAGAAGCAAATTGCAGAAACCGAGAAAAAGTTAAAGTTGAAACAGTTTTGAAAAAGTGCATACGAGATAAGTTCAAACAATATGGATTTTCTTCTGGTATATTTATTTTTTTCAAAGTAATTTGATCTTAAATTATTTGAAATCATCAAAGTATAGTTTTTGTATTTTTATTCAGTATAATATTTTATCTGTGACATGACTGGAGGTCAGTAAAACAAATGCTCGCAGTATAGTATATTACACAATATTAAGTCTATGTCATAAACGTTACTTTCAACCAATAATTTTTTTCCCGTAGTAAGGGAATTCTTTAAGCTACGGAAGAAAAAAACTTATATAAAATTGTTTTTGAAAATTAAATATTTTATATGATTAAGCATATATAAGCATTACATATATAATCGATAGTAATGTGTAAAAATAAATTGAATAATACAAGTTTGTAAGGTCCCCAAAATTTGATCATAAATCACCAAAAAGTCCTCAAATTGGATTCCTAGATCTTGGCAGATACCGTTTCTAAGTAATTGTTGCTAATAAAAAAACAGGAAAACTGGTATTTGTGTCTTAAGTAGCCATTGCCACTTAAAAGGAGAATATATAAAAAAAGTGTTCTCTTCACATGAGGGCATCAGAAAGTTAGAATTTTTTCGTCAGGTGTACGTTGTGGTTTCTGACAACTAAAAGATTGAAATGGAAACACCTAGGTGAGAGTTATATAAGAGTTGAGGGTACCGTTATTAGTTAAAGAAAGATGGCAATAGGCCGCGTATGTCAGAAGCAAATAAACGATTGACAGTTGAAATTATTAAATCGATTTAAAAAGGCTAAATATACATTTTCAAACAATATGGATTAAATATGAAAACAGGTTGGGGTAATGTGGGAAGAAATTATTCAGAAATAGGCACATATTGAAGACACTTCGAAAGGAAAGTATTCAACAGTGGCCAAACAGTGGTTTAATATATGTATTGTGGTCTTTTTCAGACATGACAAGAAGCTGCTTCGAACGGCCCTTAATACTAAGATGTCATCATCAGTTTCAAGCACATTTCACTCACACTTGCCAACATGTGAAACGCAACAGTTTCGTGTTCCTTTATCATAGTATGTCTAGTTTCATATTCCAATTATGTATTTATTGCATATGCTTTGTGTGCATTGTTTTAAGGTTAAAAACATTGTAAAGTTCTACTCAATGGTGAAATGTGGTTAGTTGTTTTCAGCACATATTTTTATCAACATGGATTACTTTGTTATGTGATCTAACATTTTAAAATATTAAGGCAAACAATATTCTTAAAAATATTGCTATAACTAGATTATTTATTGCAGTTAAATTTGAATAATTCAAACTTCTCCATGCCCCAGTGAATTAATTCTACATTAAACTGTTTAAAAAGAAGGAAAGAAAAATTGTTTTATTGGTTAATTCAAAATTTTCTCCATTTTTCTGTTGGAAGATGTTTGTCTCTAACAGGATTTTCCTGGTGGAAATTCCCCCAACAGAGGTTTTTACAAGCTAAAGATTTCCATCCACTCTTCATTCTGTCTTCACTTGGCCAAAGGAAAGCTATGTAAATAAGCCTGAAACAAAACTAATTACACAATGGTTACACAAAAAGAACGTTGCAAACTGCTTTTGAGATGTAGGTTTCTGCCGCATCGAAGGTAAAAAACAAACTGAGGATGAAGAGATTGTGACCATTGTAGAAAACTAGGAAGACATAGGACACACGGATAGGATAATTTTATAAATATTGACAAGAATTTGTAAGTTCGTGGGTCTTACGAATGCCAAAATCTTGGCAAATGTTAGTCACAATAAGTCAGATATTGTATCTTCAGACGAAGAAAAAGAACAAGTGGAATGCCCAAAAACGCCAATTCCTATGGTCATGGATCATATAAAAAGTTTTTTGAGGAGATTAGCAAAACGTAAGTAATTTTTCCAGGCCTTCAAGAAAATAGTTAACAAATACTTAAAGAATCAACTCTAAAGAATAATTAACATTTCTAGTTCTTTTTTTTTTTTTTAAGAAAACTAAACATGTAATATTGTGCATAATTATGTACATATCTCTGATATTTCATATTATTAATTTTAGGATAATTTAAACCATGTTTATTGTCGGTTTAGCGTCAAATTAACCAAGTTCGACTGTGTGTGTGTATATATTGTTTAAAACATGTTTTATTGAAAATTAGGAATTAATTTATTACTTTCGTGGGATTTAATGTATTTTACATTAAATCATGAGGACAAACAAACCTTTAGTTTTAGAATTGAAGCTGGTGATAATCTCCCCCACCCACTTCAATTTTTATTTAGTATTTCCTCGTGCTTTCTGATATTAAAAAATTTTCAGGTTAATTAAGACTTAAAATTTGTAAATAAAGTTGTGATTCAATAATTCCCCAGTATTTTTAATTTTCACTAATCTGCAATTTTCATTTTCTGTTTCAGTATTTTGGAGCACAACTCTGGAGATGTCATTCCACCAGTCTTAAGGGAATGTGTGACCTTCCTGAATAACGATAACGGTACATTATTATATTTACGTTTTAGCATTTTAGAACTTCCATTACATTTGTTGGCCCAAACATCGTCCACAAGTGTGTGTGTGTGTGTGTGGGGGGGGTACGAAGTTGGATTTTGTGGACTTTAGGCTGCTGGATTCAAATTTATCAAAATGTTTCTTCCATAAGGCACCATTTTTGCAGGAAGCCATTTTTTTTAGAGTAGATGACTTTTTTCGTGAACATACGGGAGTTTTATTGATTTTTACAAATTACTGAAAGCCTTAGTCTATTAGACGTGCTTTGCGAGACTCAGAAGTTTAAAAAGAATATTTAATCACCTTAGCACCGTATAATTGTCATAAGAATAAAAAAAATTCCAGCTTAAACGTACAGCATGTTGGAGAGTCAAAAATCAGTGTCCGAAAAATATTCTTTTAATTTTCTACTTAATTCTTTTTAACGTGTTTTACTTTTCTTTCAGCACTGGAAACTGAAGGTTTGTTTCGTCGCTCTGCAAGCATTAAGATGGTTCAGGATGTTCAACGGCTGTTCAATGAAGGTTGTTTTACGTTTTTTAATTAAGCCACTTTAATTATGTTTTGTGTAGTCCGGGGTTTGGTTCCCTAGGCCTTAAGAGGTTCGGATTCCTCGGAAAACAGTAGGTCCCGGCGCAGCATGACCACTGTAGTCTTTGAGCCGTAAAACAAACAAAACCAACAAGCAAACAATTATGTTTTGTACACAAAAGGATTACAATAAATAATTACTAGCCCCTTCGTGTCTCCATGTATTTGACACTGTCATGCAAATAAGCCGGGTTCAATACAAGCGGGTACCTGGTACTCATCCCCCCCCACCAAGAATCTAGTGTTCGAGTTTTCATTCTGTAGGAAAAAAGGAATTGGGGTTCTTGAAAAACTAATTTTTGGTTGGTACATCATGCTTTTGGTTATCCTTTTGCCATTGAACACAAACCAATATTCATTGAACTGTTAGCAGTCTTGGGGATGGCGCCTTAAGCCCCAAGAGGTTCAGATTCATTGGAAAACTGTAGGTTCTTGTACAGCATGACCCTTGCTGTCCTCGCACTGTCGTAATCTATTAGTTGATAAAGCAGCACATGTTGGTGTGAAGGTATCTATAGTTCAACATTTCTTGTACATACAGTGCATACATTTTTCTACAGCATGAAAAATCTGGGTTTGAATACCGTTGGTAGTGTCGTCTCCCCCCCCCACCCTCTAATCCATATTTTTTAGCAGGGGTCAGCATCCTTTTAAAGGTGAGACCTGAGGTGGCGTAGTATGGAAACGAGTTCGCCTTGTGTGCCGTTAATCCGGGTTCGACTCCCAACAGTGCAAAGAATGCTTACTCAGAGATCTCATAAAGATCGCACTGCTCACTGTAGTCTAAGGCCATAAGAGGTTCGGATTCCTCGGAAAACAGTAGGTCCCGGCGCAGCATGACCATTGTAGTCTTTGAGCCGTAAAACCACAAGCAAAAAATCTTTTAAAGGTAGTGTGCCAAAATAATACTACAATCTCCTTCCTCGTGCCAGCCTACACTTATCCGAATTGCGAAAGTTTATTTTTCTATTTAACTGTTAATGAAAATTAATGGATTAATTGGACTAAGAGAATAAAAATTAATAATTTGTAATTTAAGGGGATACTAATTAATAATTAGTAATTTATAAGAGGGTATAAATTAATAATCAATCAATTTAGAGAATAAGAAACTCTTAGTTAGGGAGGAGATTCTTTGAAATAGGTTTCATTTTAAAATCACTTCTCATGCCATCCAAATGTAGTCCGTGTGCCAAACTGGGCACATGGACTACTTTTGAGTGGTACATGTGTGCCATGGGTTGCTGACCCTTATCCTTGAGCGTAGTTCGCTGAGCGATTGCGATCTTCATGGGAAAACTGCATAGATTCTGGGGTCAGTGTGAACTCGGATGGCTTTGTACCATGAAATCGTTTTGTGGACTGAAATCTTTCTAGCAAATAGACTTTGTGATGCTAGTATGAGAAAAGTCTTTTGCGTGAAAGAATTGTAATATCTGTCTATGTAAGATGTTTCTATTACCATATCATGGACTCGCACAGATTTTGTATTTAGTGATTTTTTTATTCCAATGATATGTAGGTTGACAACAATTATGACACTGTTATTATTAATCATAACACTAGTACCACAAGTAGTATGTAATTGTCAAGAGCCACGGTTTATTAAATTCTGTTTTGTGTTCAAATAAGAAGGAGCAACAAGTTCATTCATAAATACATCATGGCTTAGGGGTTATATTCAGTCTGTAGTTCCATTGTGGTTCATTGATTAATCCATGGGATGTGGAATGTCATAGCTAATTGTGACGGTTCTAATTTGAATAAACGAGATTTGATTTAAAAATGTTGCATGCTTATCATTAAAATTGAAATTCTTTCAATTTTTGATTTCAGGTAAAACAGTGTGCTTTGATGATTATCACGACATGCATGTTCCCGCTGTGATAATGAAGACGTTTCTTCGAGAACTGGAAGAACCCATTTTAACTTTCGAACTGTATGATGATGTCATTGAATTTCAAGGTTGAAAGAATTTTAAGCTTCATTATTTTCACTTTGTATGACTAAGGAAGTTATTTCTTTTCGAAGGCAGGGCACACTTTTAAACATACTGTCAAACTCAGCTATGATGGCATTCAAGGGATTGTCAAAATTTGACTCAATTGATGTTATGACCGATGAATAATTAATAATCTCCGTGAGAGGACTTTCGAAATTTGGCATAATAGCCAATTTGTTTCTATAACTAAGCTCTCTATAGCAAAGTTTGACTGTAATTGTTTTATAGAATACTGAAATTGACACTATTTATGTAAGGTAATGCATGCTTAAAGCAGCTATGGTATCAGTAAGGTAAGGTCTGGCCTGGTTTTGTAACAAATCTCTTTATGTAGTTAGCAGCCACGCAAATAATTTGTGTTTGATTTTAGTAGGAACAACATTTTGTTGTTCTTTTCCTGCAACTCTGTAGTCGGGAGTATGACTCCTTAGACAAAAATGTTTGCATTGTTCAGAAAATGGACCTATATGTCTTGGTCAGCATTCATCTTGCCTACCATTGCTTCATAAAATGTGAATAAGCAGCCTTAGCTTTAACAACAAAAACATATGTTTTATTGCTTCTTTCACTCTCAAACGCCAAAAATGGAGCCAAACTGACAAATTGAAATGAGAAGATAGGAAAATATTTTACAGAATATCTTTTCTTAGTCTGATTCTCAATCCCTCGTAACTTCACTTTCTCCTTTCCAAAAAGCTAATCTGCAGAAGAATGAAGTTTCGATTGAACTTCTACAAACTACACATAGGGTGTAGGTCACGTCATAACTTAATGCTTTATTTAAAACACTATTGCCGATTCTTATATATGTTACTAAAACTCATCTGTGCCCATTCATATTCTGTGGGTTGATTTTCACGGCGAAGAGGTTTGACTCTCTCCAAAAATTGTAGGTTTTGCTGAAGTACGACTTTAGTTGTCCTTGTCTTATAGAACAATATGAATCATGTTCAGATTTCACAATAAAACTTTAGGAGTTAGTATAATTTTTAGTAAAAAAAGAAAAAATACATAATCCCCCACCAGAGTATAACTATGCTGCAAGTTAGTATGAAGCTTTACGTATTTTCCGAAAACTTAAAAATAATCTGAAGGTGGAGTTACAATATTTACTATTTGGTTTGTAATATGAATATTTTATGTATCCGTTTTTAAAAAATACAATGACAAACTAGAATTTTAACGAATTTATGCATGCCAACTCCAACTTGCTGCTACATAACTGTAGAAAAATTGTTGTAAAGGTATTGTTTCTAGTCAGTCAGGTGCTCCAGTGGCAGCATGCTTGTCTAATGAGCCATGAATTTGGGCTACGCTCTCAATAGTGTCAAAATAGTACATTTACCAATAAACTACTCATTGTAGTCTGGAGCTAATTCGCTAATATTCGCTTAGTGCGCCGTTAATCCGGGTTTGACTCCCAACTGTGCAAAGAACACTTATTCAGAGATCTCGTAAAGATCGCACTGCTCACCGTAGTCCGGGGTTTGGTTTCCTAGGCCTCATGAGGTTCGGATTCCTTGGAAAATTGTAGGTCCAGAGGTTCAGATTCCTCGGAAAACAGTAGGTCCCGGTGCAGCATGACCACTGTAGTCTTCGAGCTGTAAAATCACAAACAAGGAGGCTTTCTTGGGCCTTAGGAAATTGATTTCTTGGAAAATTGTAGGCCTTGGTCCAGCATGGTCTTTGCTGTTCTTATGCCGTGTGAAATAATCAAACTAACTAATGAAGTCAGTCCTATGGCATATGCAAATAGTTTTGTGGAATACATATCCAGTTTTGTAGCATACATGAATTATATAGCCATTTATTTCCTTTGTGTTTCAGAACTTAGTCAAATTGAAAAACTCCCAGTTGCCAGATCCCACATAACCAGGTTGCCTGATCCAAATTATGAAGTTCTTCAGTTTCTCATGGACTTTTTAGTGAAGGTACTGTGTACTCGCATTTTATTTTTTTGTGTTAAAAAAAATCATGTTTAATTTGCTTGTGTTCTATAAATTTTTGGCGTAATTGAAAACTACTTGCAATGTTCGATTATGAAATGCAGGGATGAGAGCGACTTTCGTTTTTAGCTAAAAGTCTCTTTTCCATCTGTCTCTAAAAGGTTTTTTTTTTTCTTGCAATGTGGTCTCTTAAGAAGCACACTGTGGTGAAGCACCATCATGAGATGTTTTTACAAGTGTGTGAGTTATCGTTAACACGCAGTGCCTCAGTATCGTTAACATGCAGTATTCATACACTGTTATAAATGGGCATGTTGGGCACTTGGCCTAGTGCACGAAATTTCTACGGGCGTAAGAGGCTGCGGATTTTTTTTTTAATTGCAAATTATTTACCGTAGAAATCTGTTGATTAGCGCTCTCTTAGAAGTTACCCTCTACCCCCTATTTTCCTAAATCTGAAATTCTGAAAAATTGCGTGAAACAACCCCTGCTCCCCCAAGGACGAATCCAAGCAGGGGGCCTGCTCCCCCCTGAGAATAATAAATTTACATTAAAAATAATTATTTTCAAATAAAGAATACTTAAAATTAAACGAGTGAAATTTTCAAGTTTTGTGCTCTCTCTCCCCTAATATACAAAAAAAATCAAAAAAATCGTCAAACTAAATTTATTTATAAAAATATCGTTATTATATCTTATAATAATGCACATAAAGTGGGTTAATCAGAAATGTTGCCCGTTTTCTATCTCTATCCACGATTTTTCATTGTATTTCAAGGGGCGAATGACAGAATTTTGTTTGTTTATATTAATATGGCAGGTGGGGAGCATGGACGTTGAAGAAATCTAGGGGCTAACTTTTTTCTAGAAGGGGCTGACTTATTTTCTACGGGGAGATGAACCATATACCTCAATGCTTAAAAAAAAATAAATTCTAGAGGGATATATATTAATATTTTTATTAACCTTCCCCCACCCCTTTGCAATATGTTTACAACTTCTCGAAAGATCTATCTTACCAGGGAGCATGCCATATTCAGAGGGGAGGGATCTTAAGGACCAGCCCCCCCCCAAAAACCTAAATTTTTAATGGGACTTGGCTACGGCCTTGCATGTTGTCGTCGTATCGATACGTGCTGTAAAAATGTTTGAACCCTACCCTCGAAATTAAATTCTGGCTGCGGCCTTGCCAGGGAAGCATTCACAGTATAGTGTAAATTAACAGACTTTCATGTAAATAGTTTTATTACTTTGAGCATGTTTTATAATTTCATTTAAAATAATAATTCATACACTGTTATTAAATTAAATGTCAAAAACGTCGTTATTTTATCATAAGTGCAGAAAAATCAAAAAATTTACCCCCTACCATATGTCAGAGGAGTCACTTGACTGGGTAATTTTTATATTAGGCATGTGATTGAGTCACAGATTTCTTCATGCATGCTCCTTGGTTAAGTATTTTCTCTTCGTGTCTCAATCGTTGTGTTCACTGCCTTCAGGCCTGCTGGGTGTGGATTTGACTTACAAGTAAGTTTGGTTGGGCATAAACATGTCATAGGATGATGGCAATTGCCTAACATGTACCTTCCACAAGTGAACAAATGACTGACAACTACCGCTATCTGATGACTGAATAGCTAATGACCAACATTATGGATATTTAAGGGGGGGGGGGGCACAAGGTATTTATGCTATAATTTCACTAATATTTAAGATTAGTTACTTAATTTTATAGTTCAAAGGTAATTATATTTTGTTTCTTCTTATATAAGGTTGTCGATAGAAGTGATTTGAACAAAATGACTGCCTCGAATTTAGCGATAGTGTTTGGGCCGAATCTGTTGTGGGCACAGAACAGACAAGCATCACTCTTCTCCATCTCCAGAATCAACCATTTCACAGAGTTCCTTCTGAGAAACCATGACTTTATTTTCCGGAAATAATCTCGAAACATCCCACGATATGGTGCTATACTAACCCTGCATTTGGCTCGTTTTTCCGGTCTAGACCTACGTCGAGTATGTCGTACATTTAAAAGTATACACCCTTCTTAAATTTATTCTCCTGTTTTGTAAAACACTACTGTAGGTGTTGTGGTTTCCTCTTGTAGTGTTCGAAAAAACACGAGCCTTTGCCATTTTACGGGTCTCCAGCACAAATCCACCTATTCGCTCTATAACTGCCCCCGAATAGTTTTAATAATGATCTTCCAATTGTTTTTCTAATGCTGTGTGTTCATTTAAATTTGGTATTAAATTAATCCACACTTTGGAATTGATGAACCACAAAATAAATGTTACTGCTGTTGGGCTTTAACATGGTTTAGGGTAAAATTTTTCGATGTACATTTTTAACGAAACAATACAGAGTTTCACCAGGAGATTCCATAACAAACAGTTATTTCGACACTGGCGTAAGGTTTAAAAACACGACGTTTCGGGAGCCAACTGCTCCCTTTGTCAAGTGAAGGCAGAAATTCTGCCGTCACTTGACAACATCGTGTTTTTAAACCTTACGCCAGTGTCGAAATAACTGTTTGTTACATTTTTAATTTGTAACGAAAGAAAATGCGCCTTTCAAATTTCTATGTGATTTAAGTAGATTTTCTCTGATAATTAAACACGTCCATTAATGGGTAAACAAATCAATGAGCAGGTAAATAAACGAATCAATGAACAGATAAATAAATCAATGAACTAATAAATTAACAGAAATCAGTTATAATAATCAGTTATGACAGAAATCAAATTAAAGAAATTGACGAAGTGGTTACCGAATCTATTGGTAGGTGATTAAAGGAAAAAGTGGATTAAACACACACACAAATTTATATGAATTGGTGATTTAAGCAGTTAATAAAGGGTTAAATTGACAAAATGACAGAGCAAACAATTAAAAAAAATAAGTATTTAAGCAAAAAAAGGGCATGATTGATTTGTTTATTTCACACATATCTGTATTTCAATGTAGGATTTCAACTTGTAAGCATGCTTTGTGAAACTGTTTACTAATGTAATTTCTTTAAAATTTGTATAATCGTAGTAAATTTTTTTGAATTTGCATGAATTGTAACAAATGAATTTTTAAAGAAGTGCTTTGTATGCTTTCTGAGTAATATTTCATGAACATTGTATTTTATTTTTCATAAGTAGTGCAACAGATTTCTCAGAAATGAACTGTGGAAGCATATATTAACCGATGATAAAACGGTTCTCCAGGAATTATGCTTTCATGTTGCGCTTGTCATGAGTGTAATTGGAAGGGAATATAATTAGTCTTTAATTATGTATTTGTGCCTGGTCCACTGTGTTTTTATGTGAAGAGCAGAATATACATAATTAATAAAATCCAATTAAATCAACCTTAACATTCATCACGAAAACGTTAAAATTGCACGTATCATGTAATTTTCTTGTATTGCTATGTTTTTAAGTGAATTATTGCTAATTTATATTTTCCACCTCATATGCTAATTTAGCATTCTTGCTAACGGATGACAGAATTTTTGGGTAATTAAAATTTCAGCAGCTTTTTAAAATGTCACAGCTAATTTATATTCAAAATGTTGTCTGTGTCCTGATAGTTAATATGAGGTCTAATAATTAGTGAAACTAATTAATGGTGAACATGAATCCAATTAATTTAATATCATTTAGTTTTACTTGTATTTATGACCTTTGCCAGTTTCTTTCTTTTTTTTTTTTTAATTAATGACAAAATCAAAGTTCTTTGTTAAATAATGCTTGTGATCAGTATACACTGCTGAACATTGAAATTGAACATTTGAAATTAGAATGCTCAATTTCAATGTCAGTCTTTTAAGGTTTATTATTATTTTTTTTATAAAGATTAATGCTTTTTCATTTTGATACTTGCCATTTGTCAGTGTGTTGAAGTTTTTTTTTTATTAAATATCTTTAAGGTTTTAAAAACTGAACTACTTTTGATTAACTAATTTTTAAATGTTTAATAATTTCTAATTGTCGTAACTTTAATTTTCCTATTTAGTATTTAAAATTAATCTTGTTTGCAATTAGTGCACTAATGATGATTTTCCTGACGGTTTTAGGTGAAATCTATTATTTAAATTTTTTCTTCCGTTTTCAAAGTTCGATTTTGCTAGTTATGACAATTCCTTTCTCTAATTGATGTATGAATCTAGAGTGCTTGTTAATGTTATATAGTGATGTTTAAAAGAATAACAATGCATTGCTAATAGATAAAGTCAAAATGCCTTTGCCAGTGCATTTTTTTCATGTAATTTCACAAAATGTAACATTTAATTGGTCTATAATGTTTTTGCCACCAATATTTTGTAATGAGCTTTGTCAGCAATAATGATTTTATATTTGGTAGTAGTAACCTACAATGTTTTATTATATTTGATTGGTGCTGGTGTCCCGTTTCCCACGAATCAAGCAAAAAGGAAATGGTGTATGGCACAATAAATGGTGCATGACAAATTGGGTCAAGAAATGCATAGCCATGGCCTAAGTCATCAACTTGAGATCACATATAGTGTGGCGCTGGCCAAGCCAAAATTTCTGTGCCACTTCCAGGGGTTTCGTACTTCATTCTGATTTTACAGGATTAGTAGTTAAACTATTAATAGTATAATAAAATAGTTAAATTATTAATAGTATAAGTTGCTTTTGGCATATATATTTTAAAATTTTAGTGTCATGGCTTGGGTGTCATATTAAGTCATTGATCATGTTTCGAGGGACTGCCTGGTGTCTTGGAACACAAAACTTAAGAAAATTCTGTGACCTGGTGCGTAACTAAAAGTGTTAAAAGAATATATATATTTGTAAAGCATGCACACACAGAAGCTTTTCAAATTTTTATTTTTCGTTGACCATTTCCTCACTAATTATCTTATTTGATTTAATTTTTCGTGCACCACTGCTGCCACACATGATTTAAGTTCACTGTTGGCCAACGTTATCTTATTTAATGATTAGTGCAAAATACGTGTAATTTGTACACATTTACGTTTTCGATACCACTATTCTTAAAATCACATTACCCCTCTGTCTTGTGTTACGAATCAGTTTCCTTAGAATTGATAAAATTATTTCCATTGATAAATGTTTCATAGTGAAAGTTTATAGAATAGGGTTCTCTATTTTATATATCCCCCCCCTCAAGTACCTGGATGTATGCAAGCGGCTTTGGAAAACCTCTTATTAATATAGGCTAATTGTAAGGTCACTCATGTCATTAGGCAAGTGGTGTGATGCAGTGGCACTCAAGTGACATGAAGGGGTGCGTCAATGGTCCCTATATAGCTCCAAAGATGAGTATTCGTGATATTGACATCTCGAAAGGGGACATTCCAGTGCAGTGGGCCAAGTCAATAGCACCAACTTTACAAATATAGTTTGCCAATAATGAGCACCATGTTCCTAAATGAGAACGTGTCAACAGCTCAGGGTCTTAAAAAAGACAAATGTCAATAGCAGTTGCAAAAGCATGTCCCGTAGGTTTCGGAAACATGTTGTAATAGTGTAATAAACTATAGTCACACTCTATGACAATCTTGAAACCACACTCTTAAACTCGACGAACTTTGTTCATCTATGCAAAGTGCTGTAGAATTCCGATTTTCCCGATGTAACTGGCAAAGGTGCAGATTGTCTCATGTCCACATTAGTGAGTGTAATGATGTAACAGAGTTAATTGATATTTTAAATGAAGGATTAATTGATCAAAGGATTTATTGGGTTAATTGGAATTCTGCAGCATCTTTTTTTTTAAAATTTGTAGATAGTTTTTTATTTTATTTTAAAGCTCTAGCACTCTCTTGTCATTGGGAACATATAATCTTTGTAACAGAAGCGTTTAGTCATGTATAGATTAATCCTTATTTATATCAAATCTGTTAATAATTTCTTTGTCCTTAAATTTGTTTGTGTTGTTAATCATATATATATATATTTTAACTTTGCGTATTTTGTTATGTTATTTAGCATATATTATAACATAAGAGAATGAACAAGATATATTAATTTTTGTTTGTGTGCTTTTACTCCTTGTGTACGGGAGTGAGAGAGAGTCACGCTTCAGAAACTGAAAATGTGTATTTTTTTATACTTTCTTTACGGCAGTTGTAACTGCGTGTTTTGCCATTACTATTTATCGGAGTTTTATTCATGAGTTCAGAACTGATTTTTCTTGTTACGGACGCCATGGAATTATATCACTGACCTTTGTGTCAGAAGTCTGTGGGTGATCTTTTATTTTTGTTTTGATATTATGTGCGTTGCTGTTTTCTTCACTTCTCGTTCATTGCCCTATTTATTTGTATCGCGTATCTTACAGGTATCTTGCGTATCTTAGTACAGGGTATTTAAAATTATCCGGAGTATGTGGAACGAAGGTAGGTCCAGGTAAGCGTAAAAAAAAAAAAAAGCCAGAATTAAGGACTTTACAAAAGGTGCGGAAGTAGATGTGGTCAGTTATGTCATCATAAGGTGTAGCCGTATGGTAGCAGTGATGACTCATTTACTGTAATGTTAACTCAAGTTTGCTTCTTGTGGTACCTTAGAATGCCTACTATTTTTCCTGTCCGCCGTGGTCTGGGGTTTAGCTCCCTAGATAAAAGGTTGAAAATCCTCAAAAAATTGTAGGTATCTGCATAACATGGTCCTAGACATCCTTTCACTAACCAAATCAAACCACAACATCTGATGACCCTCTGAATTAAGGGTCCAGGTCTGGATAATTAGAATTCTACCGTATATGGAAATTGATAGGATGAGAAAAATTCTAGTAATTCATTGGGAAATTGAAATTTTTTATTGTGTCGTAAGGGGGGAGGGGGGTAATGCACTTTTTAATTTTTTGTGTGCATTCGTAAAGTTGCTGAAGGACCCCCCCCCAATTTTTACAAATTAGCACTACCTGCTCACGATTTTACATATCCTCACTTATGAATCAGTTCCGTTTTGTCCAGTGTTTTTTAGCAGTCTAAATTTATACTGATCTTCGTTGTGAGATTATTGATAAAATGGCATAAGCATTGGGATAATATAATAATTGGGATAATATAAATGGGATGAACTTATTGTTCTGTGTCCCCCCTCCCTTCCTTGGATGTCGATATGTTGGTCTTCTTGCCTTACTTTCTGAAATGGCTCAAATTTACACAGGTTTTCTCTTATATTATCCAGTTGTTTACGAAATATCTTGTTTACATATTTTTCTTCTGCAAAATAATACAAGTTTAGATGTTATGTAAAAAAACAGCTCAAATGCATGTGTTCCCCCCCCCTCAGGTAAACGTTCAGGTATGTTTTGCTTTTCTAGTGTAGTTCATACACATCTCCCCCCACCCTTTTACAAATTAATAAAAATTGATGCATTCAGTTGTCACTGTGTCACAAAATGCAATTAACCATTAATGCATGCAGAACCTGCAGGCAGCCACTATATACCGGCATAGCCTGTTAAATGCTCCATTTCTGGTCTATCATTCTAGCAGTGCTCCATGAAAGGTTATTAGGGGGTGCAGGGTTCGCACTACTGCACGGAATTGCGCGATTCCCGCAATTTGTTGCTAAATCCTACCCAAAAATAAATAACTCGCGCTTTTCCAGCAAACAAATTCTCATATCTATCGCAGCTCCCTCCCCCTTTTTTCTCTTCCAGGCAGCCAATATAAAGGGCACTCCCGAGCAAGAGGTGCTGACCCCTCTTGTGACTCATCTTTCGTTCTGACTGCTTTTACACCATTTCTTCCATTCTCCTTTCTTAATTCTCAGAGGGGGATCTTAGTGACAGGTCCCCCCTCATATCGATGTATAACATTCCTTCTTTCCTCTCCCAACGATCAAGATGCACAGTGAAATCCACTATCTCATGGCAAAAGCCAATTCCACACCAGGCATGCGTCAACCGCACAGGAATTCTTCACTTTTTTCATGCTTTTTTACTATTGGTATTTATAATTGTTTAAATATGTGCATATGCAGGAAAAGTTAAATGAATATGCACCAAGAAAAATAAATATTTAGAAGAAGAAAAATTTAAAAAACAGTATTAAAAAAAAAAAGATTTTAGACGAAATCTCCAAAAATTAAATCGTAATGATTGACACCTATGCTATCCCAATAAGTTCTGCTTCCCTTGAGCGGTCCTTTAGCACTCAAAACAGGATAAGAAAAAAAGAAATAATAATATACAGAAAGAGATCATTGTTCTCATCCTCATTCGCCGTCAAGACACTCCAGGCTCAATGGAGGGACCCTGGTTCAACTCTGGGATCATTAAATTGTATTGATAGCTCCTTTTTGTAGTATGTTGCTAATTTCATTTCATATATGTAATCTGACTCGCATTGTGCGTTTATTATGTGATTATTTAGTTTGATTGTGAAATTAAATTAAAGTTAATTTAAAGAATTAAAAAATTCTTGAATTTGCACTTGCATTTTTAAACTCCCACTTAATTTTGAAGTTAAGGTGGGGAAAATCTCACCTAATATTTTTTACTAGTGTGAACACTGGGGTGTCACATGGGATTCTGATTGAAAAAATCTTATCGATTACGTTAACATGCTGTAGATCAGTGTTTCTCAAAGGGTGGTTTGCCGTAACTTCAAGAAATTTCAGAAGAAGAAATAATGAAACAAAATTTGTCATCATGACTTGAAAAAGTACCTATTCATAATGAATAAAAATTTGACATGGACAAAAGAATTTTCGAAAGTGACATCTTTATGGATGGCCAACTAATTATCGGGATATAAAAAGTTGATACTAGATGCTTTAAACAGATGTGCGTACATGAGTACTTACCCTGCAAGTGGTAGTTATCAGTAAGGCCTAATATTGTTAATAAGAGTTGGGACAAACTTAGTTTTGTACAATAATTTTAATTTTCTCGAGGGGAAGTTCTGCCCCTTGATTGTCTTCGATAAGTAGAAAAATGTTTAAAGTGGTCAGTTGGTAACTAAAGTCGGTGAGAAACACTGCTGTAGATATTACAGTTTTTATGCAGGGGTCCTCTGAGATTTGAAAGTGATTTCAAGGGTTTCTTTCTGAGAGGGTGGTCATGGTTCAAGAGACAGGTTAAGGCTCTCTCTCAGATGATGACTTCTTGATATAGAGCAAAAACTGTAGATGAATCAACCTAAGTATACCTTTCTTCGTCAAAGCGAACTACAAGTATGTGTATGTATTTTTGTTCCACAAATATATGTACAGGGTTTACTTTTTAAATTGATTGTTTACAGGTCAACGCCCATAATTTAGTTGAAGCATACATGTACTTGTCAATGAAAAATTTTGAATTCTCAATTGTAAAAATAATTGTTTTAAGTATTTTGCTTTGTGATGCATGTTGATTGACAATATATGTATGAAGTCTGTGTCTTTTTATGATTGGGAAGAGCAAACTTTGACAGCACACAGCATTCATGCATCTCATGTAATATCAGAAGCTCCACACAGTGTTTATGCATGCACTGCAATATCAGAAGTCCGGTAACTACGATGTAGCGTTGGTCTGCATATCTCAGTCATTCGTTTAAAACATAAAATGCATATTAACTTGTTTGTAATTTTCTATAATGAAAGTTTGAATTATTTACGAAATAATTTGTTATTGTTTTGGCGAAGAATTTTATTGTTTGTTGTTATTTCTTTTATGATGTGTAGATGCTTGTCACTTCAGTAATCAATTTCAGTCTTTGTAAAACAATGCTGAAATGCAATATTTGTTACATAGGCATTTTGTAACATTTACTTACCTGTACATTTATTTTTACATATTACTGTGTAATACATATGTACAGCATGCACTAATATGAATTCTAATTTATTTGTAGCACATTATTACGTAATGTCATGGATAGGTGTATTATATTTTTTATAATTCAGTCAATTGTACAATTTTATTAAAATAGAAATATGCTTATATGAGAAAAAAATGGAGGCTAAAAAATTATTTTTCACTTAAAATTAAATTATTAAAAATTTTAGGATTAATTAGTATATTTTCCTTTTTTTTTGTTCTCTCTCTCCTCCTCGTCCGGGACTCTTAATTTTCACCGAAATGCTAGGTGTGCCAAAGCCAAGGATAATATACCATTTTTTTTTTTTTTTTTTTTTGAAATTGAGAATTAATTATTTTAGTTTTTTTTATATGTGTGTCCAAATTGGGTTACTTCGATTTCAAAGGTGGTCTTGCAGCGGTAATATGTTCGCCTAGCGTATTGCTAACCTGGGTTCGACGTCCAACTGCAAGTCTTGGTTCAACACGACTCCTGCTGTTCTTACACCATGAAATACATGAAAACTGATTTCTAGTTTTCTTTGAATTCCGAAATTCTTTCGTTTTGTGTAAAGAATTAAATTTTTGAGTTGTACTTTTTAAAACTTTGTGATTATACATAGTGGTTTTTGGCTGCATCAAAATTGGTTTTTGGATGCTTTGAAAAGACCTTTGCTATTTCAAGATAGCTTTTGGTTACGTGAAGTTGCTGTTTCGGCTTTATATTAGAGGCAGGTGTGGAAGAGTGTTAGAGGTACTGACAAATGATTTTGTGCAGTCTTAGGGTAATTTCGCTTTGTTTTCTTTTGCTGTAACTTGCTCCATCTTTCATCCACCTCGTGCTATGCATATATAAAGATTTACGATCGGAAAATGTAGATCTTTAAAAATATTAATTTATGACTATATATGGATTATATATAGTCATATATGGATTATATGACTATATAATTCATATATGGATTATATATATAGTTATATATGGATTTTGAATATATACATGCTTTTTGCCTTCATCTGATTTCGTTGAAAATGCCCCCGATGTGCTGATTTCTACAACCAAATTAGTACTTCTGTTTATTGGCAATATTCCAATGAATTTACACACTGAGATGAAGAGTTTAAAATAGTGAGGTGATAATTTTGAGTACACATTCTTTAATAGTGTCTTTCTCATAACCGAAATTACTATTCTAACACCAAAAGAGAGAATGTGAAAAATTATTTTATTGTAGCACTATATTTGGTACTTTTTGTACCAAATCATGCTAATGGAATGCTTACTAACTGCCCAATGTAGTCCAGGAGTTGGTTCTCTAGGCCTTAAGAAGTTTGATTCCTTGGGGAAACTGTAGGTTCCCATGCAGCATGACCCTCACTGTCACTGCACCGTAAAACTCTAGTGAGCAATTGTACTAAATTGACAAAGCATATGTACTAAATTTGGAAGCATTTGGTGGTATACAACTAGTTTTTAATGCTTTCTATTAATACGAAGTCTTTGTATTAATATGCATCTGGAATTGCAAGGGAATTTGAAAATGTCCTTAAAAGTTGGGGGGGGGAACTTAAGATTTTTTGGTCAAGTATGGAAAATTTTTACTAACTTCTGTATTGAATAGCAAAATCTCCCATGAACGTAAAGCCATTTCTCTCACAACTAATGTTTTGTTGAATCCACAGAGAGAAATCAAAGAAATTAGTCAAGGAATTTTGACGGAAAAGTCGGGGAATGTTTTTTGCTATTGCGAGTACAAATTCTGTAATAGTCGTCATTACATGTGTTTGCACACTAACTGGTGCAAAACAACAATTGAAATTTATGCCTTTATAGTAGAACCGCATTCGTTTATCATGCCTTAAACCCTGATTCGATTCTTATGATGTCAGTGCAATCAGTTTTTCTGTCTGCCACAGTCTAGTGTTTGGTTCTCTACTTCAACAGGTTCAGGTTTCTGGGAAAAACTAGAGGTACCAATATGTAACATGGTCTTAGCTGTTTTTATACTGTGAAACGGTGTTTTGAATTCAGATTTATTCGAAGATCTCCAACGAAGAACCTTGCATCATTAAATGTGCTCAGAAGACTTGGCTATCAGGATTTGACTTCATTTAGAATGAAAATGTCACTGGTTGGTGAAAATTGGTTCACAAGGTAGAGTATAGGGGCCGAGACTCATGAAGGAAGACAGAGAGGGGTCCCGAGATATGTCAAGCCGTTTTTATATCAGCTTTTTTCTCGGGTTTCCTGCCAAGCCAAAATTCATGGTGTTAGTCCACTACACTCTATTCGATTGTGTATAATTGTGCATCTTGGCGAAATAAAAATTGATTGATTGAAAAATATGATAAGTGCAAATTGTGAATTATAGTTTTCAAACATCAATTAATTCTTAAATAGCAGGTTAACAGTATCCAGAACAGTTCTTTTGTAGATTTCTGCGAGTCGACGTAAGGGTCAGACGTCTGCCAACTATGAGGAAAATTCGGCTTTGTAATGGTATCCAGTGCTTTTTCTTTTCTTCTCTACCTATCTATAGTCTGATGTTTTATTCTCTAAGTGATATTGTTTGGATTTGTTGGGAAATTGTAGGCTTCAGTGTCACATGATCTTGTTCATTTTTGCACCATAGAACATTAGCAAAGAATTTTTTTTTTTTCATAACATGGGGTTTTCTTTAAATGTCAATATAATATGAAAAAAATCTGCTTTAACTTATTAAAATTATTTTCATATTAGCCGGTGTAGCAACAATAGGTGTTAAATTACTCGTAAAAAAAAAAAGAAAATCATGGGTTTGGGATCTCCCCATGTGTCAGAAAATTCTTTTCTTCATGAGTAATTTAATATCTATTTATTGTACTATTTATAGCGCAATATAAATGGTAATAGTGGCGATTTTACTTATAAAACCAGAATGAAATGCATCATTAGTAAGTGGTCCTGTGTGAACTACCATTTCTGTGTTGTGTGTTCTGAGTATTGAAGTAAACGATATATGTAAAAAGGCAAAATGTGTGACGTTTTTGATTAGCAAGTTTTGAATGAGGGGAAAATGATTTTATTGCAAATAACTCGCATGACGTCTCTGTGAACAGTGATTTTCAACCCCTTTTTATCCATGTACCCTCTCTCCCTTTTCACCATCTCTGTTTCTCTCTCACAATCACAGAATGTCACCTCCACTCCAGCACGAAAATTTCTTTGAGCTAGCGTTAACAGTGCAATACTTCAAGAGTCTGCCAATTTCATTCTGTAATTCTCCATTGGGAATTTCTCTTTTGGAAGACTTTTTCTTTATTGAAGTTTTTTTTTACATTAAGCAATGAAATACTGGCTATTCAAACATTAATTTCAAATGTAAAGTTTTGAAAAGAATAATTGCCCCCTTATTTTGCCCTCTCTTACCATTGGACGTATGACTTTTTATACGCTCGAACATGAACGTTAAGTGTATCAGAAATGGCTTCATTTATTTATAAAGGTCGTGCGGAATTTTTTTTTTTTTGCAGACCCGGTCGTGATGCAGTGATCACCTGTTTATTTAGCATGCCATTATTAGACCCTAATCGGTGCCAAAAAAAGAAAGCTTATTGATTAACTGCTCGCTGTAGTCTGAGGGTTGATTCTTTAGGCCTTACGAGGTTAGGAAGCCCTTGAAAAACTGTAGGTCCTAGTGCAGTATGACCCTTGCTGTCCCTGTGCCATAAAACTCGCAAACATATATATAACTATATATACTGCTGTTTAAGGTTGATGTATTTGGACATGAATTATTTTCGTAGAATGACCCTTGGTAGGCTTTCCCTTACGAATTACAACCAATCAACATGAACAAATATAGGAAAAATGAGCTTATATAAATTTTTAAACTTTATTTCTCACGGTTCAAATTAAGCTAGATTATTAAATATAGTGTGTGGGTAATTTCTGAGTCACTATAGAGAAGTTTGTTTCAAAATGAGGTGGGATTTAAGTTAATCTAGACAGCACCGAGGCAACTTCGGATAATCAGAAAATGGATAATGATGTGTAATTAATCATTTATATTTTTAATCGTGCGAGCAATTTAATGTAATGGGAGTTTTAAGTGGTGAAAGGGCAATCATCTTGGGATATCACAAGGTTAAATTACATAAATAAAAGATGGAGATCTGTATAATTAGAATTCTATCGCATTCTTAGTTTTGATGTGGTGAGGAGAAAGAAGAAATCGATCTTTTTCATCTATGTATTTTTGCTAACATCCTTCTAACATTCCATAATAGAACTATTAGTTGTTTTTTTTGTCACCATGAAAAGTATTAAAAGCTGATGGTTGTGTAGTTCGATTAAAAATGTGGAATTTTTTTTGGATGGAGGTTGTTCAAAAAGAATAAGGACAGAACAGAAGTAAAAGAACAAATATGAAAAACTTTTTAGTATGAAAAGCAAAATGACAAAATTTGCATTATAGTACAAGGCCTGTGCTGCTGCAGGGACAATAAACTAGAATTTCATAGTGGTAATATTCGTCTCTTACGCTGCCAACCCGGGTTCAATTGGTAGCTTAGAATGGATGACGTTTTTCTACACACTGTAGACTGGGGTTTGTTCCCCAGGCAATACAAGTTTTAATTTCTCGGGAAACTGTACGTTCCGACGAAGTGTAACCTTACATCGTAAAATACAAATGAACCATCTGATCTAATGTCTATAATATTCCTAAAACAACCTCTGTTGGGCATACCGTTAGGAAAAATCATCTAAAGAAATAAGCATTTCACAAAGTAACAGACTTAGAAACAGTAGTTTAATTGTGGCATAGTAACATGCTTATCTGCTATGCGGAAAACTAGTTTTTTTACTGGTCTGTTGTTTCCGGTTTGATTTTTTAGGAGTCAGGTTAGGATTCCTGGGGAGGTAGGGGGGGGGGAACTAGATCCTGATGCAGCATTTCTTTAGCCATCTATGCACCATAAAACTCGGAAGAAATTTACGCATACTTTCACGTTTTTTTTATACCAGGTGTTATTACCATCATGATAATCTGAAAATTTTGTTGATATTTTAGTTGAACATTGTGATGAAATTTCATATATATGTATATATATATATATGAACGTATGTGTGTGTGTATATATATATGCATATATATGAACATATGGAGTTGTAGCTCCGTAACCCTCATTAAGTCTATCTCCCCGCCTTCAACTTTCTGCATATGCCTATTCTCACCATCATGTAGGGTCTTAAGCATATGTCTTTGTTTAGCACAGCATTGCCTTTGCTGCCTGTGTGCCATAAAAAGAAAATGAACTAAGTATTTAAGTATACATGTACATATCTTGTGACGTAAAACCGAAACAATTACCTAACATAGCACCGATCATAGACCACATGCCAATCGTGTTTCCTATACTGAAAGTAATTTTGTGCAAGGCGGTGTGCACCAGAGGGATTACCTTTGCCTTCATTTGAAAATATTTAGCTATCAAATTCATTGTGGGAGAAAATTCTGTTCTTATTTGAACCTCGTTTTGAAATCCTGTGAGAAAAAACCTGGTTTTGTACATATTGTCAGCACCATGCTAAATCAACGAATCTCCAAATTTGAAAATTTGAGGTCATTCTTAACGATATTTACTTATCAGCTATGCTCTGATTGAAATGCAAAGGTATATTGTTAACTTAAACATGGGTAGTAAATCTTGCATGCACTTTTATCTGCCTGCGAATTTTTAAGCATGTTGGCAATAGACGTTCAAATATGGTTTCCTCGAAATTAGAATTATGCAAATCCATTTGTTTAACATGGTGCCGATGATATATCTTCTCGGAACTGAAGCTGACATAATTTGGGATATCCGAATGGTTCTTTTATTTTTAAATGCAGTTTGAATTTTCCAATGATGTATAGTTAAGTGACCGTTCACAAAAATCATTGTTTAAATAAATTTTTATAAAAGTAGCTTGATCTTTTTGATTAAACCAGTGTTTCCTGCTGCCGTTATTTCCAATCATTATGTCTTTGCGGCATTGATCTTCGCATTACCAATACGATTTTTTAGTTGTTGCCTTATCTCTTCCATTGTGCGTATTTGACTTCATACAGTTCTGTGACGTATTTCGTGTGATGTTATTTTATCATTTATGTGCATTGATACCTTTTACTAACCAGTACCATTTAGTTATGGATACAGTTGTAATGAACATTGTACATTTTATAAATAGTATTTAATAATACTCTTGTAGTCTTTGTGTGTATCGGAAGAACTTTTATATTCAGAATAAACTATATCCTGAAGAGCATGTTGTACCGATGCTCGTTTTGTTACAAGGTAATCAAGTGTTTAGTATCGGAATTAAAACCTATACTTTCATTTTGTACGGCGCCCAAGCTTCAGGTCCCAAAGTAACCTTTTAATTAGAATACACAAATGAATCTCATTTCTGGATTCTGCAACATTCATTTCCCTTTATTTCTTACGAGCACAAATTCCCAAAATGTGGGCGGTTTTCCATCTTCTATCATATTTGTGTTACGATTTTATGTAAATAAACTGTTGAACACTACCTGACCATTGTCTTTTTTATGTTAAATTTTATGCTATGGCAAACAAGGATAGGATAGGAATTGAGCAAGGAGGGGAATTGGGAAGGGCGCTGTAATTCTAGACTATGGCACAAACAATTATGAACATATCCTGGTTGGTTGGTTGATTGATTGTTTGGCTTTTTTATGGCGCAAGAGCATCTGGGCTATACTGCGCCAATATCCTGGTTGGACATCCAGTGGCATTGTACTTGAATACCCCAATGGTATCACTATCAGATTGAGGCAGATCGTAAGATCTGTTTGCTGGAAATTGGTAAAAAGAAGTTGGAACGCTGGAGCAATGGATTCCCGTCGTTAATCAAAATAGTATCGTTGGAATTTGAGGAAATATTTTGGTTGGATTGGACATCTCGGTATGGTACCGATATTGATACCCTCCTATATCCTGTTTGGTTCGGATTATTAATGTTTTAGAAAGAAATCTCGCTTGACCTTACCGCTGGCGTAGGGGGGTTGATGGGGGACACAACAAAATTGCGATACAATTTTTTATAAACAGGGTGTCTCAAAGGCATTGACCGCAGCTCTAATTCCTTAAATATTGATCCTAGACATATGTGTTAAATTGCAAAGTGGCGTAAAAAAAAGGTGCAGAATTTTATGAAATCGATTAAAATTGCAGAGGATTATTTTTTGAAAAAATACAAAATTTAAATTTTTATACAGTCCCCGTACACAAAAATTTCCAATAAGTGAAATGTGCCCCATACTCCAATAGCTCAATATACAAAATTTCAGCATTCTAGTGGATAAAAGAACCAGAGATATCAAAGTCCAAAATAACTGACTAGCAACTCTTTTTTGAAGGGAGCAATAGGTATATGCCGGGAAGAAAGGAAATTCATTCTGCTAAGCCACGTTATTTTGGGTCTTCATATCTCTGGCATTAACTCAATTTCTCATACGTTCAAAAATTAGAAAATTAACTTGATTTTTAGTTTCGACAAAAAATGCATTTTTTTTTTTCATTTGTCTTGGTATTTCACGAGTCAACCATGGTTCTACGTTTTATTTAAAATTTGGCCGTAATGGGAACAAATCATGAAATTAAATGAGAGACGAAGGAGTTAAATGCAGAATTTAAATTAGAATTATTAATAACTGAAGTCCAGTCGGTATTTGCAATCGCTAAGTGAAAGTCTTCTGAGCGATCATTATGCCCGTATCCAGAGGTGGGGGGTCTTAGGGACCGGTCCTCTCTCAAAACGAAATTTGTAATAGGATTGCAAAAATATCTATACGTATTTACTTAAACTTGTAAATAGGGAATAAAAAACTCTCAAACTATGAATTATCCAATTTCTACCCGCAAGGTCTCGTTTTGCAGACCATTAATTTGAGAATACTTCCAAGGAAAAAAATACAAACCATTTTCTTTAGTTTGGTGGGGGGCATTCTGAAAAATTGAATTTTGATGGAAAACTACAAGTAAAAATTTACACTGATGTCTGGAGGCAAAATTAGTATTTTTTCATTTTTGTATGATTTTTTTCAATAACGTAGCAATTAAATTTCATGGGAGCTTCAAAGAATAGTATGTGATGTGGTCTTAGAGAAAATAATGTGTTATCCAATGGAGGGCTTGAATACTCTTCAGATCCCCCCCCCCCATTTTTTATGCCGCTGATTTATTTCTCCTTTACGATAAAGGTGCCACATATTCATTCGTAAAAAAATTGGTAAAAAATTGTTTTGTAAAAAATTTTGAATCTCCTCGAAATTGAATTTTGGCTACGGGCTTGATAATCATTATCAAATTTCCTAGTTAAGAGTGTGGGCCTGTAGTTGGGGACGATTGGACTTTTAAGACGAGTCATTTATGAGAAATACTCGTAAATGTTCGCCTATATGGCGTAAAAAAATTTCGCCTTTAAATGAAACCGTTATTGATAACCATTTTCTCAAGAGTATTTTCAGCCTCATCAGTAATTCTAGTGGTTTTTATTGGTATACGTTTTGATATCTTTCTATGGCGGTTCATTGGA
>QLNU02014176.1:72920486-72964040 GCA_006491805.2 Dysdera silvatica
ATTATCTATTATGTAATTATTCTATGTAATATACTTAATACTGTTTATATTTTTCTAATGAATTCCTTTTCTTATTAATAATGTATCGTAAAAAAATAGTATCTTACGAATAAAACACGAACCTTTCTATTAAATAACATAAATATGGCGTTTCCAAAATGCTTAGGAAATCATTGTTTATGAAAAGAAAATTTTAAAGCTTAAAGAATTTTAAGAAAATATTTGCAATTACAAAATTTAAAAAAATTAATAATGATGATTTTTTAGTAATTAAAATTAAGGAGCGAGACTAGAGACATATTTTTGAATAATAAACGCGTTTTTAATTATTATAGTGGACCAAAGTTTCATATGTTATTATAATAGAATCGAAATTTAATTAAATTAAGTTAATATTTTTAATAAATAGGTTTTCATATAGTGTTCCTTGCCGCTGATGGAAATTTCAAACTCGTTCTTACCGAAAATGTCAAATTATTTCAAGTGAAAAGTACAAATAAAACTAACGATTAGTTTATAAAAATTTTTAGCCTTAGATTCAATTTTATGCCGTTACAAATAAAATTGGGGCGATGGACATGGATGGGGGTGAAAAAAGCATCAATAGATATCAAATTGTTGGGGAGTTGGCGCTGAAGCGACTAAATTGGCAACCTTGCATTTATTTGGTGTTAGGTACGAATCGCTCTAAGCTTGGAAGTTAAAAAACTTATTATTGTTTAGAGATAAAATTAAGCCATTTATCTCCCCATGAAAAGTTGTTGGTTAAAAATTTTCTTAAATAATCGGGGAACTCCTGTAAACTTTTTAAGTTTACCTTATTTGGCGCAATTCTTACTTTTGGCGAGTTATAAGCGTTATTTAATTTTGTATTATTTTTTTTTATCGTAATGCAGAGCAATTTTAAATCTTGGGAGAAGTTGGGGAGATGGTACTCCCTTTAAGTTATTATAAAGCTGAGACGCCCAGAAATAAAATCTTCCAAACCATTTTATTTATTACAAATATTTTCAAGAACGTTTCCTTCAAATCTGTATTCAATATGAACTTTTACCGAAATATCTCTTAGAATTTTGAGCGAAAAAATACAAGCTTCGATATTAAGCACATATTAGGAAAGAAAACAGCCTAGATCTTTCCGTTTCTCGGGAAAAAATGTTTTGAAAGCCGAATTTCCCGTTTATTAATTTTTTTCCCCATTTCCCTTCTACCGCAAGTTTTATCAACACCTGAGCTAAAGAAGACCTTAGAAAATAAACAAAGTACTCTCCCGCGATCTTCTTTCGAGCCTCTCGGCGATGCGGAAAAATCTAGGCTTTAATTTTTTTGCAAGTATTGATATGAATGAGCTTTTTCGCGGCCTTTAAAATTTCTTTACTCCTTACGCTTTCCATCACTTTTGACGCTCACTAAAATTTCGATTACTTTCCTATTTTCCCCTAAAATTTTCCCTTGCGGCTAGAAAAAACCGACTAAATAATAAGAAGATATCGGTGCATCCTCGTCAATGCAAATGGCTTTTTTTATTAGTGACTTTCATAGATTAGAAGATGCTGAAAAATAACTCGCAACATTTACGACAAATCACGTGGGGATGGAAAATTAATTATCGTCAATATTCCACCACCGATATAAATATACTTGTGCGGTGGTAATACAGTGAACTCTCGTTTTACAAACCAGTGCAAATTTCAGAAAAATTTATAAAATTGAAAGTTCTTAAATAAGAATTAACGTTAATTCTTTGGGATATTTTTCGGGATGCAATAGCTCGTGAGTTGGAGATTCGTGAAAACGAGAGTTCACTGTATTTCACTTGCTTGGCTTAAAGATTGGTTTTCCCGCAAAAGCGATTTAATTGATTCACAAAGATTGATTCTCCCGCAAGTATAAATTGATTTTCAAGTTTTGCTCTTCTTCCCTACATACCCGCACACAAAAAAAAATATTTCCTGTATCCGCCCTTTGACACTTCGTAAGGTCCAGTATTCGATATCGGACTTGCTTTCAAACATCTTTTTTCCTTCCTTCCTTCCTTTCTTCCCTCCTTCCTTCCTTTTTCTTGCATTCTTTCTTTAGTTATTTCTTTTCTTTCTCTCTCTCTTTTTTGTTTTTGTTTTAAAATCAATAATTTTATCGTGGCAAAACGAAAAAAAAAACATTCGTGAAAAAGAAAACAGAATGCGCCTTAACTGAGAAAATCTTAAGGAGCCCTAGAATAAGAAGAAAACACATTTAAAAGCTGGAAGTTTATGGCATCAACAATGAAAGTGGGCTTTCGATTCCTGATCTTAGGGTCCTGTGTTCGCTACCACACTTGCGAGCATTGCCCATTTTATTCCCCCATTTTTAAACACTATTTTTGATATGACAAATAGATTTTGTTTTTATAAACAGTGGTTGTGGTTCCCAACTCAATTTAAGCCGCGGACCACTTTTCCACTTCAATTGTACCCGCGGACCACTTTGAAAAATTCTCATGAGTTTAGGGGCGGATTTAGGAGGGAAATGGAGATCAACCCCCTTTAAATGAAAATTTAACATTGAAAAGATGCAAGGTAAAGGTCCATTTAGGTATCATTTTCAAAACTCAAGTCATTAATCGCCCCCCGAATGACCTTTAAATCCGTCCCTACACGAGTTGACTGCAAGACCTTAATAAGAAAGGGAGACGGTTCTTTTTCTTTTGGGGGTGGGGGTAGAAGATGCAGATGTATAGAAGTGAAAAAAGCAGTGTTGGCAACAGTGAAGCCAAACAAAGCAGTGCTGTCAAAGTGAAATCCCTAGTGGCAGCAATAGAAAGTCCCTAAATTTCTCTAGAAGTCCTTACGTGCAAGAGAGTAGCCAACTTGTCTTCAAGAGTCATGGGGGAAGCAAAATATTGCAAATATACCATCAATTTCATTTTTATATTTAATTTTAATATTTAATAATCATTTTTATAAGCGTTTTTATTAATTATTATTTCTTTTTAAATAATGACCCGTCTCGCGGACCATTTGAGACTACTCCTTGGCTGACCAGCGGTTGGTAACCACTGCTTTAAAGAGAGCAGACCGCTTGTTAACTGAGAAAAAACCGTAGAACACTAAATAAGTGGACGAGGCGTTTAGAAGATGGTAGCCAGATGATCATCAAGTGCATGGGCAACCTTTCTATTCCTGATGATGTGGGTTTTGAGTTCGATGTTACCGAATTTAATGATATCATTATTTTTTTTTAAGAAACAATGATTTCACTGTGGCAAAGAGAATAATTCGCCAAAGGAATTAGCAGAACGCACACTAACATAAACTCTCAGGGGACAATAAAATGAAAGAAAATATTTATGACATGAAGTAGTTTAATGGCCATTAACGATAAAAGCAAAGGCAGATACAAGGGACGTATCGGACGGTTTACGATACCCGTAAGAATAGCAGAGATCCACACTAATTACATTCTGTTTTTAGGCTTGGAGCCCACTCTCCCTAAAATAGATATACAATGATTTTCAAGATGTACGCCATCCCGCCCAAAAAACATATTATTTTGAATCTGGCCTTTCAGCACTACATAAGGTCCCATGTTAAATTCCGCCCTTGAAAAGTAGTTTTTTCTTTTTAACAGTAGTTTTACCATGGAAAATTTCGCCATTCGCCTTATAAAGAAAACAGAACGCGTAGTGACTGATAAACATTAAAATAAGGGAACAAGGCCTTTAAAAGCTGGCATTTTTATAGTCATTAATAATGAAAGTGACCTGTTTTCGAATTGCGTCGAAATTGCGAACATCGTCCCTCTTCTCCTATTGACGTATGCAGGGGGTTGATGCGGGTTGTAACCTCCATTACGACAAAATTTTGTACATGTATATGCATATCGATATATGGACTTATACCACTGTAACACCCCCATTGCAAGCTTGTCACCACTCCCTTACGAACTTTCTGCGTACATTTATGCTTTCTGCCCCGCCCTCTTAAAACCAATAGTTTTGAGTGATGGCAGATGTCATCATTCACCCTAAAAGGAAAGCAGGACCCCTACTATCTGGGAACAGCTGAGAGGAGTATCGGAATAAGGTTTTGTGATCCCTAGACTGATCGGATAGAATGGGTCACCTATAAAGGTGGTGCGTCTAATTGCGGCAGTTCCCGACAAATCTAATAGATAAATATATATTAAAGGAAACTTCTATAATTGTGGATATAAGGCCCCACCCCTTTACTTCAATTATTCTGAAAATTCTGCGCCTATGACCTCAATCGATCTGAATTGTCAAGATCGTCCTCCACCACAGCTTTGGTTGAAGCTCAACAAAGTCTAGCTGAAGGTTCCTGTACAGTCTTGTCCGTATTTGTATTAACTGCGCAAATTAACACAATGACTTGAAAGAGAAAGAAAAAAACCCCAAAGAAATGAAAGATTTTGCACAATTCATGTCGATATGTCGTGTGAAGTGTACACCTGGAAGTGTCCAGGAAGTCATTATCCTAAAAGTTGGCCGATGGTCAAGATCTTGACCAGGATTTAATTTCGGGAGAGGGTTCAAAGGTTTTTCAGCATGTATCGATACAATCACAGCATGCAAGGCCGTAGCCAAGTCCCATTAAAAATTTAGTTTCGGGGGGAACCGGTCCCTAAGATCCCCCCCCTGGATACGGGCATACCGATAGTGTAATAGTTTCAATGAAAAAAATTCAGTTACTTCTTTCCACCTAGATACAAAATAATTTAGTTCAAACAGTGTACCATTAAATGAAGTAAAATATTGGCGAGACTGAGTTGATACTTAAAAACTTACTTATGTCCATAAGCAGAACTATTTACCAGTTAATCGCTTTAATTCGATTCGATTACAAACAGAAAATTCCATTTACGGAAATTATAAGCCTCGCCCTAAAACGTACATTCTGACGTTTGGCTTCGTCGTTTAGAAAAGTTCGCCAAGCGCAAAAGCATCCGCCTTTAATCACCACAGGTACAAACTCCGTTCAAACAAGTAAAAAACTTTAGCAATGAAATTTACGCCAGCTTCGCCTTTTAATCGTCTAAAGTTAAATATTTATCCTCTTAATTCCAACTTAATTCATGTTAATGTCGAAAGACTGGGACATGCGAGCATGTCATTTATTCATCAGTATTTATCTTCAACTTGCCGCTTGAAAGCAGGCTCATTTCAGTGTGACGCCTCTAAATTAATTCAAAGTTTATTTTGTTTTCTTCTAAACACCTCAATATGCGAGTTTTCTTTAAGATATTGTTATAACAGTCGTATAAACTGAAAATTTCGTTAAGCCATCTATGCAAATTTGAGAAACGTACAAGGTGAACTAAAAGTCTATAAACTTTAAAAATTCATATATATATATTCGAGCCCCAGTATGGGGAAAAAAAGCTGGCATTACTACGCTCATGGCGCGATGTCTTGATCGGTGAAAGTATTAATAATGAATAAAAATACCATTGGGCCATTAAAACCGGATTTGTAGCCTGCTGACGACATGCCAGCATCCGGAACGCCGTTGGGATAACTATCGGTAACCCAGCGACGTGAAAAAGGCTATCTCAGACTCTGATGATATGAACCATAATGAAAATATGAATGGAGCATCGGTTGTCTCGCTCTTAAATCAGAACCGCGTTCGGACTTTAAGCAGAGGGGCCAGTTCGAAAAATATGCAACAGTCTCTCCTTGGAGGTGTCGGCGGTTGTAGCGGCGCCTCCAACTGTACGGCTACTAGAACCAACACAGCCCAAAGTGCTTTGCAGCCTAGTATAGGTGCAACCACTAGGGCTGAAAGACCACGCCAGCGCATGTCATGGACAATAGATATGAACACCTACATCATGCGCACCTACTATACGATTACAAAGCTGGAAACAGACATGACAAATTACAGACCCACACTTCACGCCAAATTCGCACAACAGTACCCACACCTGGACATCAGTATAGAAAGGATAACAACCCAACGCAGGAACATAATAACCAGAAATCTCTTAGCAGAGCCCATACTACAAAGGTTAAGAGATGAAGTCGCCAATGACCTGGCAAACACTTCAACCAGTGTGGCCAACCCTGAAGCACCAGCTAGTAGCGCAAGAGAACCGCTCCAACCAAGCATAGAAGAAGAAGAGAGGAGGGACGTGGAGAAAATGGAAGAAGGTTTCCAATGTGCCCTGGCGGAATATGAAGGCTCGGATGCCGCAACAAGGCCAAGAATACCACGCCAACCGGCATCTTGGAAACTCTGCAAAGCAACCAAGATCCTCAATGAACATACTCTACCACTACACCTACAGAACCACAACTCCCTACAGGAAATACACACCGCCATATACTGTGCAGCAGTAGCGGCATCACGCGCCAATGGGTACGAAGTAAGGAACGAAGGCCGAAGTAACAGAGGAAACAAAGCCCAACCACCATGGCAAGTGAGACTGCAAAAAAGAATAGAAGAGCTCCGCAGCAGCATAGGGCGAATAACCCAGTACATGCAGGGAAATAGGGGTAAGAAATTAGTGAGGAAAGTGAAGATGGCCCTTAAGAGAAATAGGATTCATACAAGACACGAAGAGCCCAATAAACACATCAGCGAATATCTGGATACCCTCAAACAAAAACTGGGTGTATACGCCAGAAGACTCCGAAGATACAAAGACTATACCAACAAAAAACAACAGAACATGCAATTCCAAGCAAACCAGAAGGCCTTCTACAGGAAGCTTCGAGAGACCCCAGCGAACAAAGACAAGTACGAAGCCCCAAAGCCAGCAGAAATAGAGACCTTCTGGAAGACACTATGGTCCAATGAAGTACAGCACAAAAGCGCCCCCTGGATTCAGCAAGAAATGGAGGCTACGAGAGGAATAGAGGAGATGGAGTACACGGGCATCACGATAGAGGAACTCCAGCAGGTAATCCAACGTACGCACAACTGGAAAGCCCCGGGTATTGACGGCATACACAACTTCTGGTACAAGAAATTTACCAGCGCCCATGGCCCATTAGCCAAGGAACTTACGGCGATAATTGAAGACCCCAGCAAAATGCCTGAATTCCTCTGCAAGGGAATAACTTACCTCCTACCGAAGGACCAGGATACCAGTAACCCAGCGAAATACCGACCCATTACGTGCCTGAACACCCTGTACAAGATACTCACGGGGTGCATCTCTGAAAAAATAAGCCGGCACAGCGAAAGCAACAACTTAATGACGGAAGAACAAAAGGGATGCCAGAAAGGGACTCTGGGATGTAAAGAGCAGCTTACCATCGACTCAGTTATCCTGGAACAAGCAAGAAAACAAAAGCGAAAACTCAACACCGCATACATAGACTACAAGAAGGCTTTCGACTCTGTTCCGCACTCGTGGCTCCTTGAAATACTCAGCATATACAAAGTGCATCCCTCAATCATCCGATTCCTACAGAGCAGCATGAAACAATGGAGAACCCGGTTACAGCTAAACACGCCAGACAGTAAAATAGAAACGGCCGAGATCCCCATCCGCCGCGGAATCTTTCAAGGAGACGCACTAAGCCCCCAGTGGTTCTGCTTGGCGTTAAACCCCTTGTCAAGGATGCTGAACACAAGTAAATACGGATACATGCTGAAGAAAGACAAGAGAAACCTACATAAAGTCTCCCACCTCATGTACGTAGATGACATCAAGCTATACGCGCCAACAATCACCCAACTCCGACAACTCATCAGTATAACAGAGACATTCTCCAAGGACATAGGAATGGAATTCGGCCTCGATAAGTGCAAAATACAGAAGAATAGCAAAGAAGATTTACCAGGCATCGAACTCGAAGACGGGAGACTACTGAAGACCTTGGACGAGGGCGAAACCTACAAATACCTAGGGATAATGCAAAAACGGCAGCAGGAGCACAAGAAAGTCAAAGTCCAGCTCACGCAAGCATTCCAAGAAAGACTTAGAAGCATTGTGAAGACGAAACTGAGCGGGAAGAACACCACGCAAGCCATTAACGCATATGCGGTACCAGTGCTCACCTACTCCTTCGGGATCATCAAATGGTCCAACACTGAACTAGAACAACTCCAGCGGAAAATGAGAACCATCCAGAGAAGAGCCGGACAACTACACCCTGCAACGGCAATTGAACGGCAAACACTACCCCGGGAAGAAGGAGGACGCGGACAAGCGGACCTCAAAGACTTACATGACAAGCAGATCCAGAGCATGAGGCAATACTTCCAGTTGAAGAGTCCCCGATCGCCACTCATCCAAGCCATAATACAAGCAGATGCAAATTACACGCCACTAAACCTGTGTAGTACCGAAGAGCGTGTCCTCGAAACAGCCAACGAACAGAAACTGAGAACTTGGGCCGGAAAACCATTACATGGCAGGCACTACAATGACCTGCAACAACCACACGTTGACAAAAAGGCATCAAATTCTTGGCTGGCCAAAGGCACTCTCCAGCCAGAGACAGAAGGATTCATGCTAGCCATCCAAGACCAAGTGATCGCAACAAGGAACAATCAGAAATTCATCCAGAGAAAAGACATAGAAAGCGACAAATGCAGACACTGTCATGCGGCATCGGAGACAATCCAACACGTGATGGCAGGATGCAAGATCCTTGCGCAGTCAGACTACAAACATAGACACGATCAAGTAGCGAAAATAGTCCACCAGAAATTGGCAGCGAATGCTGGCTTTCTGACAGAAAAATGCCCGTACTACAAATATGAGCCAGAGACCGTGCATGAGAACGAAACACACAAGCTTTACTGGGATAGAGCAATCATAACAGACAAGACAGTCCCACATAACCGTCCTGACATAACCCTCGTCGATAAATCGAATAAGACCACGTACTTAATCGACATAGCAGTACCCAACACCAATAACATACAGACAACCTACACAACGAAAATCACCAAGTACCAAGATCTCAGACATGAAGTACGAGATATATGGGGTATGGAAAAGATCCTCATCATCCCGTTAGTCATCTCAGCAACAGGGATAGTACCAAAAACGCTTGCGACGAATTTGGAGATACTCAACATTGACCCAAACACCTACATTGAAATACAAAAAGCCACAATCCTAAACACGTGTCACATTGTCAGGAAGTTTCTAGACATGGCACATTAAGAAGTGATGTAAAAAGAGGCTTGGGAACATGGCGCTCTGCCCGTCCCAAAGCCTGTTACCGCCAAGAATGGGCGAGGAAAACTTTTTTTCTTTTATATATATATATACAGGGTACTCTCATATTATTTTTTCTTAATTTATTGAACTTCATGTGAGGCAATAAAATATTATGCAGTAAAAAACAGCAATATTAAAATTTTTTGTAATACTGTTAAGCTTTCAAATCTCTTTAACTAATAAAGTGTAATATAATAATAAAATTTACTACACTAAAATCGGCAACTATGACTCTCCCATTGGAATAGTCAGTGGCGGTTCTAGGCTAGAGTCCGGGGACCATGGCCCCCGAAATAAAACCGGATTTTATTATCCTGTCTATGTGCATAGGTGCCACTGGCGGTGCCTATGCATATAGACAAGAATTTGTGCCCTCCCCCATCGCAAATTTTGTTTCACCAGAACCTCCACTGGCAATAACATGCAAGAAATGTGAAATAACATGTTCTGAATATCTGTATATACTATACACATAGTCACAGGGGAAAAGGCCGAGACAGTCATTCATGACCCCAAGTATGCTTTCTGACGAGATTCACTGATTACTATGTTTATTATCAATATACATACGAGTGAATGAATTTTATTTACAAGACAAAGGTTACATGATGTATAACAAATTACATACCATATGAAAAATAGATATTACCATACTTATGCAAACACTCATACTATTATAACATAGGGGTCGAAATTAGCTTTTTAAATTAGATTCAATGGTAGAGCATAGTATCGTTGTGCCCCCTTCCCTCAACAACGTTTAATAATGTAAAAACTCTTTCATTCGCTGTTGGTAATATTTATTATAATACTTTATTACGTACTAGTCTCTCGTTTTTAAAATGCATTCACTTTAATAATGTATTATGTTTTGAATATTTTTTTCTTCAATACCATTTTCATGATAATCTTGTTTAACTAGCTGGGTTTTTTTTAACTAATTCTGCTAGAAACAAACCCATATTTAAATTTTTACTTTCGATTTTCACATCGTATGCACATTATACAAATTTTTAAATTTTGTGGTATTATTTTTTATAAATAGAGAAAGTGCACTTGAAGTTTAATTTATCTAAAATGATAATTCTGCTTGCTTTCACAAAAAGCATGTATTTCGTTTTAAAACTTTGTTTTCCATGGAAAAAGCAAAATATTTTTGAAACGATAATAAAAGCATCACCAATTTTTACAAATATTTCTCCGAACAGCTGAATCTGTGCCAATTTTGATAACTTTATTCGTTAATTAATATCAATTTAACACAAAAAGGACTTTGGATTCGTAATTAGGGGTCTAAAATCTATAAATTGCAATATGTCTCAATTCTCAGGACTTCCACTCTGTAAATTTCAAACTATAAGCATAAATAATTTTAATAATTTACATATGAAATATAACACCAGGCTTTGGCTTCTCAGATCAGTTGACGCAACCGAAAACAAGATTTTTCGGTTAAAAACAATTTGTCAACACGAAGCCGATTAGAAGAGAGACACGTTTTCTGGTCTGTTAATGGCCGACCGGAAGGAGAACCCAGGTTTCCGTGCCGTTTTCGATATAGCTTCATCGATATCGCTTTAGGGCGCTTCCTTAAATTTTAGTTCCATTAAAGGGATAGTGTGTCGTTCGACGATCGTAAATTGGTTCAAAATTTCATGACACCACTAGATGGCGCTTCGGTAAGGAAGCACGTAGGAATAATACATACTCAGTTTCAGTTAGGTTAGAGTAGTTACGTTTTCAACAGTTTTTTTTATTAATGAAATATTTTTTTGGTTTGTTTGTTTATTTAGAACTAATAAAATTTATCCACTTTCAATTTCTTTTATATATATATTTAAACCCTTTCAGGACCAACGTGACATATAGTGGCTATGATTATTTATACTTTTATTATTTTTGTGCTTTTTAGCACGTTTTTCTCTAGGAAGTGCGAAATGTGGAATTTTTTTTTGTGGGGGCTTTTGATAATTCGGTCTTCAAAGGGTTAAGAACAAATTCAAGGGAAAAGTTTTCCTAAAATATATTACCTGCCCAATAAATGTATCTGTCATTATCACAATACAATATAAATAATTAAGGAATTATGTTTTAAAACATTTGACTTTAAACCGACGAGATATTTGTATAAAACAGCTAATTTTTCGTTCATATTCCTCAAAATGATTCGCTGTTATAAATATTTTTTTTAATACATAATATCATTTATTCTGTGATTTTACAATTTCTAATTTTTGTTTTTATGATGACCAAATTTAACATTGATTTTCTATTTTTGCCATGTTAACATACTTTTGATTCTAACTGCGTATCAATGGAAAAGATAAAATTGTGTCAGTAATCCTGATGAACATTAAGTATTACAAGACAGATGCAAGTTAAATTATACAAATTATGAACTTATACACACAGAAATAAATACAAATAGGTAATTTCAGAGATTTATAATTCATTACTTGATTTATAATTTATAATGGTCATGAATTATAATTTATAAGTCATAAAAAAATTTCATTTTTATGGTGCATAACGTAATGCACATTATGAAAGTTATAAAATGAGTAGCAGCTAAACTAAATTACATAAATCCCAAAAATTTTCAAAAAAAAACTAAAAGATACCTGTAATTCATAGATTTAAGAACATTACGTATCTAAGTTTGGTTAGATTCGTATTTATTTACAAAATCTTAATTTTATGCATTTCTCGGTAAATAATTGTGTAACGTATCAAATTGAACATGTATAAATTAACAACAAAATAGATAGAACCTATTTAATAAATACATAATTGTCCAATAGTTTATCTGCTTTAGATATGGCCTTTCCCCACTTTGTGAGCATTTCTTGATCCTTAGGAACCAAAAGCAAAGATAATTTGTTTTTATTTGATTTATAACCAAGTGTGCATCCAGGCACAAAACAGTGACTCTGTTTTCGGCGTTTTCCTTCACTATTCATTCTGAATAGTTAAAGAAAATTAAATCTTAATGATTTAATGGTCTTGAAAAAGACTTTTTAATTAAATTTAGTACAAAAAAATACGACGAAGAATGGAATAAAATCAGAAAACAAATAAAACGTACCACTACGAAATGCAAAGTGATGGTAAATAAACGTGCTCCGCAGAGGTAGCGCCCTCATGCGGTGTCATGAAATTTTGGAACAAAATATTTATTCGCTTTCTATGCTGAACGACACACTATCCCTTTTAGCTACTGTAGTTCCATGGACGTATCAGCCGTCATTTTGTTATACAATTCCGGTTTCATTTACCTTGATAATAAAAGTTTGGCGCAATAATCGCTTTTTTTGGCATAGAAATAATCAACACTCCGCCATTATCCGACGAATGTAAACATTGGCGCAACTTTTAAAATGTCGCCAATAAATACAATTTCCAACCACCATCACGTGATACAATGGCAACAAAACGGCAGACATACATTAGCTCCATTTTGTAGGAGCCTTAGGCTCTAGTAATCTTTTGCCCTTTAGTGACAAATTGTGTAATCATTCCCTGTTCAATAAATGGCGGACGCATATTTTGAAACACCTGTCGTTCCGATTTTTCCCGATTACAAGCCTTAGAGCTCGCCCCAGAGGTTCTTTAAGTTGGGATACCTTAATTTTAACTTACAATTAACTGTTCTTGATTTTTTTAAAATGTCGTTGTAAGTTAAAGGTCATGTAAAAAGATCAATTAAATTAGCAGTACTTTTAAATTATTTAACTAACAACACCGTGAGAAAAACATATGGAATTATTTGAAGTATGGGAGAAAAATATGGAATAATTAAAGTTTACTTGATTAGTAGCAAGTATGTTCTCCATGGGCTTTGATTACCGCCTGGATTCTTTTTGACATGCACTCCACAAGTTTTTTGCAGTCATTTCGGTCAGTTTTGTCCCATGGGTTCTGAGTAACAATTTTTAATGTTTCTTTATTTGTGGCTGCTGTTTCATGACAAGTTATTTAAGTTTCCACCGCAGATTTTCAATTAGGTTTAAATCCGGGCTGCAGGCCTGCCAGTCCAATGTTTTTGCATTTGTTTCCAAAAAGTAATTTTTACCAGAACGAAACCTATGACATGTGGCATTGCCGTCCATGAAGGTGACTTCTTCATCCTCAAATCTGTCTTCGATTGTTGGAATGAGAAAAGCGCCCAAAATCTTGGTGCAAGTATCCGAATTCAGGGTTCCATTTACAATACATAATTTATTTGAACTTTCGGACAACATACACTCCCAGACCATAACAAATGTAGTATGAAATATATTAATATATAACAATCGACCAATCTCATTGGAAGTCAAACCAAGCTTAGCTAACTCGATAGTAATCACAAGGGCACCTTTCAATAAAATTTCAATTAAAATAAATAAATTTCACATTTTAAAAATTTTGGACGACACGCAAGATTTTCTGAACTAATTTTTTCCACAAACAGAACCATAATAAACTAAATTTACTAATTTCGATAAAGGTAGCCTTTATCATTTCATATACTAAGGTATTTTTAATAAGATAAATTCAAAATAAACACAAGGTATATATATGTGTGAATGTCTTTATTGTCACCGTGAACAGAATAACAAAAAATGCAAGCATGCCCACAGCACCACTTAAACTACCATCTAATATACCCAAATACATCTTCATGGATAAGTAAGGCATCATCCAGATACAATGAATATCAACAACAAATATAGAATGAAATTTTAGCATAAAGAATGGTATATTGTCCATTATATATGTGCAAATAGCTAGAAAGAACATTCAAAGTGATGAATATTTGATTGAATTCCACATAATATATTAACAGCTTTTACTAATATTGTTGGGAGAGTAGTCAATGACTTCAATCGGTGGGGGGTAGCATTAATTCACTCGTTTAATTTGACAAGATCTGAGTATGAGGGTATTTTAAAATTGTCCGCAAATTTTTTTCAGGGGGGCGGGGGTGGCTGACTAGCCCCTTAGCTACCCTCACAAAAATATACACTTGTGTATTGTAAAATGCATGATTTTAGTAAAAAAGGATTTATCACATTAGAAAGGAATTTGCATTTGTAATTTTATAAATGTAATTAATATTGAATCGTAACAGCCAAAATAATGTGTATTTAAACATGCAAATACTTGTAATACATTAACACTGCAAACTAAAATACATGCTCTACCATTACGGTGCATTTGTCTACTGCTCTGTTGTCCCAGGTTTGACACATGAGGTGAAATAGGCTGCTCAGGATTCAGATTCGTTACAAAACTGTAGGTCCCTTGCATTGATAAATCCCAGATTAGGTTTGGGAAATAGAGCCATTTCAGCTATAGTACACAAAAGTATGTGATAAAAGGCACAGTAGTTATCGAAACGTTGTAGTATCTTTTTCTTGCATGTCAGGCCGTCAAAAAAATTTTACTAGTTGTCAAATAATTCTCTCCCAAAACTTTTATTACAAATCCTGAATTATAAAAAGAAGAATCGATTATGAACTTAAAGGCAGTGGGTAAATGTCTTTTGCATAGCAACAACGTGTCACATGGGTGGTAGAATAAGAACTTAACAAGTGTGGGTCGTAAATTTTTCGGAAATCCACATAGACACTCCTGTTCAGTAGGGATTTCTAATCCCTACTGAACAGGAGTGTCTATGTGGTGTTGGTGTAATATTCATGGAGCAAAGATTGCGAAGGTTATTTTATACTAAACAATGTAAGGATTGGGGACTTCCGACAATGGGAGTTGGAGATAGGTGAGTAATAAAAGTAATCAAGAGTTTAAAATAAATGTTTAAGCAAAGGAAGTCAAACCATTAACAGATTACTTTCATTGGACGGATGGATGAACTTTTACGGAGTAACGGTTGTTCTGCACCACACAAGGTAAGGCTGTATGTAATTACTTTCGTTAAGGTATGTAAAAAATGTTTTATTTATACATACACTTGTTATCTATTACATACAGTAAAACCACTTTTTACTACCACCTCCCTTAACCACTTTTTCGGGAAACAGATTCTCCCTTTGGAAGGGAGGGTGGGGGAACAAAAAGGTGTGGGTTATCATCACAACCTTTGTGGAAATCGTTGCATTTTTTTTGTAAATTCAGTGGTTCTAGTAAGATTCTCCATTACTCCATAAAATCTTATTTTGGGCTAATAAACAGGGCTACGAGTGAGTTTGGCACTCACTCAAAGTGTTAAAAATATATAAAGCATGTGCAGAGGGATTTCGAGAAGAAATTTGTGGATTCTAATCCAACCTTAGGGATAATCATTTTCCTTTCACACTCCAACCATGGTAGAATTCCACTTCAAATCTGAACTACATTTGTGAGTTTTATGACACAACCACAGCAAGGGTCATGCTGCGCCGGGACCTACTGTTTTCCCAGGAATCCGAACCTCTTATGGCCTACAGAATCAACTCCCGGACTACAGTGATCAATTAGTTGATAATTTTTTTCAGAACTAAAAGCGAGCTGTAAACTTGTCAATCCATTTCAAATCACCCAGTCGATGTTGCTCAACTTTTTTGCCTAAGTGTTCCTTAGTATGTTGAGAGTTAAAACCCATGGTTTAAATTTTTTTTAATGGCCAATATTGTTTTTTGGCGGCCATTTTTTAACAGTGGCGCAGCGCTTTTTGGGGAAAATTACGTTTTACGGAAACTAGTATAGCTCCCTTATTTTTAAAGCTATAAGAATAATTTAAAAACCAAATTCCTCCGCAAAATGTTCTAAATTTAATCTCATAAATGATAACTCCTAAGTGGTAAGGAAATGGCCTAAAATCTATAGTAAGGAAAGTGCTTAAAATTCACATTTTGAGCACTGTAATTTCTATGAAGAAAATGAAACTTACCTTTAATATTCTAAATTTGAGAATAAAAGCTTTTACAAGAACGTTATGGTGTGTATCATCAACTTAAAACGATCTCGAGTTTAAGCTATTTTTTTGTCTTCAAATTGATACCTTTCGACAGTTTTATTAAAATAAGAAAGTACTACTGAAGACAGTACCTTAGATACCAAAGTAAAAACAACAAAGATTAGTTTGTGACTAGATTTTAAATAGACAACCAATTTATACATAAAGTATGTAAATAAACAGATAGAGATATTCTATTTAATCAGAGGTTCCAGTTTTTCGATAATTTAAATAGATCAAAGTGAATAGTAAAACATTTCAGATATCGCAAGAACAAACCTTATTACTAGGTATTCTTTTTTTTTTCAAGCTTTACAAGTTTATAAAAAAAATCTGAATTGGTGCTAAATTTATTAATAATTTTGATTCTAAGCAACAATAAATATTATTTAGTAAAAGAAAACACAAATATAGAGGCACTTCGTTTCTGTTACTCTTGGTCTGCTAGAAATTAAATGCGTACAATTTTTAACTAATTTTGACGCTCCACAACTTCGAAACCACTTACGTCTCGGTCACCAAATTCATATGCTATATTTCAACTAGAACACAGTGTATTCTGTGATAATTTCATAATTTTACATTTAGTCCCTTTGGGGATATTCTGTGTTGAAAATCACAACTTATCGGCTTAACGCAGTGTTTGACACTCTATGAAAAGAAGGAAAAGCGTCTCAGGTTTAAAACTCCCACAGCAAGTAGTCCTATAAGGGACCTGTGCAGAAAAAAAAATATTAAAGGTGAGTCTTACTTTCTTCACAGAAATTACAGTGCTCAAAATGTGAATTTTAAGCATTTTAAACGCTTTCCTTACTATACATTTTAGGGATTTCCTTATTACTAAGGAGAAATCACCTATTAGCTTAAATTTAGAACATTTTATGCTGAGGAATTTGGTTTTTAAATTATTCTGATAGCTTTAAAAATAAAGGAGCTACACTAGTTTACGTAAAACACGGTTTTCCCCAAAAAGCGATACGCCATTGTTAAAAAATGGCCGCCAAAAAAAAATGATTGGCCATAAAAAAATTTTTAAATGCGGGTTTTAACTTTCAACTTACTAAGGAATGCACAAGTAAAAAATAAAAAAAATCTAAATTGTCAAGCAACATATTTATTGTTTTTTGGGTGATTTGAAATGGATTGACCCGGCATCAGTTTCAAAATACAGATGGAAAAAAAAAAAAGAGTTCCAAGACTATATAACGATCATAACTAAATATAATTTTATTTTAGCAAGGATCTCATTTCAAAGTTTTAGGAAAAGGGTCCAGCCCAATAACCTGAACTGTAATATAAATATTTTTACAGTGATTCAGCAAATTAAACGATTTCAAATCAATTTTTTAATTCCACATTAAAATCAGAGAAACAACACAAACAAAACAAGAAAAAACAAAAAAGAAACGCTATAAACCACAACGAGTATACAGAACAGAGGGTCTAACAATAAACACAATAATGAACAAATTACTACAGAGTTCTCTTAAGAGTGTGTGCGAAGACATGCACACACAAATTCCCAGTAACAAGAAAGAGTTTGTCTTCATCAATACATCTTTAAAACCAAATTTTTATCGCATTCACCCAACTGATTTTCTTCACATTTTTGCACTACGTTTTGTGAGGAGGCATGCAATGGGATTTCAAAGCTGTTTTTGTAAATGGGTGGTTTAAGGTCAAGGTCAGTGACCTTCTCGAAGGTCGGAACCTGCATGGAGCTCCTGTCACTTGCTTCCCATTCAAAGGCTTTGGGTGCTGGTACGTAGGATTCTGACATGTTATCGGTGTAGCTGTGATCAACCCTACCTTTATCCCACACATCTGGCGTATACAACAAGCTCCGAGAACGACCTACAATAAATAAAACAAGACAGTTTTCATTTCTTTTCTATTCAACGAGCACAGCAATATCAACTATTAAATTGAGATAATATGTATAATCAGGGATGACTAAGTCCAAACAAGATTCCTTGAACATACCAGAAAATTCCATGAAAAGTTATGTAACATTATTAGTAAAGATACTGATTTCCAAAGGAATATAAAAAATCATAGGAAACAAAATGAAATGTTTGTAATTTTTATAAAAAAATCCCAGAAGAGGTAAGTTGAAATTTCAGGAATTTACAGAAATATGGGAACATAATCAGCCCTGTATAATTGGATATTTCAATATACAGGACCTTAGATATTTGTGGCTGCCGATCGTTTAAAAAAAATTTTTTTTTAATTTCTCCCCAGCAATTGGGGTTAAATCTGGAAAGTGAAAATATATATTTTAGAAGACTTTTTGGTTGAAAGTTATCTTTGAAAGATATCTGTAGTGTGTTGTAAGTCAGAAGACAGTAATGCTCACTTAATATTTACATTTACATTACTATAATCTTAAAATTGAATACCGGAGCCAAAAAAAACTGATATTAGGGTTTGATTATTTGGTATGATATCAACCATTCGATATATTGTTACAATTGCATGACAGGATAATAGGAATGGGGTAGATAATTTAATATGACCTCCATACACATAACCAAGCCTAACAAAGACAAACCCCAGCCGTGTTATGGCAGTGTTCGCCATTCATAATACTTTTTATTGCCCTTTTCCAATGTACCTTCGTGAGGGATTCCAGTACAAAACTGAAGTGATGTCTCCACTGGCGCATGCAGGGGGGGGGGTGTTGATGGGGGTTGAAACCCCCTCCACTGCAATGGGATTTTGTATATTTAACATAGGAATATATGAGTAGTAGCTCTGTAACCCTTCCCATTAAGCCTATAACCCCCTTATGAACTTTCTGTGTACACCTGTGGATGTCCCTCATTTCTTGGAAATGAGATTCACCTGTTTTTAATGGCATACTGGCTGTGGGAACAGTTTTTTGATGGGGAAAACAGAGAATGTCACGAGCATTGCTAAAAAGGGGCATGATCAGTGCCCACTTAAGGCTTTTATGGGCTCTAGGCTAGAATTGGGGGAATGAGCCACTAAAGTAAGCAAAGTCTACCACATTGAGTCAATAAATCATGAGTTCTTTGAGTTTTTCAAAGTTCATTATCCATAATATGCAAATTTGTCCATAATGAAGCTCTGACATTTGTAAATGAACAAGATTAAAGTAACTCTTCAAATTAAATAATGCCAAGATTCATGAAGAGAACCTACTTGGCCTATATTGTAAATGCGGCACTGTGCGTGATACGGCCCAAACTATAAGGTTCTGATCTTAAATGTGTCTCAACTGTTTGATTTGGTTTATCCACCTACCAAATATAATATTGCTTGTGAGATTCAGTGCCATCTCACTCACTGCATCACTCGTTCTACACTTGTTAATTAAATGTTTTACACATTTACACCTCTCTCCATTTATGTCCGAACCTGGGTGGCTCAAGCTAGTCTAATTCATCTCTACTCGTAGTCACCCAAGTAAGCCATGCCTAATTATGTCGCTACGAAGCAATCACACTTTCATCTACTAATTCAATCACTAAATTACTCATTATATGGGGCCTTGAAAACAACCATGGTACAAAGTCCATTTTTGCTTAAAATGAGATAAGAAAGGATTTGCGTCCATCCAGTTTCGTGTTGGCCAATAGTAACGTGGTGCTATCCTGCAACAACTTATTACACTATGGTCATATACTAGTGTTGCAAGCAACAAGGCAACCCCAGAGGGTACTTCCATGGACTTAACTCAAAAAATTAATTTTTGGGACTTATACAACTGTTGTTTTCAACGCCTCATATATAAGTACTGACTCACCAATCTGCATTCGCAATTTCAATGTTATTTCTATGATTATTTTCATGTCTTTTCTAATTACGTTTATTGTATGTTTCATTTTTATATATTGTAAGTATTGTACGGCATGCCTGAATTTTTTTAAATAAAATAAAATACTGGCAGTATTGCTATATCCTTTTAAAATAATTGTATGTAAAACCTGTGCAGTGTTCATATTCGAAAAAGAAGAGGAATGTAGACAGCATCTAACTTAACAAATAGATCCAAATTCAATATTTAAAAAAAAAAAATGTCTTGGTTGAACACCAGAACCGATTCCCACAATCACCAAAATAAAAACCAGGTTGCTAAAGCACCAAATTTGGAAAACTGTTGGTTTTCATTCTCTCTCAAAATGAACACAACTGTAGAATGGTATTTACTATCAGTGCCCAAAATGAAAGCATGGTCTACAAAAGTGAACAGCAATCCCAATTTCACCAAAAAACGCAACACTGTTAATTAAAATAATTATTTAACATTACAATAATATACAGGTTTTCAAGGAATTCAAATCTATGCCATCTAAGGAATCAAATCTTGGAATGCAGAATGGTAGAGAGAGAAAAAAAATGGGTTTAACATCACCATAATTAAAACCTGTATTTTCGAAATGGTAGACCTCTTTTTTAAAAAAAAAATAGCACAAGAACACCAAAGATATGCAGTGCCTGCAGTTTTCTGAGGAATTTGAAGATCTAGGGCAATGTTTCTCAAACTTTGGTCACTCACGGACCTCTTTAAGCATTGCTTTATTTATCACGGACCACCAGGGGGGGATTTCTGCCCTCGTTAAAAAAAATAAGGTTAATAATATTGTGTCCTAATTAGCCACCGCCATGCTGATCTGCCCCTCTCCCCGCCTCTTCTGAGAAAGACATAACCGAAGTTTCCCTTGATTTATGGGATTCATTAGAAGGCTTAAATACGTATGTAAAAACTCCGGCAGGAGAGATTTATTGATCCAATGAAATATAAGTGGTAGTTAATTTTAACCCCTTTTATGGTAAACTTTAAGGTTTTAGTTGGTTTTTTTACTTTAAAAAAGCACCAACTTTTGGCAGAAAATCTCTAAAATCTCCGACCATGTTCTTAAAATATGGGTTGGTTGCCAAACCCACCTGAAACAAAATAATTTTTAGAGTAATGCTATTTGATAAAGAGAATGAGTTACGATCTTATTTTGTCAAATTTACCATGAAAATTACATCATTAATTTAATTAAATAATAGTACACAATGTAGAGCGCATGGGTGTGTTCACAGGATTCAAACATTTCACGAAACGCCGAAAGGTAAGGTTTATATCAAGTAATGTTTATGAGAAATTCCTTAAATCTCACCTGAACCTAAATTCCAGTTACGCCGGCAATTTTTTGCTCATTTGTCTTTTTAAAATTTGGTGACGATCTTGCGGACCACACATTGAGAAACACTGATCTAGGGTATCAGTCCACGGACTACAGTGAGCAATTCGTTGGTGAACGTTCAATGTTTGGTCACGGTACACCAACACGTTACTCACAGTCCACAATACTGAATGCAGGATCTAAGTGTGCATACAGCTCACGGTATGTTATCATGATCAGTACTTCTTTACAGTGACTCGGAAAACCTTGTTACGGGAATTCTGACTCGGACGAATAAAAATAGCTTACCAGCGACGGGAGGCAGTTTCTCCGACTCGGATGAGAGTAGTTCTTTGGATTCGAATATACTTGGAACCAAATTGGGAATGATCAAAAAGACAAATGACAAGAGCAGAACCTTAAAAGATTAAACAAATATAAATGCAAACAAAATTACATTGATATATAGGCTTATACACAACAATAACGATTTTTAACTCACATAACACCGGCTACGAACACTGTGTGTTTTATACTAAAAAACCCACTTAATTTAAACAGGAATACAGTTTTAAATTCACTATTTAAGACCTCTCCATTCTACAAAAAAAAAAATATATATATGTTTCAAACCAACTAATGTTAACTCTGACTTTTTTCAACTGAAATATGCAATTAAAATATTCTATTCTGTGGTGCTAGAGCAGTTACGATCCTGTCCAGCCAAGACCAGGTTTTTCAAAGAATCTGAAGCTGTAATCGACAGAATCCAACCACCAGACCACAAATCAGTATAGAACAAAGCTTAAACATAGAATCAACATAAAGCCACACAAAATACATTAAATATCAGTAATAGTATTGTCAAGCATTGTTTTTATATTTGGCAGAGCATGTTAATTTGCTTCTGATAGACATTACTGCCCTTTGTCAAGTAATGATTGGGGCCAATCCCTAAGTATTTTTCCCCCAACACAAAAACCTTATTCACATTATATTGTAAATTTCTCATTTTATAGTCCATCAGACGTTAGTAATAGTTGTGGAGCATGGTTTTTAAGTGATGGGCATGATGTATAAATTGACATGTTCCAGACAAATATAAAAAAAAAGAACCCTACAATTCGTTATGTTGTTACTAAACTTTAATATACGGTACAAGGATCATATATTAAAAGTTGGCAAAATTAAATTAAAGTATTCTTTATAGCTAAACACCATTTATTCATTTAAATCGTTGAATTTACATGAAAAAAATCAACAGAACTTCCTAAAAGTGGCTACGCAATGTTGAACCAAAAAGAGAACCGGAAAGAATCAATTGTTAAATATGTTATTTTAGACCAGTTGTCCAACTTTTTTTGGGCAGCGAGCCACTTACAGATTTTTCACAGATCTCGCGAGCCAATGGTTTCAGCAAATTCATTTGCCACATAGAAAGGGGTTACCCATGCGGTTTTTCTCAATTTCTAAAAAAAAATCTAATTTTTTTTTTTTTCAGTCCAAACAGTTGTCAGCAGGCCAGATTAACACTGTCAGGGGATTGGATTGTGGCCCGCAGGCCGTACATAAGACAACCATGTTTTAGACTCATGGATAAAATGAGTCGTAAGTAGAAGTCAATGTTATAAGCATAAAATTAAAAATTTAGTTGCAACCTGCATTTGGACAAGTTCCAATGTACTTTGACCACCTTCCTTCAGGGAAAAAAAAATCCAAATCTGATTTACATTTGTGCTGAAAGATAGATAGCCAAGTACACCTGAAATGTATGTTGAAAGTAATTTTTTAATTTTACTCCATGTTTACAATGTTGATTTCTACTTATAAATGTAAACTGTGTAGTGCTGTGTCAAATCATCTGGCATAAAATTATTTCGTATTTGATGAGCCGAACAGAACTACTAAATTTAGTTCTCGTGCTTTTCTGAACTTAAAAGTTTACAGGGGTGGGGGTTATTAATCGAAAAATTAAATTTCGGTACCCACATTTTTTGCTATAGGACAGTTTGACCTATACTAGTGTAAATTAGGACATTATTGTGCTTCTCAGGATCAGTTTGCTTCTTTTTGGTTTTACGGCTCAAAGACTACAGTGGTCATGCTGCGCCGGGACCTACTGTTTTCCGAGGAATCCGAACCTCTTAAGGCCTAGGGAACCAAACCCCGGACTACAGTGAGCAGTGCGATCTTTATGAGATCTCTGAGTAAGCGTTCTTTTTGCACTGCTGGGAGTCGAACCCGGATTAGCCGCGCAATAGGAGAACGCGTTACCACACTGCGCCACCGCATGGCGATTCTCTGGATCAGCACAATTATCACGGCAGTGGTTGGCAATTAATCATGAATGGTGCTATTGAACACTCAGAAGAATTTCAATTACAGCCAACTGATTTTATTTGGGGGGGCTAAGTGGTGGATAACTGGTTCTTTGACAATTGCTCGATAAATATAATAGCAATGCCAAGTTCTGTACAAACTTGATAAACGAAGATCCCTGGGTCGTAACCTGTACCCCATCTTCATTAGTCAACTGTTATAAGTTAAACTCGTCTAACAACTTCCAGGGGTCATCACTTCAGCATTATACTGTACAACACCCCAAGAGGCAATTTTTGTAGCATGGATGGTAAAAAGGAACAGCATCTCAGAGCTGAGTCAAACAAAGAGCTCCAGTCTCAGTTAAAAAAACAACAACAAACAATGGGTGCTAAAATGTAATTTTTTAAAGAAAACAAACCTTGCATAAATTAACAACACACACAACCCAAGGCATTTGCTTACCATGAGACATGTGGTGGATTGTACAGGTTTGCTAGAATGGTTGGTGATCATAGCTTGTAACCGTTTCAACTGCTCTAACAATGTCCTGCAACAAAGCATTTAAAATACAATGATATACATATACAGGGTGTAAAAAAGTCATTTTTTTTTTTAAAAATCAAAAATCAAATTTTTTTTTTATTTGAATCAGATGTTTTCATTTGAAGTGAATTTTTCTGGTTAAGATAGCATAATTCACAAATAAATCAAAATTTTAACTCAGCTCGATTCGTGTAAGATTTTAACATTCAATTTACTCTTCTCAAGCTTTAAGTGAATATCTAAATAACGTGTTTAATAATATAAAAAACAAATATTCAACGTCTTGATTTCTTGTTTATCGAGACTACAATATACATTAGAGATCTCAATTATGATATTATTAAAAACCAACATTTAAGGATTTAAATAAAAGTGCCAATTTTGCTGCCTTCTCAACACCTCTAATTGATTTCAGAACTTGCTATGCACAAGTCTAAATTTTGAAAACATCCTTTCAACTCCATGTTTCCTGTGCATAGTTTTCCCCAATAGCATCGAATTTCCTTTAGCCAACAAATTCTTTCATGAGGGCCCAGTGATTTCCATCAACGAAGAGTAGAAATTGTCTGTCCCATCACTGTCTCTTCTTTAAATAAAACACCGAGACGTGCATGGATAATAAAATGTAAGAATGATGCCTAATAATAATTATCAGAATGATGATTATTAGATACTCATTATTAGAACAATGACTAATAATGGGGTGTTCTTGCACTTCTTTTTTACAAAACCTATTGCTTGTTCCTTCTCACTCCTTGGCAATCATACTGCTTTAGAATTTTATGTTCATAAATATACTAAATAGTGAGCTGAAGACAAAGCTTGCTCATAGCGTATTTTTAAACATCGCAACATACGAAGACACAACACAAGAAAGGCCCTTCAGGTCTTTCCAAAACTTCCGCTACAAAAATACTACAACTATTTTTTAACTTTACCCAAAGTAACAAACATTGGTTCCAACTCAAGGTTTTCAACCTTCTTCTTTAACGCAGATTCATAACTTTGGAATGTATCTTTGCAGCTATTACGGGGGTGGGCAAATGCAGCTCAGCATTAAGTTAAGTGCGGCTCCCATCGAAAAATTTTAAATCCTTTTTTTTTTTTCCAAAAGTTTTTTATAAATCTTGTTAAATTGACAAACAAAGAAAGTGAATCGGTTAATGAAGAGTAGAAGTTGTACGTAATCACTTCGAAAGTAGATCTTCGGTTGCATCGATAGGTCCTTCTAGGAGTTATTATTAAATTTTGAAATAATTATTTTGTATTTTCTTTCTCTTAATTATATTTTCTTACATGTATAATTTACATAGCACTTAAGACTTTGGTACAATATGTAACCATATTAATTAAATTTGTGTATTTAATACTATGTAACTATGGCATGGCTCTTTATAATATATGGTAAGTTGGAATGTGGCTCTTTATAATATATGGTAAGTTGGAATGTGGCTCTTACTGACCACATGCGTGTCCGCTCCTGATCTATTATATACAGCTTCGTTTTCTTCAACTATCTGTATAAAAATTGGCCATTTCTTAATATAACTCTTCAAGCAATCCCATATAGAATTCCAAAGCACTTCTCAAGGTAGATTCAATCCCATTGCACTTAATTCATTGATCTGAACCAAGCAAAATGGCTTTGGAAATATTTGGTGATTTGAATACGTTTTGTTATACTAGATTAAGGAAATGCCTAATAAACATACACTACTCTGGCCTTTAGAAATAGTTGACCATGAACTGCATGTAAACAACTGTAGTGAAATCATCAGAAAAGTTGTTTTTGCTTGTACTGTGCTTTAGAAAATGATAAAAAGAAAGTCATTTTTATTTTAAATTATTGTTTTATAAGCATTTAAAAATAAACCTAAATAAAATTTAAATTCAACTTAAAGTATTGATTTTAAAAAGATAAATTTTGATTTCAATCATGATTTTTTTAAAAAAAAATTGCACGATTAAAATCTTTGACACCCTGTATGCATACATTTACTATTCAAATTTCATCAATGGAGCTTCAATCTTAGCTCATCTCTATCGATGTATTTCACGTCCCTGCACTATAGGTTATCTGGAAGGGGGGGGGGGACCAGAACTTTAATGTAACCCCCAAACCTTGAATACGTTCAAATACAACTGAGTTCGCTGAGAGTGGGACCAAACACAGTGGACATGGTTGATTGTTTAGATTTTTATGGCGGAAGGATAGCAAAGGTCATTCTTTGCCAAACAAGGTCAAGCTGTACTCATGATTCCCAGCAGACCTTAAAATGATGGTCATAATCACTGAAGCGCTCAATCATAGCTAAAAAAAAAAAAAATACATACATAATTAATGTAATACATTGATAAGCATTTTTTTTTTAGCTGCAATGGTCATTGAATGAAATCAGTTTATTTGAAGATCTGACATTCGGACTGATTGAAACTTTCACATCATGCAAAAGCAATTAATTTCAGATTGTCTCTCTCTCCCTCTCATCAGTTTTAAAAATTTTTTTTGAATGACCAGCAATAAAATAGAACATGTGGTCAGTATATTTAGAATAAAATATAATTAACCATATAACATGTTCTTTCTTCAATTTTTAATTGCAAGACTGCTTATTTCACACAGCAGAGTAACTAGAATTATAGTGGGAGGGAGGAGGATCCTCTAAATAACGAAACTACACAGTACCCAAGATATGTGGTCCAAAATTCGTTAATCCCACTGACCTGAAAGCAGCAACAATACTAATATTATTTCACCTTTACTACTTCAACGTGCTATGTACACAAAAAGTCGGTAGTACTTTCGATGAATTATATAATAAACTGAATGTACCAAGGGGTAGCATTAATATTGCAATCAACAAGAACTTATGAACTGAGTTTTATTGCATATGGACAGCTAAGATCCTACTGCATCAGGATCTACAAGTTTTCCAAGAGATCCACACCTCCGCCCCATAGAGAATCAAATCCCAGAAGGAAAAAAAAAAAGTACTTTGTACCAACAGGATTTAAACTCAGACGAGATGGACGAAGGCGTTACCACTCTGATACCGTAATGGCTTCCGTTTACCATATAATAAAGAGCAACTAATATTATATAATAATTATTAGTTACATAAATACTTCTATAATAATGTTAAAACATTAGCTTACACATTTTGTTTCTCCAACATCTGTACCTTCTTTTGGAGCTGAATATTATGAGATGTACACAACTTAACTCTGAAAAGTAAATTAATTAGAGATACTTATTAACTAGTAAAAATATTAATTAATGAAAAATATTGAATTAAATTAACAAGTACCTAGATTCCAGCCCATCGACATAGGCTTTCTTTCGCTTTCGACTATCCTGAGCAGATTGCTAAGAGAAAATACAATTAAAAAAAATTTAATTTTAAAGTGCTTCACAATATACACATGCAGGAGATTGTTTATTAATATTATACAATAATTTTTGCCACCCACGTATTAATTACAGCTCAAACTAGAGCTTATGTAATTTTGGAGAAAAAGAGACGCTTTCCCCATCCTGGATTCGAACCAGGGTCCCTCCGTTTAGCCCGGAGTGTCTTGGACCGCTAGACGAATGAGGACAGGAAACAACGCTCTCTTTCTCCGTATGTAAAGATGTTAAGGTATTATTACCCTCCGCAGGGATAACACAATTGCCAAATATGGTCAACACAAGAAAGCCTCCGGGGCGAGATTTTTGTGAGTTTTCGTGGGGGAAATTTATTATACTATAATTTATTATTATTACTTATTAATATTACCGGTTAATTCTAAAATTGTGGTGTTCATAGCAAAATGATGGATAAAACTGATGTATTATAATGAAAAAACATCTTTTATTTTTAATTGTACAATTATTATTTAAACAAGAAGAGAGAGACATACAGCAGAAAAATATGTACTCAGTAACAATAGACTCTTAATACAAAAACTCCCTGACGTTTTTCTAATTTCCAAAAAATATGCTTAAAAATTCCCCGACGTTTCTATGATTGCTTTTCGCATTAAATCAAATTCACAAAATTAAAGTGTTCTTAATTAATTAAAATAATTATACAGGTCACGATTTTATTTTTTGCAAAATGTATATATATCATATTTACACAAATCACCTTAAAGTTGCAGTCACATATATATTTCTTCTAACTTTAACGAAAAGTAAATAGCATATTTACGTATCTTCAATTTTTGTTTAATATTCTGTAGCACATACTTAAAAGTGGTATTTCAATCGAAATAATATATATTTCTATACAAACATTGGAATTTTATTATATTTGTAAATAGTGTACTTTTAAATTAAGTAAAACGAACTTGATATGGAGGAGAAGAGCATACGTTTCGAGAAATCGTAGTCATTAACCTTTTGGTGACGATGGGATAGGGCTTGTCCCATGAAATTATCGTCCAAAGTTCATGGGACATATGCGTACCATATAATGACCATACAGTCGAATCAATTTATAAAGACAAATTATTATAAGTTCCGTGCGTTAGCTGCAGGGGGAGGGATTCCACACATCAGCATAATAAAGAATAGAAGGAATCTCATGGAATAAAGAGATTTTGAAAGACAGAGTTATCAGCAACCATTTTGATAAATTTTGCAAATGACCCCATGTTGTAATGTTGACCTGAGAAAGAGTAGAAGGGGGAAAGCATTCAGAGTATTTCAGCTGTGCAGAAGGCGAATTCACTCCTCCTACTTGCTGTCACCTAAAGGTTAAAGGAGGTGACCACTAAATGGAGGATGACTTATATATAGACATTTGGAGCAAACTTAAAAAAAAATAGTCACACTATGAAGAGAAATAAGTAAATTTTCAAACCGGACTGTAGTAAATCTGAACTGATCGAAGCTAAACTAAGCAAGATATTGCTGTATATTTTCCCTCGCATATAAAGAAATTGACTACCTCCAATTTGCATATTTATTGAATGATAAGTTTTACAATAACCTTATAGTAGAACTAGTTATCAAAATTGGTACGGAACATAATTCTAGTGCTTCAACAATAAGTATCAAGTGGCATGGGATAATAAAATATAATTATGATAATAAAAAGCTTATACAACAGCAACTCACTGGGCATCAATATAGGCATAGTATAAAATTGTATTGTATATGTTAAAATATACCACTTTCTAAGACATGGATGCATAAAAAAATTCCACTCACTCACTTTAATACAAAAGTTTTGATTTCAAATCATTATACATATTAATAACCACTTATTATGAAATTAATAACCAACAAAACAATTTCACAATGATACAGATTTTAACATTACTATTAAAAATGGAAACATACTTTATTTCTAATTTTACGTCTGATTCTCTTCAATTCCCTTTCTTCGCTCTATCACAAATATACAAAAAAAAAATATGAAAAATGTTATACATCAAGAATTTTTTTCACAAAAAGTATGCCATCACATTTAAGTAAATAATCAAACGAATCTCATACAAATAGAAATTCAAACGGTACTGGCATTCCAAGTAAATTCTGTATATTAACTATTTAATTTAAGCAGTTATTTCGGCTTGTGCTTTTACACTATGAAAACAGTAAAGGCCATGCTGTGCTGAGACTTACAGTTTATGGCGCAAGAAGAACAAGGGTCATTCTATTTGAAATGAAGTGTGACAAAGGATATGTCAGTTTTGGCAGATATAGTCAATCAAACAACAATATCAATCAACGTTTATTGGCGTAGTGATACTAACACCGATGTTATGGCGTGATTAGATGGTGAAACGTTCAAAAGAAAATAAATATTTCTGCGTTCAGTGGGACCTGAACCCACGACCTTCTACCTTCCTTCACACGACCAGTAGAAGGTCGTGGGTTCAGGTCCCACCGAACGCAGAAATATTTATTTTCTTTCGAACGTTTCACCATCTAATCACGCCATACCATCGGCGTTGGTATCACTACGCCAATAAACGTTGATTGATTGACATTGTTGTTTGATTTAATCTGCGTAGTGTTCGATTTATATAGAGTGAAGTAAAATTTTAATAAAATGGACCAATAGGGTGAGGCAATGAGGTGGAGAGTGAAGGGGATGTGGATCAGGAGAAAAGTTTATTAGACTGTAAGAAACTTTTGAGAGGTTGACCAAACCAATATTTTAATAATGGAGTACCAACGCTGTCTGCTTTACACTTCCATGTGATTTGAGATCTTGTTTCAGGGAAGTGATTATAGGAAGGTAAGAGGGGGAGAAAGAATTCGAAAGGTGTGTAAGAGTAAAATTGGTGGAAAGTGGTTTGGGATGATAGGGAAAATTTATAACTGACCAAATTACAAAAATAACAGGAGATTGTGACGACTAAAAATACTCGTGATAATAAATGATCGTGAAGAAATTGCTGAGCAGTGACTGGAAAGCAGAAAGCAAATATGTTGGTGTTTAGCCAATGAGAGGAAAGACAAGGTGCCTGTTGGAAGAAGGTGAAGAACAGGATGGAAATCCAGATCCTTTAGGACGCTTCTGACAATGACAAGGCAGAATGATGGAAATGAGCTTCTGATTGGTTGCTGAAACTTCAAGCGAAGGCAAGTTTTGATGTTGCAATGCAGCGACCAATAGGATGACAAGTTGAGGGAGAAAAGGCCTCTGATTGGACAAAAAATGGAAATTGAAAAAACAGGCTTCTCTATGGAGAAACTTAATCTAAAAAAAGTCACAGCTGTGTAAGGAGACAAAAAAGAGTTCTTAAAATGAAAAATCGACTATGTTTGCATAAGTCTGATTAAAGGCTTGTGGAAGGGAAGTTACCAAAAACAAGTAAGGTGGATGGGTGGGATATAAGCTTTAAAAGCTTGGAGAGGACCTTCGTGGGTGTTGAATGGAAAGTTTTCTTGGTTATATGCACCAGAGACCAGAGGATTTGGGTGTTTTGAGGGGTTAAGGTGCAGATGAAAATAATGTAGTGTTAACTAAATGTCTTGTTTTACATGGTATATGGGCAAAATGGTCATGCATACAGACCTGCAGTTCCCTACGAAATTTAAACCTCATAAGGCCTGGGGGAACTAATACCCCATAACTAAAGTAAGCAACAGTTTATCAGTAAGATTTTCTTTCTCCCACCATGGAGTGCTGAATCCAGATTAAGGGCACACTGGGTGGATATGTTTCCACTGCAGCACCAATATAATTAAAGGAGCTTTGTAAAGTTACATTAGATACAAAGAGGAGTTTAAGTAATTTTAAATTTACCAATTTTAGGGGCAAAAAATGTGATTTTGTGTCCCCAAGGCAGAAATCTCAGGCTAAAAATAGATATAGCCACTCAGAGTGCAAATGGGTGTGGCTTCTAAATCCAGAATTAGTAAGTTCTTTGGCTTGACAAAAGTTGCAGATACCTCATGTCGCAAGAAGGCCAATTATAAAAAGGGGCATACTCACTTTAGTTAAGGGCATGTGCAGTGGAATATGGAGACCTTCTTTCTTCATTAGGATTTTCTCCTCTTCAGATAACTTGATGAGGGGGGTGCCCTACAAAAAGTATAACCCCATTTTAGACATAAAAATAATTTATCGAAAAACAATGAGGTATTTTAAAATTAATTTCACGGATTACACTTTATTAACACATTTAAATTAACAAATTAAATTTAATTCAGAATAAATTAACAAATCAAATTTAATTCAGATTACATTAACAAGTTTGAATTTAAACAGATTGTCAGAACGAAATGCATGCCCACTGGTTTTAACTGGTTTGTTTGTGTTTCATGGGCAGCAATGGTCATGCCGGGTGGCATATGTTCACTGCGGCAGAAACTTATTTTGAATATAATAAGTTACAATGTCAATCTTCAAAGTGTGCTGGCAGTACTTATATATATGGAAGCATTACATGTTGAACACGAAGGTGTGGAATTTGCCAGAGACATACTCTATGTTAGTGTTTCTTTACTGACCCACTCTGGCATCAATTATGCCAAGCCACAGGAGATTCTACTGGAGTTTATCATTTTAGTTTACTAAACATTTTTTACAAATAAATATTTTATCGTGGAAATGTTCTGAGGAGAATAATAGTCACGAGTAAGTAGGAAAGCTCTAACCCAGAACGTCTAAATAACATATGCACAGCGATTATCAATGACCAGGCCGTGTATTTTTAAATATATAAGTATTCATAAATGACCAAGAAATTTCAGACATCAAAATCCTTTGGCATTCGAGAAAGGGTATACCGCTCATTATAACCTGTCATACAAAGTGTCTGAAAGCCGATTACAATAATGTGTGGTGCATCCTCTATTCTTAAAACTGAACGAAATAACATCGGTGTTGCAAATGCCAATGACTAGTCATCAAGGAAGTGTCAGAAAAATATATATTAATAGACGGAGTGTATTGATATTCTTATAGATTATGCCATATTTAATTGTTCATACTTATATGAGTTTAATACATGACCTAAAAAAAAGTAGAAAGTTATGAGTAAATTCGTTGGGACTGGGCCCTTGTCTTATATAATAAGCATTTATCCGGTCCTCAAAATTTACCGGGTCTCTCTTTTACAAAAAAAAAAAAAAATGTTACTACCAGATCATCTGAAAGCTCAGAACACTTTGAGACAAGAGTAAAGCCATGGTATTCAAAATCTGATGAAAGGACGACATTCATGGTTAATGTTTTTTACAATTTCAAAATATTAAACTGAAATGTTTTTCGTAAATCATTTTAAGAAAACGGCTCAATACTACTTTTAACTGAAATGGTATGAAAATTTTCCTGCGGTATAAAAAAATGCGTGTCGTTACGGAAGGACAGAAAAAACATGAAATGATGTCCTTCCGTAACGGAGTTTTCAATGTTTTTTTCAATTTCGGTACTGTTAATTAAATAATACAACGCATTATTTTGAAAAGACTTGAAAGATTAAAATGATATAATTTATTAGTTTTAATATGAGATATTAAACATCAGGCTTTTTCAGTTTTAAACATGTCCCAAAATACCATGGCTTTACCCATAAATTCAAATCATGAACATTTTCTTTGCGTTTTGCGATGCAGGGGAAACAAGATTGTTCTGAGCTAGAACCCAAGATATTCCGAAAGATCCAAATCTTTGTCACCCAAGGTACTAAACTTATAAATACAAATTGTAATAAATAAATACAACAAGCACGGAGCATCCACATTTCAATTAGCGCTCTAGTCTCAGTGGATAAATATATTGTACGTTCAATACCTTTGAAAATAGATCTGTGGAGTCGTTTTCAATGGTCAGTTCGCATAATGTGTCATCTTCGAGATCTTTAACCTGCAGGAGGGGGGGAAAACAGAATTTGAGTAAAAATAAAATAAATTCAATAAAAATAATGGATTGATGTTCCTTCTCATGGGTAAATGATCATCTCCCATTATCTTTACAAAAACTTTTTATGCAATTTTCAAAAATTACTGAATTTCAGAAATTTTTTAAAACAGTAGTTGTCTACATATTCGGCTAATTATGCAAATTGCATTGTCAACAATGTAATTAAAATTCATCTGAAAACAAATATCTAGAAGACACAAGAACAATCTAGGTCACGGTGCCCAAATCAAAGTATTTATTTATCTTTGGGTAACTGGAAAATATTAATTTTTAGGTAATACTGCAAAGTAAGAGCTTGAAGCTGTTCATTTTTTTACGTAGCAGCCACATGATAAGGTAGAAGACCTTGAATTCCCGAGCTAGCAGTTACATCTACTGCCCGAGAAACGAAATTTTAAGACCGCACTAACAGGAACTCCTTGGAGGTTATGACAGGCCTATCAGGTAAGAGGGCAGTGCTGGTATTTTTTTAAAATAAACTCCTCTTAACGGACACCCCTGAGATACAGTCACCCTATTTTCATGATGATATAAAAATTCCCAGGCAGAAACTGATTTACAATAACCTATTTCAAACCCCTGCTTAGAGGTAACCCCTCAGACAAGGAGGTGGAACACTGTTTTCATGATCCATCATCATATTAGATTAGAACCACTGTATGGATAAAAAATGTTTGAACTTTAGCCTTCACTAGAGGCATTTCTCACAACAAGAAACTAAGGATAAGAAAGGTAAGAGCTACGAAGAATTTCCTCTCCCATTAACAAGGAGAGCGCCAATTGACTCAGATTCACCAATTCAAAAGACTGATACTTAATAAAGACTTTCGACAATAAATAAGTCATATAGTGATATACTTCCCAAAACTAATAATTTTCCAACACAAAACTATCGCAGTTTAAATTTATTATCTACTGGACTGCCACACAGATCTTGTACGTGTAACGATGGAAAAGCAGTGGATTTAATATAGCAATTATAAATAAATCTGGAAGGAGGAGTTTTGGTGAGTAAAACCTACCAAACAGCTATTGATCAATTTTTTCCAATGTAAATACATTTTAATAGTTAAGGTTTTGTTGTAAATTTTTCTTGTTATATTCAACAAATGCTTATGTTCGTTATTTTAAACTTGTCTTATGTGCTCAAAAGTACATGTTTGAAATTTTGTATTTAAATTATTGAAATATTTTTCAGCTACGTCAGAATGACCCTCCCCACTCTTTCACAGTCACCCCTCTTTTATGGACAAATCGTTCCGTCCAGCGAGTATCCACCAATGAGCGGTTTCACTGTATTAATTTCTTCGGGTAAAGCTAATAGATGATTAAATTTTGGCACTTTTTATAAACTTAAAATATACAACATCTAAGAAAAAAAAATTACATAGCACAACAGGAAATATGAAAATACTTGCACAAACAACTTCAATTAGTATATGTAGATAACGATAAAATGAAATTCGTAATTAAAAATCATTCCATGCTTGCTATCATCTATATTTATGTAAAAATCAACAAAAACGTTACTTTGTGGCTAGAAATGTTGCCGTATAATCAGAAATGCTATTTAATGGTTCAAAACGCTATTTTTCAGCCATAACTGGCTGCTTTATGGATATAAAATATTATATAACTGTAAACATGGCTCGACAAATTTAGTTGTCATTGGCAACTATATTTCTTCAGTTGTCAAGTAGGATATCTTTTCCTACTAGGTTCCTTTTTTTTTTGAGGCAGGCGACTAAGGTTTCTTTTTTGCGAGTATGGTATGAGTCATCGGGCTGAAAATATAATTATAGTTGGTACACAAAAGGGGGAACTTCGCTAACCTGGTCAGACACCTTAAAAGAAACATTCATATCTTCTATTGCCTCCATATCTTCATCGATGGAAATTTCGGATGTGACTACCACTACATCTGCGCCTACAAAACAAGAAACAAATTGTTCTAACATAATAAATGAAATCATTAAAAGGCACAGTTCAATTTTTAAAACCCCAAAGCGACTAACAGCTAAATATACACCTATCTATGTAGTAATTTGAGTTATATAGTGCAAAACTGTAATAGAAACACGTCAACTTAGGAACGTTGAAACCTGTACAATTTCCATACATAAAAATTCGTACATGTTGCACCGGTAATGCACACCATTATTCCAACTATTCCCACACATGAGTATATATGAGAGATTAAAAATAGAATTTAACATGTTTTGTATAATTTTATTATTGCACATCTGTTTTAAAATAATACAAGGCTCTGCAAGTAAGAAATTTATTAATACATGTTCATGCTCTTTTTTTTTCTCATTACGGAAAATATACATGATACATTCTCCTGACTTTACTGAGAATCATTAAAATACCTGAATTTTTCTGAGTAAGTAATAAGCAAAAGCAATTTTATTATACATTAGAGAGCTCTGCAGGATATTCTGGTGAGTTTGTTTTTTAAAAAACAATGTTTCACTCTGTGCTACACAGAGCATCCTCAGAAGAAACAGCCGAACAAGTATTCCTCTGCAAAATGCACGATTCACACTTAGTTGCTTGGCAGAAAATGAGTCGATTCAGAATATGACATATTTATATTACCCTTTCTCTGGCTATCCACTGACTGTGTGATTTCTGGGTTATGTGCTGTCACTGATTGTTGGCTGAAGGTCATTGCTTATTGGCCTAGAAGGTGGCGAGTTTAGATTGGCTAAATGAGGCCCAACTTTACTGTGAAATTTTAGGCAAGAATTCCAAATTGATGGAACACATTAATGGAGTCGTCTCTTGTTGAAATTATTAGGTCAGTTTTTGATGGCCAATACACCAGTTTTTGTGATAACTGAGGTGTAATGAAATTTGATGTCATGATCAGTGGGGCATTGAGCAACCGCCGATTTATTAGATTGTTAAAAGTGAACATGGTGTTCATGTTCTTGAAGTCAAGTACAAATTAAACGACATGTTTGTCTTTTGTAAACCTTACCGCACTTACCGGGAATTTTATATACATAGGGGTTTTAAGGAGATCTTTGGGTTATTTGGGATTTTTAAAATATCACAGTTTGTTGGAGGAACAAAAGACAGGTCTTATACCTTATTTGGCCAAACTATGTCCAGTTTTGTAGTATTTTTAGCATAAGGCAGAAACACACACACCAATGATTTAAATTCAGTTTTATAGGATACCATTGGTGCCAAGCTAGTGAAAACAGCGCCATTTTATTTTCTCATGGCCCGATCGATGGCACTTTTAAAGTAACCATTCATGAGAAATGTTTTGTATGGAAACAACTCAAGTCTTCAGCTTATCAGCATCACAAACCTTACAAGCACGATGTACAAGGGTGTTTAAAACGGATTGTTTTTGCTCAGGGTAATGATGGGAGCTAGCATTTAAATACCCATTGATATGGACAGGTTTGCGATACACAGAGCAGGACCCTAGGGACCCCACCATCCTTTCTGGTAACAAAAACGTCAAGGGAAATGTGCTACTGCCTCACCAACATATCCCCTCTACCTATGGTGGATGAAAAACAGCGTGTGTTCCACGATACCATTGTATTGGCGCTTGTGCCACCTACTTGTTCAGAATTCACCATGGTAAGATCTTGGTCTGCCATGTCCCTAGCAACAATACACGCTATCGACGTTAAGTTTTGGATGCAGTAAGGCATGTTACAAACCCAAATTGTTCAGCATCATGCTTATCATTCAGAAGTATTTTATTTAACCTTATATGTAAGTCCGATATATTCTTCATTCTTGTATTGCTGCATGCCACATAACCATACATCGCATCAAGAATGAAGTTATTACTTATAAGCACACATGACCAGCATGCTTTTCTGAGTCAAGCGTGTTTTTCATCGACCACTTAATCAGCAGGCACCTGCATACTAACCAAAATAAATGGAGATGACTTCTCAAATGCTTACAAATCATCATCTTCCATTCTTCAATAGTTGTCTTCAATTAGGTCTTACAAGTACTATGCTGGGAATCGGATCAGTTCAAAGATTTCGTTTGTCTATGTTTTATGATACACAAGATGAAGCTCTGTACAAGGGCCAATAGTTTTCCCCGATAGTTCTCCATTTCTGCCCATCTAGGGAAGCAAGCCCCAAAATACAGACCGGTAGACATATAAAAGGCACATGCTAAGTCATGGACCCGGTCACAGGATTGAAACCCAGAGTTAACACTCTAGGTAATGGGCAAATGCGTTACTTTAATGCAATAGTATGGCGCTCAAAGATCATGGTTGTAAGTCATCAGCCAATGGAGTACTTACTAGTCAAGATAGTAATAAACAGAATAAACACACACGATTCCTTCGAGATACATATACATATGAAGTAAACAAACATTTCATGCCAAAATGTGTCTCAAATATGCGAAAACAATAGTTACCAATATCAAATGTGCTGATTGTTGCGTCTGGAATAGGAAATGAAGAGGAATCGAGTGATGCGTTAAAGCTTGCAACAATTGTCCTTGAATTGTTTTGAATGCCGAAGCCTTCTATGTCACAGTCATTGGCATCCGAAGCAGATGGGCTACTGTTATTCTCACTACTACAAGAACTGCGAGGTGAGGAGCTTTCACCAAATTGCAATCCTGAATCTGTTTCACTATCTTTACGAAGCACAGTTCGTGAACTTGGTGGGTAGTCCTGACTTGTGACAACCTGATTGCATGGTTCAGTATCTTTCAAGAATTTCATCCAGAAATTATCATCCACTGTAAGATCATTCTAAAATGCACACGATAAAAAGTAACATTGGTAGTATCATTTAAACTAAATGCATCTACATCAAAGTCTTGCAACAAGAAGTAAAATTCAAAGTAACAAGTAAAGAAAAAAACATGAATCCTTGCACAAAAAAATGTATTTAACTCTTTTTTTTATCTATTTACCGAAGAAGCTTTTTAATTGACGTTGTTTTTGTAATCTTTAACAATCAATAAGCCTTGTGGAAAGAAAATGTAGTCTAAAGTAATTAAGTTATTATATAATCTATCCTTGACAACATGAGTTACCACTGAAAATTTAAGCTACCGTTGACGACACAAATTATCCTGTTAAAAAAAATTAACGTTTACTGCCTTCTGCTCAAGGTCAATTTTTGTTTAAAAATGTATCTCACGCATAAAATTGAAGTTCGAAGTTTTTCTTATATTTCCACCTGATTTAGTAACAAAAACTGTATGATAACCACTATCCAACTTCTTCGACAAGCATTATCCAATTTCAAAAATTCCTCTCTTCACACCTCCATAATTATATTGCAATTTTTGGGAAATTAATTAGGACTAAAATTTTTTTGTTTGCCCTATGCCCCGAGCTTGTGCAGATCAGGCCATGCTTATGCTTAATACCTGTGTGCAAGGAAAACCATTCCAAAACTTAAAAAATCATTACCAATTGCAAACCACCAAGGTTCTTTACATCATCACAATTCATGAGCTGATCCATCTCCTTAATAAGAGGATCATCAGCATCAAATAAGATGTCGAGGACTTCATCTGTAGAGGTGAAATCCATGCCGCCTAAGTGGTTGAAAAGACCACCACTTGGAAATAAGCGTTAAATCAAATCGGAACAACTATCAACATCAAATACCGTGGCTAAAAAGAAAAAAAAAGGCATAAATACAACGTTTAAAAGTATTTTTTAACTTGTTGCAAAAAAATAATGAAACTCGAAGCTTGTACTCTCGTATGATTTATAAGATAAACATTAACTTTCACATTTTGAATTAATATAATTGCTATATTTTCAATTAATGTAAATCCCATTACTTGGATAAATACAGTTCAAGGGTGTTGCCAGGTGCAGTGTACGGTGAGCATAAAAATTTTACACCCTAGTAGTTTGAAATAACTGATCTGCGGTGGAAACGACCAGTGGCATAGGAAGGAGGGGGGCTCCCATTAGGTAATGATATACATTTGTCTCCTTCATGCGGAATCACTTGATCTTTAAAAAATATCCATATCCCTCCCATCCCCTCATTCAAGGGTGTCGTTAAGGCAAATTTTAGGGGGGGGGGGGTTACCAATGTTAACCTTAAACAAATAACCACTTTAACCTTTTAATGTATTAGAATTATTGCATATACAGTAAAACCTCCCAACAACGATATAACGATAAATCCCTCTACAACGATAATTTTTCTCGGTCCGTATAATAGTGTTGTAGAGAGGTTTTACTGTATAATAAACCTCCTATAATAATAACTCTGTCTACAACGATAATTTTTCTCGGTCTGTATAATATTGTTGTAGAGAGGTTTTACTGTATTTCAATTCTAAGGAGGCAACTTAGTTAACCAAACAACACCTATGCCCCCATCCATAATTTTTTAATGGTAAAACTACAGATGTATTCCCTGTTTTGTCTCCAAAACTGATGCTATACTCTTAAAATGGAGGGAAAGTTTTGTGGAGAGGTGAAAATACGCATACGTGCATGGCAGTTGTATTGTGGTGTAGCGTCCATTGGTGCTGGTGGTAGTTTGTGAGTTGTAGCGATAGGATGAGCAAACATTTAAATATTTTTATTTTTGTAATGGATTGGAATTGATTGTTCTGGATGGAGAAGGGGTATAGGAGGAAGAGGTTGTTTGAGGAGGTATGAGCGGAAGTGGTTCGAGGAGATATGGCAAGGAGAGGATTAAAGATGTATAGGAGGAAAAGGTTAGAGGAGGCATAGGGGAAGAGGTTAGAGAAGGTATAGGGAAAGAGGAGGTAGGGTGGATGAGGGCAATGTGGAGTATCACATTGTCGGTGATGAGAAGCAGTTGGACTCGTACTTCGCAAATCGGCGTTGATCAGCTGTTGGACTCGTACTTCACAAAAGGTAAGGGGTAGGGGAGGTAGAAGGGAGAGGAGGTATGAGGGGATAATGGAGAATCGGAATGTCGGCGCTGAAAAGCTGTTTGACTCATACTACGCAGAGTATATGTGGAGACGGCGTCACAAAAAGGAAATGGGGGGGAAATGATTCCAAAAGCCATAAAAAATCAGACGCTTAAAGACAGAAGTTTTTTTTTTTTGTTAAAAAAATCTGAAAAGAGTATAATAGGTAGTAAACTCAGTATAACAGGTAATTACTCCTTAAAAAAACATGGCGGCCGGGAAGCGAGCGCACGATGACGTAATCCGGGAAGGAGGTTGCCGCGACAGGGTTGCTGTGCCTTGGCGACAAATTGCACAGGGTATACATGTGTAGTTTGGCCTTTTTAATTGCTATGCCCTGGAAATGACAGTGCGACAAACCCTCATAACCATCAATATAGTTTTCAAAAATTTGGGGGGCAAGTGCATATTTTGTACATTTATACATTACAGTATATGTAAAATTGCAATTTATTTCAAATTATTGGAGGGTCTCAGGCCCCACAGGCCCATATAACTCCACGCCATATGCTCATAGCAATGACATGCATGTATGTATAACTAAGTTCTCTGCAAATCAAATCTCATTAGTTTAAGGAACATGTTGCAACAATTAGAATATACAACACTTTTACATTTTAATTCAAATAAAATTTTAAATCCCATACTTCATACAGGGATTACCTCTTTCATAAACATACAATGCTAGTTCCAAATACCTTGATGGAAAATAATATTGTAACAAACCTAATCCAATAATAAAGGATCAAATAACAGGTAACTGGAACCGCTTACTAAGATAGGTAAGCATTTGAAAAGCCTGCTGTGAGAACAAGGTCAACAACCCAAAAGTAAAGAAAAAAAAATAGAATTAAGAAACAAAATGGAGAAGGAAATGGAACTTCCTGATATAATAATGCATTACTGCTAAATAATAGCGGCTATCAAGCATTTGGCATTGTAAGGTTTTACACCAGATACAAGTTTTACTCTCCTCTGTAGCAAAAGTGTCACAAGTGGTATATGATAGTATAATAATAAAAATGAATAAACATTACTGGAAGAGGTGTAAGAGGGTGTTTGTGTTGGTAATGTTTGTGACCTATTTAACATGGAAACACCCCGCCAACAACCTATGACAAGAAACGCCCCCACCCACCAAATAAATACACACCCACAAATTTTGAAAGAGAGAAGGCATTATGTGAACAAATGGACGCCATTTTACAAAGAACAGTTAAAAGCTTACTTAATCCCGTTGCTTTCCCGATGTTGGGGAACAGGGATAAATACCAGTCCAGATCGACGCACGCCGCAAACGCGCGAACATGTAAAATATCCGCTTGGCCGTGCAATAAAGACGAATGTTGTAACAACCAATACAATTTTGCAATAACTTGCCTAGCTAGATAAGGAAAATATGTTGCTGACAATTTGGAAATTAAACGAGGAAACTTTGGATCATGGCCAAGAATCTACTGGTACTACTCCAAACACGGGTCTTCGAAATGGTCGACCACTGAAGTTTCGAAGAAGTTGGGAAATCATTTATAAAAAAGAAATCGCATATTGCTGATGGGTTTGCTATTACCGTCATTTAGAACGAGTAAACTGACCAATCCGGTGCAAAATTATATACTTCATGGCCCGAAACACACCGAGTATGCTACGTTCCACACCTGTTAACATAAAATAAGTAAACACCCAACAAATTTCGCAAATCTATGAACATAGTTAAGGCATACAGTAGTATATATTCCATGAGCTAAAAATAAAATCCATCTTCGATTATCTTAAACAAAATTTGATAATATAATTTTAAGAGATGATTGATTGATGAAGAGTGTCAACAAACATTTAAAAGGCAAACAACAGGACAACAATCACCACACCGTTACCATAACGTGACTCATCCTTAGAAGTTCCAACGGCGCAAAGATGACGTAATAGTCACAAGACCGCTCTCTTCTTCTTCTTCATTTGAATGATAACTATCTACCCATGGAGTTAAGAAATTTCTGGAGCCGACGCCACCCATTCCAAGTTTTCTTTTAAAGTGAAGCCCCTTTTCCCCGATTAACACCGCCTTATTGAGTAAAGACAGAAATTCCCTATTTTTTGAGAGAATTCTAGTACACAAAGTTTATTTTTTTATTTATTTTCTTACGTGGGAATATGCTAGGAATAATTTAAAATACATAAAGAAATAAAAGTCTTCAATGTTATTGAATATTTGAACGTTGAAAATGTATTTAACAACATTGAAGATTTTTTTCTTTATAGTTTTTATTTATTTTTTTATTTATAAAGATTTTTTATTGGTGAATAAGGAACAACATTCGAATTTTAGCGGAAGAGTCCTGTTTGGGATTACAGGCTGAACTCAGGTGTCCACCCTTCATAATTAACTCCTGCCCCAGCCAAATCAAGTAAACGGAATAATAAGTGTGCATCCGTCAAAACTTGAATGAATACTAATAAACAAAAGAGAAAAATTGCCCCTGACATTTCGTGCCTTTCGGGTTACCATGATAACCAAAATTAAAAAGTAAAGAATTAAGTAAACATTGACATTTCCTCATGTAGCTATTATTGATTCCACCAGAATATAGTGGCAACAATTATTTTTCATTGCATTTTTAAAACACTAATAATTATATTATTGAAGAAAAAATGTGACGCTTTTTTTCTAATTGACCTCCGTAAAAATATTTTCAACGTTACAATAATTTTCTAATTGCGATATTACTTTTTCTTTACTGTGTTCATCCCAGTGGATGACGCAAGATAGATAGGTGAGTCAACTTCATACGCGTACTCAGAAAGTTCGTAAGGGTGGGTTATAGGGAGGTTACGGAGCTACAACTTGCATATTTCTATGTTAAATATACAAATTGCAATAGGGGTTACAACCCCCACCCCCTGCGTACGCCAATGATCAACTTCCCTTTTCAGTTGTGATAGGCATCGGTTCAGTAGTGGTTCAATAAACCAAGGCCAACTAGATTTACTACAGGCCTGCTCACGTGAGCCTAACGCTACAGAAAACCTGTCCCCAAATTTTCGCAGTGGCGATTCTCTCACGCAGTTTTTCTCCGACAGAGGGCGCCTGCTGCATAGGAAAACATTCCCAATCTAACACACTATAAATGCCAAT
>QLNU02014176.1:72999168-73012017 GCA_006491805.2 Dysdera silvatica
TAGGGGGGGGGGGCTTGCCCCCTGCCCCCCACATTGGCGCCCATGATGTAGATGGAACGTGTCTAAAACCGTCGCATCGCCTTCTTTTTCTTCTTTCACATACACATTGCCGGCGCAAGCACATTTGCCGCCCTAGGTGAACATGTGCGTTCTCCCCGGTAAAAAAATCGACACCCCACTACAGCTTGAAACAACCAAAAAGTGAAAAAATACAACACATTTCGCCCTCTCATGAAAGTTCTGGATAAAATAAGGTATGATACATACAGCTTATCTCATAACATATAAATAAGTGATCAAAAGAAAAAGAATAGTCTGGGATTTTGCTATTGAGAAGAACAGAAACATAGAACACATAAAAAATTGTAATTCTCGATGCTTTGTAATATTGCATAAAGATATGAAAAAGAAAAGGCGCCCTTCAAGTCTTTAGTGCCGTAGTACTACTCGCACCAAGGGCGTATCCACGGAAGGGATGATGAGGCGATCGTCCCCCAATCCCACGAGCCGGGATTGTATCATGGAAAAATCGAAAGTACCGGACATTAGGTTAAAAACAGAAATCGGAAACAAATCTCTCCCACTTGAAAGCTTTTTGGACCGGCTCTTGACTGGCGCCACTATAAGGTGTAGCGGTAAGAAGAAAATGTTACGCAGAGTTACGTAAACCTGTTAGAGGAAAATTTATTAATGTTAAGAAAGCAGGAAGTTGAGAATATGAAGAAAAAGTGGATACGAGAGACATACATAAGGAAGAGTAAATATTAATGGAGGCACTCAATCGAAAATAATCTACAGTTGTTTACTGCTAAGTTTATCTAAATTACCCTACAGTCGTGGGCGGATTGGGCTGCCGGCCCCCAGGCCGATGCGCCCTCATGGGTGATAAGACTTGCGCTCTCTGGTAATCCAAGGTACGCTGCCTTTGGGAGGACTCAGCCCGCCACTGCCTATAGTGTTAAGTATCTTAACCCTTTGACTGGCCGAAGCGTATATATACGCTTTTCCAAAGTGCTCGAAGAACGGCCGAAGCGTATATATACGCGTCTAGCGGAATGCTCGAAAACTGGCCGAAGCGTATATATATACGCCCAAGGGGTAGGCTCTTGATACTGGCCGAGACGTATATATACGCTTTGCTTTCCCCCTCCTGCTGCACAATGGAATCTCTATGTGGCCGCTGCCTGCGGTTTGGACTCCACATGACGCCTTTAGTCCAAACGTCCACCAACTCAAGTCGGATTCAGAAACTTTTCACGTGGGGCGATTTGTTTCTGATTCCTATTTTTCGCTAAGTGTCCGGTACTCCTTCATTTTGTTTTCCATGATATAATGGCATATAGGCCGGGCTCAAGGGGAGGGTGATCACCCCATCGCCCCGACCCCACCCTGGATCCGCCATAAACCATAAAGCGGGGTTGGGGCTAATTGTATGGGGTAGGCAAACCTAAAGTTAAATTCGAAATTCTCAAGTTTTGTAGTGAAAATAAATGATTAGAGGTTTATCAGAAGCCACTGGCGTACGCAGGGGGGTGTTGATGGGGGTTGTAACACCCCATTGCAATGAAATTTTGTATATTTAACATAGGAATATGTGAGTTGTAGCTCTGTAACTCCCCCCCCATTAAGCCTATAACCCCCTTACGAACTTTCTGCGTAAGCTTATGTCAGAAGCATATATTATTCTGGTGAACAAAAGTATATTCATAAAATTATTTTTAAATATTTGTAGTGTATTATTGATTTATACCAAAACTATCGAGAAATAAAAAAGTAGATGCTGAACGAAATATCATATATAACGAAAATGTAAAACAAATTATAAAAAAGATTTCTTTTAATTTTAAGAATTAAAAAATACTCTTATTATAATAAAATTTAAGGCTTATTTATTTTTTACTGAGTTACAGAGTAAACATAGTTTTACCAAATACAGTTTGTCTTATCATAATGTTCTATAATAAAATTTAACTTCGTATTCAAATCCACTTAGTTAAAAAAAAACTAACGTTTACCCATTTGCATAATATAAATCTTTTCTGGAAAGAGTATGTGTTATTTAGTAGTTGCCCTATCATGACACTACTTTTGTTTTCACCTTGAAATTCCTTTCATTCAGGCAAAGCCCCCCCCCCACCTGGAAATGTGGTCAGCCACACAAGGACGTAGCCGGGATTTAATTTCGGGGAGAATTCAAATTTTTTTACAAAAGAACGAATAAACGTATGTTACTTTTATCGTAAAGATATATAAATAGATCACTGTCGTAGGAGGGGCTCAGGGTGCTCAAGCCCCCCCTCCCCCATTATATATCAAAACGTATTTTCTGTAAGACTGCATCACATGAAGTCACTTGAGGGCCCTATGAGCTTTGAATTTCTATGTTACTGAAATAGATTACTCACAAATAAATGAGGAAATACTAATTTTGCCTTCAGACATAATTGTAATTTTTTACTTGTAGTTTTGCCATCAAAATTTAATTTTTCAGAAAGCCCCCATTTAAAAAAATAGTTTGTAATATTTCATAGCTTTTATGAATTTCATTTACACACAAAAAAAATACTCATTGCTTCAAAATCGATCAGTAACTCCCATGGAATTTTATCGTAGAAATCTAGTGAAATTGCATATATTTTTCATTCAATAAGCATCTGATATTATTAGCAAATTTAAAAGGAATGTGTGAAAAATAAAAAGCGAATAAGGATGCGCTAGTTAGAAATTTAGAATATTTCAATTAGGCAAAAAGTTCAAATAATTCAGTTATGATACGAATTACTCATCAAGGTAGTCGCATACGGAAAAACATTATCTTAGTCGTTGTTTTATTTATTGTCAACTCTTTATAAAGAACAAAACTATTCGTACCAAGAAATCCTAATGAAAAGGATTTTAAAAGTAGCAAAAACTTGTTTAGAATAAATAGTGCAATTCCCACTTTACCTATTTTTATATCTTAGTGATTGTTCTTGTGTTATAATAGTTTCTCAACACAAAACAAATAAAGTGAACATGGCTTTCTACAGGCCACTAAAACTCTACACTCTCAAAAGCTTGCAGACTCTTATAATAGTCACACATACGAAATTCGTACAAAAGAATATTTGTCAATCCTTTTTGTTGTTTTGGTAAGAGTCAGCAATGCTGTAATTTAACGTTCAGATTTCCTGTGTTCAGACCTGTGTGTCTGTTTGAAACCTAATTGTGCGATGTTTTTTAAAATCAATATGAAAAGCTAGATAACGTTTAAGAAAAAGTATATTAAGAATGTGTCCAAATTTTGTTTTATTCTGATAGAAACTTCGCAAGTCAGAAAAAATTGTGTTTTTTTGATATAACATTAATAATAAAATCTTGATTTAACGACTGCTAATCACACGTACGCATATATGTGCATACAAACAACAGTGACAGATTAAGGTTTTCAAGTGCTCCAGGCTAAAAGTACGTGGTTCAACTAATGGTGGAATTTGTGGGAAAATTTTTTAAAAAAAATTACTTATTATAAATAAATAAATATATATCTGCGTGTGTGTGTGAAATAAATGGGTTAATGGAATAATGGATAGTGGAATTGAAATAAATTAATTTTTAAAAAATTCTTTATTTTTTTTTTAAAGAAAGCTATATGCGTCAACGCATAATGCGCATCAGCTGCAAGTGAATGCATTGACGAGAGATACATAAGGTACATATGGATATATTGTATTATCGATATGTTAAAAAAATATTTAAGGAAGAATAATAACGAAATCAGGCAAATATAGCGAACTAGGAGTGGAGTATAAATTAAAAACATATATAGCAAAGATATTAAAAATAATGGAAATAGTATATTGTAGTGTTGGCAGCAACAAACCCTTCATCGTAGTTGGTTTATAGGGAAACAAATCTTAGCAATAAACGTATGTTATTTACTATTGCATAAGTAAGTTATTTTTTATTTAAAATCAAAGAAAAGCGCGAATTTTGAATATTGTTTGGAATTTAAGTGTTGAAAACTGTAATGAAAATAAATTTTCGCAATAAATTCTTCCTTAATGTTGGCTTGAAATTTTGATAGCTTCGTGTTTAAAATTTTACTTATGCGAATACTGTAATACCTCTAATTAGTACCACACATAATATCTCTAATTAATCCACACACACACATACATACATAATTTTGGCATTTTTAATTAAATTTCAAGCATCCAAAAGCGCTATCTGATATTTTACATTTTCATCAATATGACCGGCCCTTTCTGGGGCTCTTGGTTACTTTTTCTATACAAAAATCCGGGACTGCATACAAGTTTGTCTATATGTGCCTGTAAATTAATTAAAATATTGCTGAAAATTATCATACATGTATAATTGCGAAAAGCAATTTGTTAAAAAAATGGATTTTATGATTGTGTGGGTTTTAGCTATAACTTTTAAATTTTACGCAGGCATATATATATATATTCAGCCTTATATCGATATTTTATTAAATATGCATAAAAACGGGTTTCTTTGTAAATCTATTTAAGCGGATACTTATCGACCTTACAAAATATGGAAAATTTTTGACCTAACGTTTTTCTACACTTTTGAAGCAAATAATCGGCATTTGAACTAATAATCGATTAATTGATGACCAATAACTTATTGCATAATCGATTACGACAAGTATTAATACCACAACGACCAATTTAATTATATATGCTAAAGAAATTTTAGTAAAAGGAAAACTTTTTCTGACCGAGCGCCTCTAATTTTTTTGCCCATGTTATGGGAAACAAACCATTTTTTTCTATTTGGCATTAATTCAGTGATTGATAACTAATTTCATTGTATACTTGTTAACATACCCCAAAGTATATATAGGGATATTAATTTTCTTTATGATTATACCATAATTAATTTTTATGTTAGTTTAATTTATGAACTTTGAAAAAATTGGAAAGGTATTTACGAATAAATTTGTTGGCTCTTATCTTATACAAAACATTATTTACTGGCCTGCACTCTCACGAAAGTTGAGAACTGCAAACCAACAGAACTTGATTAAAACCAGTATTGAAAGGAAATTCCCGCTTTCAACAGTACGTAAATGAGTAATCTTCAAACTTCAGAAACCCTCTTTTTCCTGCGGTGAACGGCAGTCCCGTACATAAAGGACTTTATACACTGTGGTTCTTAAAGTGGATCGTTGTTTGTTCTTGATAACAGATCCCGACGAGTGTCCATTTCACACCCAAAATATCTGGGGCTGAAAGGGGTAAGGAGAAAAATAGGCTCATTGTCCTGGCAAGAAATTTAGGTGGGTGATAGTATAATAATGGCTGTGTAAACCATAGGAATTGAATCTTGCTCATGCTCCCTCTAACCATGAAGTGTCAATCATTGGGGGGAAGGGAATCAGGAGAGAGAAATGTTAAGACCATTTGCTAAAATGTGGCCGTCGTTTTTAGAAGCATTATATGCTCAATCGGGTGAATTTTAAAAGAGCATTCACGGAAAACCGGCGGCCAGTCAAAGGGTTAAAAAAAAAATCTACCGTGGTGCGGCCGTAGGCGGCCACCTAATTCACACATATGGCCGCGCCGGGCCTGCACACACACGCACGCACTGAAAATATTTGTCAACGGAACCTTATCTACTGACTAACTATTGTTTACTGGTTTACTAGAACATCACAATGAAATTGAGTGGGTGGATTCTCCCTGGAGACCACGGTGAACAATGGAGCCAAGTGGGGGGGTTCAGATATTGACTTAAATCATGTGACTTAAGAAAAAGAACGGTGAGTCACAGTCTTATCTCAAATGATCGTTTGTTGTAAAAGTGAAGTTGCCAATTTCAGAATATTACGGATTGGTGAATAATTGATCTGCATATCCTAAGATACGGAAAAACGATACTAAAAGCAGGAATAGGAAAGGAAATATTACAATTTTCAATTCAATTCAGTTTATTTTCTCAACATAGTAAATAGAAAAACAATTACAAATATCAATAAATGGGTATTACAAACTATGCCAAGAGGAAGATGGGAAAGAGATTCAAAAGTGCCTGACTAGTTCCCAACTCCCTGCGAAAGGCAATACAAGACAAGAGGCAATGCAATATACAATACCTGACATCATTTCCATATAATAATAAATTCCTTTATTTCGGGTAAATTATCCATGAAATAAATGATATGGTAATGTGAAAATTTTGCCTGAGCAGCAATGGGTAAAGACTTTCAATATCTCACGAAGCCCACGCTGCTCAGGTTCACCAACAGCGATGCAAAACAGAACAATAAAAATGCATGTACGATTAAAAGAAAAATAAGTAGAAAAATAACTGAAATAAAGTATAATAAAAATACAAATTCATAAATTATTCAGCAAATCAAGTAAACGCATTTTAAATGAAGGAAATGAGCTGACTTGTCTCAGCTCATACGGAAGAGAGTTCTACACCCAAGGGCCCAGCGATCCGATGCATGATAAGCCAAAATTTATCCGCGCAAAATATGGTCTGAAAATGACATCCATTCGGCTATCATAATCGTGCTCCGGCAAACATGGCAGAGAGATATCTATATTATTTCCAAACTTGATAAATTCGAACATAAAAATTGAAAAATAAATTATATTTATGGAGATTATCTATTGTTAAGATAGTATGCTGTCGAGCGATCTCTAGTGGAGATCGACCGATTTTAGTATTAAGTAATCTAAGAAATTTATTTTGAAGTACAAAAATACGGCGCAGATTAGAATTAGTTGCGTTACTCCAGGTTAGAAGGCAATAATGAATATGCGAGAAGAAAAAAGAGAAATATAAGTTAATTAGGACGTAAGCTGGAAGATAAAAGTTGACATTTCGAATGACACCAAGGTTTCTACTAATTTTGTTACATAAAGCTTGAATATGAGAGTTTCATTGAAGATTTGATTGTAATATTACACCAAGAAATTTAGTTTTTGCGGAAAAGGATATGTTTTTGATCATTATTGATATTACTGTGAAGCTGATCAATATTAATATTATGTTTAAACGAAAAAAGAAGATTTTTTTTTGGTACTAAGGGTAAGATACTTCCATTTAAAGAAGTTAGTAAGATGTTCAATGTTCTCATTGACTGTGTGAATTAAATTATCAATATCATTATCCATTAAAAAAACACTAGTGTTATCGGCAAAACAAATCAATTTAAAACGAGTGGGTAAGATAAAGATATCATTAATATAAAGAATAAATAAAAGAGGTACAAGAATTGATTCCCGGGATATACCACATGAATTGGTTTTGAATGAGGAGGGTTACCACAGCTGCCTACGAACTGCTGGCTACCAATCAAATAGCTCCGCAAGAGCTCATTTGTGATACCACGAATTCTAGCCAAATGGAGCTTATAAAATAATCTATTGTGACTTATGGTATCAAAAGTTCTGGATAAATCAAAAAACACTCCAACTGTGGATTGTTTTGTGTCAATGGAAAAATAGATATAGTCAGTTGCCGAGAGGAGAGCTCGTTCAGTTGATTTATTTCTGGAAAAGCCAAATTGATCTTTATTGATAATGGTATGTAATTGAAAAAAATTGTACAGTCTTATATAAAGAATCTTTTCAATATTTTATTAAAAACAGTAAAAATAGAACTGGGCTTGTAATTCGAAATATCTGATTTTGAACCGTTTTTAAAAATCGGAATGACAGAAGCAACCTTAAATTCCGGAGGAATAAAACCAGTAGAAAATATTAAATTACAAATATGTAATAAAGGCACTTTGACAGTATCTGCAACAAATTTAATAACAGTTGTGTGTATCTGATCATGTCCATGTCCCCTATTCTGGTCCAAACTCCGAATAGCAGATAAGAGTGCAAGTTCACCAATGTCACATAAAAACAATGAGTTATTGAGGTTTTAATCATATAAACTCATTAACTGGTTAACATGTGATTGAGGAAAGTTAATAAAATAATTATTAAAAGCATCAGCTATTTGTTTATTATCAGAAAGTATCCCACTACTAGTGTGCGAGGAGTCAATAGGATCAGAAGTTTATTGTTTATGTCCCAAAAGTTCTTTAATTTTGACCCAAATTTTCTTTTGATTAGAATTTTAAAAAATTGATTTAAATAATGTCTTTTAGCAAGTTTTAATTTTTTATTGCGTTTATTGCGAAAAGTACGAAATATTGGTAGATGCTCAGGGAGTTTAGATTTAAGGAAATTAGAGAAAGAGAGTTCAATTTTAATATTGATCTCTTTCAATAGAAATTTGGTAATCCATGGTTTCCTTGGGCGCTTACCCTTCACAAATTGTATACCAGGAAAATGAGTTAAATAAAGAGATTTAAAAATGGAAGAAAAATGATTGTAAGTATCCTTTACATTATCAATATTTAAAATGTAAGACCAATAAATATCAGTGAGAGCTGATTCAAATGAAATTAAGTTATTTTGTGAAAAGTGTAAAATCTTTGATAAAAAAATATATTCTTATGGTTAAGGTTATGTAATTTTTTTTTTAAATTGAGTAGAATAAAAATGGGCAGATGATCACTAATATAATAATAAATAATTCTTGTTTTTAGATAATTTGCATTAGTGATACGTAAGTTCAAGACTGATTGTGAGTGCTATTGTATTTGGTGAACTTATTGTACATTGGCAACCATAAGACGAAATAATATTCACGAAAGTGTTAGTATCACCACTCTGCAAATTAATGTTAATATTGAAATTACCTAAAAGGAAAAATTTATTCCCCGTACTATGAATGAAATCCAAAAGACGTAAAAAAAAATATATATATATATTACCATCCGGTGGTCTATAAATGGTTACTACAAATGCCCTTTGGGTAAAAATGGTCACAAGTTAAATTTCTGGATAAATACCACACTACTGTGGGACCAGTCAGCCCGTGAACGAACATTATCACACCATCGCCGCGAGAATCAGTTTGGCTTTCAGCGATCATTTCATAGGATTAAAAATTAATCACAAGATCAGAATAAAACCATGTCTCCGAAACACAGATTACACCCACAGGGATTTCTATCGAAATCATTAAATGTTGTAATAAAATCATTTTGTTAGTCAGGCTACACGCATTTATGTGTATAAATAAGATGTCCTCAGAAGAAGTATTAAATTTGACAAGTTCAGTAGGTTTCTAATATTGATCATTGTCATTCTGACCTCGGCCTAAAGACGCAGGACTCACATTATTGCTAGACATCAAAAATAAAAAAAATTGATAATAATAAAATAAGTTGATTAAAACTATATCAAATACATCAATAACAACATCAACACAGTACAACCAGCCAAAACGTAATAGTGAAATTCTCAAAGACTTATAACAACAAACAAATTAATAATAAGTAATATGAGTAACACAAACACTAACGTACGAGCTGTGCCCAAGCCGTCAGCACACAGCAGGATTATAACTCAGAATCAAATGACAAATCCTTCAAAAATTAATTATCAATAAGAACATAAACTTCAATAGATTAATGGAATACGCAGGTCAGCAAGAAATGAACGGCAAGAAACACAATTTAAACCGAGTGATATTAAAAAACGTCCAGGCTCCTGCTTACAGCTGTGCACCTCGTCAAGGCTAAATAAATCAGAAATCGACATAATGTGAGTTGCTCTCTCTCTCTATCTCTCTTTGTCAGTTTTACGAAGAAAGACTTTAGCCTCTCTACACCAAACATATTTGAAATCATTATTACATGCAGTCTCATTTCCTTGAATAATTTGTTGCTATTAAGAGGAGTCAGATTTTCATTAACATAAACGGGAGACACAGTATCATTTTTAAAAACATCACCATTAGTAAGTTTCTTCTTACTGTTAATAATAAAGTCTAAAAATTTTCGGAAGACGAATTGCACAATAATCGGAACAGGTAGGTCACTTTGCTTCGCAGACAGAGGGTGGGCGATATCAATATCGTTCACTGTGATCATATTAAGATTCAAGGAGTATCCAACTCGAACGACCAATTGCTTTACATTTGACATTTTCTCCGGAGGTCGAAGTCTGTTTATTACCATATTTGTTGTTGCGACTGTACTGTTTAATACCATTTAGCATCGCCTCCACAGCTTCTATTTTAGCATTTTTTACACATTGATCATTTGTGAAATCATGAAATTTATTGTCTAAGGACACGTGCTTACTTTCGATTGCAAAATTTTCGTCAAAACATCATCAAGCTTGGATGTGAAGGATATAAACGATTCTGTAATGGACGAAATCTCAGTCTTAACTTTAACCAAAGCCTCCAACTTACCCTGAATGAGATCCTGATGTTCCTAAATATCCGAAGGAGGTGTAGTATTCGAAAATAGTTACAGCATGCGGCATCCATTACACGTCCAGCCAGCTACTCTATCCCTGGACATTATGCGAAAATTCTTTTTAGTAATTGAAACACAACAGAGGTGAAACGAACGCCGGCATTCGGCAAGAGAACATCTTAGATAGTCCACCGAGACAATATCTTCACCACATGGAGAACAAGGCTCCATTTCTATGCTATGTATTGTGTATGACAAAATGGTAATATAATTGGGGCGTCTTTAAATTGCCTCACTGCTGTGTGCCGGCGAAAACAGGTATTAAACGTTCATAGTAATGCCACTCATAAATAAATTGGTAATGACGAACTAAAACTGAAAGTTCAAAATAAAAATAATCGAAATCAGGAGCTCGAAACACCTGCGACTGCCTGTTATGAGCCACTAGGCGGGAATAACATGTATGTAGCTGTTTGTTTCCTCAGATAATCGAATAATATTTGTTCGAACCGTCAATATTCGTTAAAGAAGGATCGAATCCATATACACACTTTTATCACTTCACTGAGATTATGTAATTATTTATTAGTGAAATGTATGTTTAATTAAGGCGTTCCATTAAGGCATTTTAGATCAGTGAGAATAGGTCTAATGGGTGGACTCACGTTCATTGACTATTGGGGTTAAATTGGCCTCCACCTTTCCTGAAATCCTGGGTTTGCGGATGGCTTTCCTTCCAAAAATAATTGGAAGGATAACTATTTATAAAGACAACGCGTTCACCATTTATTTAATCCTCCTTGAGATTCAAATAATTGATCTTCTTAATCTTTAAATAATAAAATATAAAATAATAAAAAATAAAATTAAAAATTTTATTTTCCCCCCTCAATACCACAAACCTTTTTACATCCTATCCCCATCCTGTTTCCGAACATTAATTTCTGTGTACAAATTTAATATACGAATATTAATTTCTGTATACAAAGACAATTTCCAAAACCAAATTTCCACTTAAAAAGATCAAGACAGTAGAAAATAAATTTAGCGGGTTTCAATAGATATTGAACCCGCTATTGCTTTTGGTCTGCCCGTATGCAATAAAAAGGAGATAAGGTAAAGGTCTTTCCAAAATGCAATAATGATGGCCATTATTAATGTTGAAAACTTAAGTTACTTGAGAATTAGAGAGTTGCGGATTAGAGTTGCGAATTAGAGAGTTGCGAATTAGACAGTTGTGGATTAGAGAGTTTCAGATTAGAAAGTTTCGGATTAGCGAGTTGGAAATCGGTGTTAATTGAAACCCGCTAAATTTAAATATCGACCTTAGGCAATTTTCTTTCACTTGCTTGTCTTAATTTACATTTAATTAAGAAATATTGAAGGGCACAATAAAATCTTTGAATAGCGGACACCTGGGGGTTTGAGTATCTGTCCGCTATTCGAGTTAGAAGGTAACAGACATTGAGACTGGAAATTGGAGAAAAGTGTTCGTTAAGTAGAGGTGTCCGTTATTCGGAAGTATGCGTTAAAAAAGTTTGACTGTATTAGGGCTCAGACGCTGACTGATAATAATCGTATGACGATGGATCGATTTTCTATATGGTTCAAAAATCATCCACAGCTTTGTATATCATGAGTACTAATGTATTTTCTTAGTCTGAATCTTTTTGGAAACAAAAATTCATTTTATAATTTATTTAATACTCAAAATAATATATAAAATAATTGGATATTACATTAAATTGCGTAATAATATTTATAATAATGCAAAATTATAAAATAATTGACAAGTTTTAAATTAAAAAATTACGCAACAAATCCATCTTGTTACTGCTTTTCCAGGTCAATAAGCAAATTGGCTCAAAATCGTCGAAATATAAAAGTAAATCCTCCGAATTTGAATACATCATTTCACGAAATATATAAAGCATTGACTTGAAGTAATAGCGTGGGAAGTGGGCTCAACGCTCCTTGATTGGAAATCAAAACAGATTGTTTTCTCTAATGCCGCATTACATGATCTCCTTTGAAGCCACCAAGCCTCCCCATATATAATTTTTTAGCTGTTCTGCCACTGCTTTGAAGCCTCTTTTTTTCCTTTTTTTCTTTCGCTGAATAAATAAAAGTCTAAATTTATCGATTCCATTGCCTAACATGATTACGTAAACATGCATTGCGTAAACGAGATTACGTGAAAAGCATCCAAAATGGGTTTTCTTATGAATGGTGCTGAATGAAATGAGTGTTACGAAACATGTGTGACATGAATAATAACTGAATAAACGTCGATGGGAACTGACAGCAGGGCTGGCCTTAGCCGATTTGACCACCAATATGGCTAAACCAAGTGCCGCATAATGTAAAAGGATAAATTATATATATATCACCCCAATGGAGGAACTAGCGAAATTGACTATATCCTGGCAAACAAGAAATCAATTATTGAAGATTGCAGTGTACTGAACAGATTTAATACTGGAAGTGATCATCGAATGGTGAGATGTAAAGTGCACTTAAATACTAAATTAGAACGACAGAAGCTCATTAGGAAA
>QLNU02014176.1:73012117-73023433 GCA_006491805.2 Dysdera silvatica
TAGAATTGTTTGTGTTTTGAGGCTCAAAGATATCAAGGTTCTTGATGCATCCGGGCCTAGAATTTTCCGAGGAGGGAGTATCTTTTAAGGCCTAGGGAAACTGCAACAGTGATTAGTTAACCGCTAAGCTTTTTGACACCACTAAGTATCGAATCCGGGTAAACGTCACGCTAAGACCTAACGTGTCGTGTAGTATGTTACGAATTGCAAATTTTTTTGTTCCCAACGACTTAAAAGTAAAATGCATAGTCAACGATTTAACAGCCTAGAAGGAGCAATTGAAGCTTATAAATCATATGGTTCTGTTATACCAACTTCTGAACAGTTAATACTCAAACCCGGATTAATGGAACGTTGGGTGAATGCATTACCACAACGTTACTGCAGGACAACAATGGACTTGCATTTTTCTGAGGAATCAGAACCTCTTGGGGCCTAGAGGAACAACCCTACTGACTACAGTTAGCAGTTAGTCGATAAGCGCGATTTTTCTTCCTTCTTTGCACCGTTGATTATCAAACCCGGATTAAATCAACGCTAGGTGAACGCGTTACCACAACCTTATTGCAGGACAATAGTAGATACATTTTTCTGAGGAATCAGAACCCCTTTTGGCCTAGGGAAATATCCCTTCCGGACTATAGTAATTAATTAGTTGGTAGGCGTGTTTTTTTTGCACCGTTAATAGTCAAACCCGGATTAGGGCAAAAGGTGAAGGCCTTCACAAGGTGAATACGTATCACTCTGACACAACCGAGCAGTAAAAAAAGATCATAGAGAAGAATATAATACGTTAATGAACGTATTATTCAATGAAAAATATATTATAAAAGATAGGAGTGAAAACTATTCAAGCTCTATATAAGGAATTAAATGTGTGGGCTCCCACAATAGAAACAATATGTTTACTTCCCAGGCTTTCTTAACTGTTGCCACTTAGAAACGCAAGGGAAGCAAAATTAATAATTTCAATTTCTAAAATTGGCAAAATGCCAAATTGTTCCTTTTATTACATGTTTTCCAAATGTAAATAATTTCACCTTCATCTGGCAAAACGTTTTATATAATTATAATTTGAATTTTTATATTTGGCAACTGTTCGTTGAATTTTTTCCGAATTCGAAAATAAAACGAGTCTTCAACTTACTCCTGTAGTGTCACACATTCACGGAGGCTCTTCCAAAATAGGAGTACTTATTTACTCCAATGTTGTATTTGAAATAATTTATATTTTAGCGTGTATTGGTAATTTAAGTTAAACGCTTAAGGCATTAATAAATATTATTTGAAATCGATGATATTGCTGTATCTCTTCAATAATTATTTCTTCAAATGTATACTTATAACCCTTTTATGGGTAAGAAGTTAATTATGTTAAATGCGCTCTAATAATATATTGATCTGTCACTTACGTGAAAATTGACATAACAGGACAAAATGACATGGGTTTGTCAGAAAACTCGGCTTTTAGTTCGATAAACAAACGCTCAGTCATATTAAATCTGATACGCGATAAACCTCGAAAAGCTTCAAATTTGACTCGATGAACAAAGCAACATTTTTTTCGGTTAAAATATTTCATTAGATCTCAAGCTTCCCCTTCGTTAATTAAGGGAAAATTGCATAAAGTGCTTAATTAAAACACAACGTAATATTTGCTACTGACACTTTCGCTGGGGAAAGTTTACGGAAAAAAGTACTCAATTTCAAAATTGGGGAAGTATGTTTCCTCGAAGAATATCCATTATTTGCTTGAATAAGGCGGTATAATTGAAAAACTATGCCGGCTTTTAAATTTATAGAAACTGAAGCTAAAATCATTGTTTAATTTTTGAATGTGCACCAGCTTTGGGATATGTTGGGATGAGAACAATCGAAACATTTCAGTTCATAAACTGCAAAAATATACGAGGCTCGTCTCTGAGTGTAATCGCATGCTGCACATTTATTTTTTGAAATTTTTCTCTTTCTGAGATGTGTTTTGTTTGAAGTATGGATACCAACTTATTTCTGACAAGACTTTAGAGTGGATGGGAAGAACTTCCATCAGGTTTGTTTTTGCAGACTTGTGCAAAAGATTTTTTTTTAAAAAAAGGGGGCGTTTTTTGATGAAAAAGGAAGAGTTTTGATGGGAACAAAATTAGCTGTCATTGAGAATTTTATTTTAGAGCAAATAATATTGTTTGAATGCCGGAGCTAACACAAAAAAAAAAAAACTTCCTTTTGTATAGCCTTGATATTTGGTAAAACAAAAAGAAATGTTTAACAAACATCATATTTATTTATTATTGCAATCAGAAGCTTTCAGAGAAAATGCGAGGCTCGAGGCAACTAACATTGGGGAGGACCCTTATTTCAAAATTGACATGCACGTCTAACGTATGTCGAGTTACCGAGTTGAGGTCCCAGATATTTCGAGGCTCGGGACAGCATCCCCTCCTGCCCCCCCCCCCTGATATGTCCTGATTGTAATTATTATTATACATACATAATTGATTGAATTGAATACAATCCTGTAAAACGCATACTTCTTTTTGTGATGTTGTTTTCCTAATTAATTACGATTTTTAACTCAAGCTACATCAGTTTCCTTTAAATGTCTATCCGTCGTTTGAAATTGAAGCATGAGTGCTCTGGTTTTGGTAAGATACAGTGAGTCCCCTCTTAACGGAGACCCCTCAGATGCGGTCACCCCGCTTTTCGGGTCAGATAAAAATTCCCCGATAGATACTGATTTATTGACCCTATAGATGCGTATTTCAAACATCTGCTTAGCGGTCACCTTCAGATACGGACGCGGGCACTGTTCACATGATTCATTCCATTTAACTAAAACCACTGTACAAACAAAATACTTTGAACTTCAACCTTCACGGCATTTCTCACAACAGGAAAGTAAGGCTAAAGAGGTTAAGAGTGAAGGAGAATTTTCCCCTCCTATTAACAAAGAGTAACAATTTATTTGAATTCACCTATTCAAATGAATAAAACGCTTAATATAGATTTTGATAATACGATAAAATGTGTAAGACAACGTAAAGCGGGTAAAATACTTTTATTAAAAACATGAGCCAGGTTTTCGGCTGTTCAATGGGACAGATATCATCAGATGCAGAATATGAATACTGTCAAATACAAATATTTAAAATAAAATAACAATCGTGATCGTGCAGGAATTAAAATCAATGTGTTGTTGTAAAAACACTTAAAGACCATAGTATGATGGTAAAATGGTTGTGAAAATATAAGAATAACATGTAGTGTGTAAAAGTTAAAATAGTGGAAAATAAAATAATGCTGTTGTTGCTGAAGTCAAGGCAGGTTTTTAAGCAAATATTGCCAAGCATTGCTAATATAGATGAGCTGTTCCACATTACGAGTAACAGAACGTTGGCTAAAGATCTCTAAGGCCTCTCGGAACGTTAAACTTTTATCATCTTTTTCGGCCGGGGCCAGTATTTTGATATGCTGAAATAGTGGAAAGGCATTGTTTATGTGTATGAACTGTGCAAGGCTAGTGTTATTTTTGTTAAGTCTAATGTGAGCCTCGTGTTTTGTTTTTTTTTGTCCTGGTATGTAGTGGTCTTAGTGTGCTACCAATGTAATGAGTGTAAGTGTTGGTAGTGTTGTCGAGTATTGGTATGGTATAAACTCTTGCCTTTTCAATAGTGTTAAGGAGGTCCCCATCTTCTTTAAGGAAGTCAAAAATGTGACTACGCTTATATGCAAAGGCGAGATTATACTTTTTTAAGGTATTTTTAATCGAGGAGAAAACAGTAATGTAAAAAGAGCAAGTGCCAATGTATTTAAACGGGTGACAATCAGGGGCAGCTGCTCGGGGCCCCATTTGGATGAGGGTCCCAAACTGAAGTCAAGTTCAAATTTTTTTTAATTGAACCAACAGTAGAAAATCTCTCTAAAAAGAGACGTTTAGAATTTAGAGACATCTTTAGAGAAATTCTTTCAGAGACTTTTGGCCACTGTTATAGGGCATATGGCTCACTGCGCATCTGTGAAAATCTCCTGTTTTCGGAGAGAGGTGAGTGGGGGGGGGGTCATAAAATGATCCCTGCCCGGCCGCCCGGGTCCAAAATCAACCTCAAGCCGCCCCTGGTGACAATGAGTGGAAAGACTGGAAGTGAAAAGTGGAGAGGCTACTTTGTGGAGTCTATTAAAAAAGTTGGTAAGTCTTCGAGTAGGTATGCCGAAGTGAAGCGGTTTTTTTTTTGTAAAATAATTTTGAGTTTTTCGTCGAAAAGTTGTCTGTTACTTCATATTGCATATGCCCTACGTATATATGAAAACATAGCTGATACTATGTGTGATTTAGGTTGTGAAAACTTGTATGATAGGAAAAATGGTGACTCCGCGGGTTAATGAAAAATGGAAAAATTTAGGTAGGAATTCTAATGATAAGTAAGTCTAAAAACGGAATAGATTGGTTCAGATCCTCAGTTTGAGAAGCAGATTTGATAGTAGGGTATAAATTGTTAAGTTGGTCAGTTATACCAGAAATATTAATAAGAATGCTATTATGTATGAATAATGCATCGTCAACATATATCTCATACACCAGAGTTTATTTGCATGAGGGGAGAGAATGATGTTTTCCATATTTCTTATGACATATTCCTCTATGTCACCAGACATTGGAAATCCCACTGGGACTCCAGCGATTTGCCTGTAAGTTTTCCCATTGAACTGGAAACAGTTGTTGTTTGTGACGTGAAGGATTGCAGAGATGATGAAGCCAACCTCTTGGGTTGTGTATTTTTTGGAGTCAGTTAACGTTCTTTAGATTATATCCAACACTAGATCAACTGGCGTAGTGGGTAAAGGCTATCGATGACTAACGTTATCATCATTCTGGAGTTGGTGTCGATAGATAGATACATCCTCTGGCGTGTTTTTTTGCTTGAAGAGATAATCTGATGTAGAAAAGGCCACTTTTGAAATTTCCTTTTAGGATTTTTGAAAGTGCCTTCTCTAAGTAGAATGTCGGCGCGCATCTTTTAGAAACAAATGGTCGGAAGAGGTGGGAGGGGGGATACAGAGGCTTGTGGGTTTTGAGTGTGAAGAAAATCCCAGGCATGCTGTAGTACCTAGAAGGTTTCAAGGCATGTTTCAATGGTGTGTATATTTCAGGAGATTTCTTCAATTTAGCCATAATTCGGATAAGCTTGGGTAAAGGATTTTTGTTGACAAGCGTATATGAAAGTGATGCAATAGTGGCATCTGCCTGGCTTACGAAATAGTATTCTCTCTTTATTTCTCTATAGAATTTGATACTAAATAAATTATATAGTGAGACATTGCGCTCAAATAATACCGAAGTGCAAATTTATCATTACCGTTTACTTGACTACCACACAGGTCAAGTAAGTGTAACGATGAAAAAACGATGGATTTAATCTCGCAATTAAAAATATGTTCCGGAGAAAGATTGGTGGTGAGTAAAGCCCACCAAACAGCTACTGGTCAATTTTTTCTCAGGCAAATAAATTTTAATATTTAACGTTTTGTTGTAAAGTTGCTTGTGATATTATCTCAAACATATCTTAAATGCTCAAAGATACACGAGTATCGAAATGAAGTATTTAAATGATTAAAATGTAACATTTCGCCTACTTCAGAATGACTTCCCTCTTTTACGGCCAAAATTTTTTGTCCGGCGAGTGATCGCTAATAAGGAGTTTCATTGTATTATTACCCCTCAGGGTTCACAATTGCCAAATGGTCTACACACAAAGCCACCGTGGCAAATTTTGTGCAAGTTTTCGTGGAGAAGTTTTACACATAGTAATTTTTGATATCTACATTTGAGTTCAAACTGGAGCTTTCAATCTACAAGAGAGAATCCTTGTTCTGTTTTGGTTTTTAAGATGAATATTTCATTAAACAAATAAATAATATAGATGGTCTTTGTTTTCGACACTCACTTCCAAAATAGAAAAGAAATTCGCAATATTTCACCTAAAATGTGAGATGTTTCTGTTCATTCCGTTCATATTTCAAAAACGTTGTTTCGAGAATGATCTAAACTATGCCTGTTGTCCGGAAAGCGCCTTGCTAGAGATAACATCAAGAAATAAAACATCAATAAAGCGTTTCAAAAGGACGAAGATTATTTTTGCTTTCTTTCTTTTTTTTTTTTACAAAGATGCGGCAGACAAATAATGTCACGCATGAAAAGCAAAAAATCCTTTCTGCTAAAACGAATTCTTCTCCCCTGAGTATTAAATTCTGTCAACTTATTTCTCTTTTTCACATTCGTTGCAAACGTTTAATCTTTACGAATCCTAAATTTAACTCTAGAGTATAGAGAGAGTATTTTGTGAGCAGTGGCATAGGAGAGATAGACCCAAGATTCTCAAACCCCAGTGGATATTAAAACATATTATTTTCTCTAATACCGCATCACCTAATCTCCTTTAAATTCACTTGAGCTCCTCCATGAGTTTTGGATTGCTACATTACTGCGTAGGATAATTTTTCTTTACATATACATACGGATATTTTCTATCTTATTTTATAACGCGGATCTCTTTTCTCGTGCATCAATTGAAAGTCATACCATCTTAATGTTTTCGGTTTCTATTATTTATGTGCTGCCATCTATCGGTCAATTATCATTTGTTACACACGCCCCCTCTGGTTTCGCCGACATCCCGGCAAGGAACCAGCACAAGAAAGCTTTCATGGTCATCCACATTTACGTAAAGGGTGCATCGGAGGTACAACCGCATCATGACAGTAATGTGTAAGTGCAGACGAGTGATATACTCCAATGGACATTTAAGGATCTTTTAGGTCGGCCACTTCGTACGAAGTTAGGGCACGTTGTGATAAGGTGACGTAGGGCCCATCTCTTCTTGGAATAAATTTAGCACTTCTTCCTTTAGGAGCATTGCTTACAGGGTGTAATGTTACATATACACGGTCACCCGGATGGAATGGGGAAAACGGTTTGCGTCTTTGATCAGCGTAATGTTATCTTTTGTCCTGTTCTTTTTCTGTAACTTCCTTGACTTCTACTGTAAATTTTGCAAACTTTCTTAAGTAGGGAGTAATTTCAGGAACAAAATTGTTGTTTTTAATGATACTTCATATATCATTAGTAACATCATCCATGGTAAGAAGGTCTCTACCAAAATTTTAAAAGGATGCTGTTTGACCAGTTGATTGACACTTGAGCGTATTTAAGGCGAAACGTATCGTAGGTAGCTTCTCAGACCAAGAATCGTGTTTGTCATGAACCAGAATGATTAGACGTTGTTTGAGAATGCGATTCTTACGTTGCACAGGATTTGCTTGAGGATGATACACAGGAATCAGGGACTGTTGAATATCCAATAAGAAACAAAGCTGTTGCATCACTGCAGATACGAATTGGCTCCCATTATCACTGATGATTTGTCGCGGAACTCCATACCTTAATGTGACTTCCTCTATGAGGGTGATTGCACATTCTTTGGCTGTAGCAGTGGGTAAAGCAAACAGTTCGATCCACTTAGTTGTGACATCTTCAATTACAAAAATCCACTTCTTCCCTTTACTTCCAGGCAAAGGTCCAAACAAATCTATTGAACGGATTTCGAATTGCAGCGAGGGGATAAATGTTCCATATGCGTACTCGCATTCTTCAATAATTTTCTTTTCAAGAATGTCAACTAGTTCCTTCTTAAGCACCTCTCTTCGAGCCGGCGACACTCTGTACAGTGGCACAGAAACAGGAGGGTGATTACTGGTGTTGATGTGATGCTCTAGTACAGTAATAGCCTCTCCCCCTGGCTCGAAGATATCCTTATACTTCTCCAATAATGTATCAACCTTCCTTCTTTGACTTTCCGTCAATTTTTCTTTTTCATTTTCAAGCAATTGGCACACGTTAATCAAGATTTGTTGCGTATCCATAGGCAACCTTTTGAGCGGGGAGCTCAATTCTTCTTCACTTTTATGCACATGGTAGGCGTTCATCAACGTTGGCTTGTTGTCAAGTAATACATTCCTGAGCGGGACGCTCACTTCTTTTTTCTTTTCTACGTGGCGTGAATCGGCTACCATTCGTTTATCGTCATGATACATGGCGATAGGGTAAACGGCCACAACTTTCCCAAATGAATACTTATGATTTGGGTTATTATCAAAAAATCAACACCTTTTCTTCATGTCGAGGACCATATCTGCAGCTTGCAAGAAGTCCGTTCCAAGGAGAGTTCTATTTCCAATAGCTTTAGGGAACATAATGAACTTCGTCCGTAGGTGCTTTTCTCCAATCCCCACCACCACTTGGGTAGTGTAAATAGTCAACAAGGGATTGTTTGCCATCAGCCAGTTTTATCACCTACCTTGTCTGTTGAAACAGCAGTCTTTTTTTTTGTTTTGTTTTGAACACTTTTATACATCTCACCAGTAACGGAATGTGACGATCCCGTATCCGCACACACTCTTCCTTTTATGAATTAAATGATAATTGATCTTATGTCTGCTAGAGTAATTAGAGGGTCTTTGGTGAATACCGAAAATGCTTGTACACTATTTGTGGTAATGTCACTTTTTCCTAAAGTACAGATAGGACACTTAGCTTTAATGACTCCCTATTTACCATAACCATAACATCTTAATACAGGTGTTGCTTCTTTCGAGAAAGGTACAAGTCATCCGGAGAAAGCAGAATTCCTAGTGTTCTGATTTTTCTTTAGATCTAGCTATCTTCTTTTGTCCACTCGGTAAAGAGCTTTTTTTAAGCAGTCGGAAGTGTCTAACTTATCCGCCAATTCAGAAGGAGAATTCAAGTGCTCCCACTCGTTTAGATAATGCTCTATGTCTTCTGGTGTACACTTCCTCTTCATTTGATCGGATATCATTAGATCTTTTAATTGGCCAAAAGTGGTTTTGCCCAATTCTGACAGCCATCCTTCGAAGCAGCTTCGTATTTCAAAGGAAAAGTCTTTCCATGAGCTGTTAGAGTTCTTACGGTGTTGAGCAAACAACCTACGAAACCTTTCAGCCATTAACTCGAATCTCTGGAGCAGGACGCTACGTGTGTAAGCGAAATCTTGAAACTGTTCTACTGGTTCTCTAGCAATCAAGTGAGGAATGTCCGTCGGTATGGAGCTTAATGGATGCGTTACCCACATCTCTTCCAGAATCATTAGTATATTCATTTGTCCTTGAAATAATGTTAAAAATAAATTGATGTCATCTCTTTCACTGTCGAAACTTGGTAAAATGTTCTTAACATTGACATTCGCTTGAGAGATTACCTGCTGGGTAGCAGAGGCTAAAGTTGCCTTCTGATCTCCCAGCTGAAACCGCAGTTTATCAATTTCAAACTTTTGTTTCTACGCGTCTGCTCTCTCTTCAATCATGTTCTCTAGGAGAATTTTTACAAATTCTTCGCCATTTTTATATGTCTGACTTCTCAGAATCAGTTCCTTCAGGTCAGTTATCTTCATATAACACTAAGACCTTCATATGACACCTTCATATTACCTTCATATAACACCTTCATATACCAACAATATAAATCAACGTTTATTGGCGTAGTGATACCGGCACAAACTGAGCACGTAGTGATACTTCCACGAAGTGGAAGGTCGTGGGTTCAGGTCCCACCGAAGGCAGAAATATTTATTTTCTTTCGAACGTTTCACCATCTAATCACGCCATACCATCGGCGTTGGTATCACTACGCCAATAAACGTTGATTGATATTGTTGTTTGATTTAATCTGCGTAGTGTTCGATTTATTTAAATACCTTGATATTGCCATCCATTTCTTCGCCTAGCTTTTCTGCAAAAGTTTTCAATTCCCCGTTTCTTAATTTGGCCAAAATTGCCATTCTTCAAAGTGGTAAGTGAGTGATTTTGTAAATCAACAGCTAATCTGGACGATTTATAAAAATCCCAATTAAACTTGGCGGCTAATCAATTAAACACAACTAACCTTGGCGGTTAATCAGTTAAACACAGTTAACCTTTGGCGGTCGATAAGCCAATTATACAGCCAACCTTGGCGGTTAATTAATTAAACGCATCTGGATAATCACGAACTTCGGTTCCACATCTTCTTTTCCAAAGATATAACACATTTTCCTTGTGTCTTTTCCATCAGCGTCAAAGAACATCTAAACATTCCTCTATGTCACCAGACATTGGAAATCCCACTGGGACTCCAGCGATTTGCCTGTAAGTTTTCCCATTGAACTGGAAACAGTTGTTGTTTGTGACGTGAAGGATTGCAGAGATGATGAAGCCAACCTCTTGGGTTGTGTATTTTTTGGAGTCAGTTAACGTTCTTTAGATTATATCCAACACTAGATCAACTGGCGTAGTGGGTAAAGGCTATCGATGACTAACGTTATCATCATTCTGGAGTTGGTGTCGATAGATAGATACATCCTCTGGCGTGTTTTTTTGCTTGAAGAGATAATCTGATGTAGAAAAGGCCACTTTTGAAATTTCCTTTTAGGATTTTTGAAAGTGCCTTCTCTAAGTAGAATGTCGGCGCGCATCTTTTAGAAACAAATGGTCGGAAGAGGTGGGAGGGGGGATACAGAGGCTTGTGGGTTTTGAGTGTGAAGAAAATCCCAGGCATGCTGTAGTACCTAGAAGGTTTCAAGGCATGTTTCAATGGTGTGTATATTTCAGGAGATTTCTTCAATTTAGCCATAATTCGGATAAGCTTGGGTAAAGGATTTTTGTTGACAAGCGTATATGAAAGTGATGCAATAGTGGCATCTGCCTGGCTTACGAAATAGTATTCTCTCTTTATTTCTCTATAGACTTTGATAATAAATAAATCATATAGTGAGACATTGCGCTCAAATAATACCGAAGTGCAAATTTATCATTACCGTTTACTTGACTACCACACAGGTCAAGTAAGTGTAACGATGAAAAAACGATGGATTTAATCTCGCAATTAAAAATATGTTCCGGAGAAAGATTGGTGGTGAGTAAAGCCCACCAAACAGCTACTGGTCAATTTTTTCTCAGGCAAATAAATTTTAATATTTAACGTTTTGTTGTAAAGTTGCTTGTGATATTATCTCAAACATATCTTAAATGCTCAAAGATACACGAGTATCGAAATGAAGTATTTAAATGATTAAAATGTAACATTTCGCCTACTTCAGAATGACTTCCCTCTTTTACGGCCAAAATTTTTTGTCCGGCGAGTGATCGCTAATAAGGAGTTTCATTGTATTATTACCCCTCAGGGTTCACAATTGCCAAATGGTCTACACACAAAGCCACCGTGGCAAATTTTGTGCAAGTTTTCGTGGAGAAGTTTTACACATAGTAATTTTT
>QLNU02014176.1:73030608-73047704 GCA_006491805.2 Dysdera silvatica
AAAATATATTTCGAAGGGGAATGACATGAGTAAAATCCACCAAACAGCTATTGTTCAATTTTATAAAAGGCAAATTTTAATATTTAAGGTTTTGTTGCAAATTTACTCACATTCAAAAATTGCTTACGTTCGTTCTCTTAAACTTGTCTTTTGTGCCTAAAAATACGTAAGTTTCGAAATGAAGTATTTGAATGATTGAAAATGATCGAAATGTAATATTTCAGCTACTTCAGAATGCTCCTCTCTTATACAGTCACTCCTCTTTTGCGGCCAAATTTTTCCATGCGGCGAGTGACCACTAATAAAGGGTTTCACTGTATTAATTAAAATTTCTGAGAATTGTTTAATAGTCATATCTGATTCTAAGTCATTCACCATTAATATTCTAACCTGTGCAAACTGAATTGGGAATTGCACGGAAAGAAACCCGGAATATTTTTTTTTTGACGAATTTCACATTTTTTAAATAAATTAATTTTCCGCATTTCTCTGATTCGTTGTCGAATTTTGGAACTAATTATAACTATCATACAATAGAAGACCTTGATTCGAAAATTATCTTCATGTGCATTAAATCTATGATCAGTCGCTAACTCACCATAATGGTCTTTGAATTTTATTTGTCTTTTGTTCGAGAAATTTGGGGGAATGCTTTATTGTGCTGATATTTTTTAGTTTCTTCCTTTACTTCTTGATAATCGTTTCTACTCGATTTCAAATACTTCTTCATATTATATAACATTGATTGAGCTTCTTCGAGGTCTACAGTGTTTTCTCGTAGAATTTTCAATGCTATATTTACCTAGCTCAGCAGTGTCGCCATAAGCACGCAAATGAAAACACATTCAAAATTTTCCATTTTATGTTTAATTCGTTGTACTTTATTGAGTGTTTCATCATTTATATGTAGGTTAAGGGTTTTATTATATCCGTAAAGCGCATTTTGATAGCTATCAAAGAAGATATTCTCCCTGAATAAGGAGTTGGATTTAGTTTTTTCAATGTTATATCAGATTATCCCGTAAATTACTTAAGCAAATCCCATCGTTTTATACTGTTTCCAAAGGAGTTGGCAAGGGTTTCAAAAACTCCTTAACTTCCTTACAACCTACGACTGCATCTTCGGTAACAAGATTTAAATTGTGACTAACACAATAGATATATTCAGCATTTGGTTGTAAATATTTAATTTTTTGTTGTAAATCATCGTAAGTTCCTTTCATAATATTTGCATCGTCATAGCCTTGCCCAACACATTTTTTAATTGGTATATTAAAATTATTTAAAAGTGCAATTATTTGTTTTTTAGAGCTTCCGCAGAGTGATCTTCTTGAGAGAAGACTCCTAAAAAACTTCCTTTAATTTCAAATGCAATTGGTTTTGACTGTTCGTTTCTATTTACATGTGTGTATGTCGACTAAGCACACTGATTTGATCTCTTTTAGTGATATCTTGTGTGGTGTCTAATCAAATGGAAAAACAAGGAGTAGAATTTACCTGGTGAATTAAAATGATTTTCAAGTTATCAGCATCATAATGAATTATTTCATTTTGAATCTGTGGACTTACATATTTCATTGAACCTGTTGGCATTACAATAACTCTCTTCATAACGTTGTCACATTTCGCCAATAATTAAACTCCCGATAAAAAGTTTTTATTATAAGGATTTTCGTCAAATTTTTCATTTTTTTTATGTAAATAAGTAAATATTAACATACGAAATGTTAAACACTGTAAAATAGCAAATGGAAAGATCACTCAAACTTTCGGACGCGTCATCAGCAGTCATTTATCAGGAGTAAGGAAGACTCCTGATGAAGGACTGCTGCTGATGCGTCCGAAAGCTTGAGTGATCTTTTTCATTGCTATTTTACCAGTGTTTAACCTTTTGTATGTAAATTTCCTCCCTGGTACTTTGAATCTTTTTCTAGTATATATTTATACCGAAATAATTTCCCGGTATTGGGGTTTGATGTGGAAACACTTTCTTTTGGCATTTATCTACCTCGAACTTGTATTCGTGGAGCTTTGCTTGAGCTTTGACATCCGTCTTAAACTCTTTACATTTTACATAATTAGCAGTTTTACATAATTAGCAGTGGGTTTTGTTAGAAGAATGCTCTTCGTTTCCCAGCCATTTCTTTTTTAAGCTCTGGCCAAAGCTTGGACATTTTAAATGACTTTTATTCGCATTCTAATTTATTCGGAAAAACAACCAATCGAAGCAATGGAAGCAAATCGTTTGTCATTCTCCAGTTGCTTCGTTTCCTTTAATTTCGAATTCCAATCAAAGTTTTATTTCTCATTTGTGTCATTTTGGTAATTTTTCTCGGGTCGTTTCCAAAGCATTCTTTTTTTAAATTGAACCTTGCAAAAACAACCACAGATCACACAAACATTATTTAAACTTTTGTTTAATTTTATGACACTTTTGAAAACTAAAATGAAAAGGACTAGAAGCTTTTCAAAAGAAGCTGAAACAAGCACGTGTTTTCATGCGTCCTTCACGTAAGCTATTACATTCAGAGAAGTCTAGAAAAATTGTATGTTTCCAAAGAACAAAATTACAAAATGAAATCAAGCATTTGAAAATTCTTCATAGTTTTTTTTAATTCTAAAATTTGACAGAAACTATTTGGATGCTGCAGAACTTTTGTTAAGTTTTCACATCGTTTAAAACTCGACAAAATCCTTTTTAAAGACTGTTAACCGTGACATGGGTGTTTTTAAATTAATGCTAGTTTGACCAATAGTTGTTTGTGTGTGACAGCTATTACCACATAGCTTACAGTTTGCATAAATTAGTGCATAAATTATGGATTATGGTTTGCTTTGAGGTGGTAAATTAAGAAAACAAGTTGATAAATGTTGATAAAGTTGAATAACTTAGAAGTAAGATGTCTATTTGTATACGTACAATAGAACCTTCTTAAAGTGGCCATTTTCTTGACTGGACTACAATGATCACCATAAAGAGGTGGTCACTATAGACGACAGACTTCGGTATAGGCGCTACTAAATTCCTATCAGTTTTTCCTTATAAAAATGTTTCAGTTTAATCTTAACCTTACCCGTAGTTGATCATTTGACGTGCACGTGTTACTGGAAAGTAGAAACTTCTTTGTATATTGTGAGAAGAGCCGACGAGAGGGTGGGGCAGCAGGGGCTGCAGCCCGAGGGCCGTCTAGGGGCCTGCGCTGCAAGGACCTGTGCTGTGGGGAGCCCAGACTAGAGAAGGGGTCACGGGGCTGGTCGAAGTGAGCTTGGAGACACGCATTGGCTTTCGGCGCCCCTGATTGTGAATGAGTGGAGAGCGATACAATTGCGAAATAGCCTGAGATAGAAACCTTTAAATTGTTAGTCGCTGTCGTTAAAGAAAACAATTTTCTGGAAGAAATCATCCAAGAGGAAGGCTTATTTCGTTTAGCCTTCATCCAAGAGGAAGGCTAAACGAAATAAGGCGGAAAAACAAATGGCAATTTTTGCAGCAAATTGTCTATAGAATGGTAGAAATAGAAGTGAATCACTGGTTGTGTCTGTCCCATTAATGGCGTAATTTCTTCCCCCATTAAATATTAGCGTTAGATAACTAAAATAATTGCTATTCCTTGGGATGTTCATGTTTCTCCTGATAGATCTATTTACTTTAGATAGTTCTCCCATATTTACGATGGAAGTATTGATAGAGACGTAATAAAGAGTTCGTCAACGTATAAATTTATCTGGGCTGAGTGGTAGCAGACTGATTTCGACGTTCGTGGTTTAAATATTTCAGAAAATCGGAAATAGCTTTCCGTAATTTCTAAAGTTATTTGTCCTTGGTTATTAATGTCTGATATTATTACCCTTCACAGAAAAATAATACCAGACATTCTTACATACGGAGAAAGAGAGCGTTGTTTCCTGTCCTCATTCGTCTAGCTATCTAAGACACTCCGGGCTAAACGGAGGGACTCTGGTTCGAATCCAGGATGGGGAAAGCGTCTCTTTTTTTTTCCAAAAACAAAAAAGCTCTAGTTTGAGCTATAATATATACGTGGGTGGCAAAAAAATTATTGTATTGGTTATTAACTTTTAGAAAGATATTTTGAGCATATGTATGTCCGGTCTTACATTTGTTGTTATGTAAATTTCTTTCACATTGAAACAGAAACCTGTGAAGAATCATATATCAAAAGAAGGAAATTTAACCATCTTGCGCTAAAATCCGAAATTTTTCAAGAGATTCTAATTACTATCACCCAAGTAATCAACCCCCCATTCCCAAAATACCGGCAAAATTTGAAGTTGGTTTTTCCGCAGAAGGGACAATATCGTTACTTTAATTTCAGTTGGCATAACTAGGGAGGGGTGTCTTAGTCCTTCTTAAAAACAATTTGCCCCTCCTAAAAAAAGCCGAATTGTAAATGAATGCGTTCGGAAACCTAAGGGGGTGAAGCTATAGCTAGAGTTGTAAAAAACTCGGGAATTTTGGGCACATTGGAAATTTTGAACATAGAAACCAAAATAACTAGAATAAAGGAGGTAGTCTTGTCCGCACCTTTCTTCCTATTGGTTGATTGTGTCGAATCGACCAATAGGAAGAAAGGTAAGGACGGGACTACCTCCTTTATTCTAGCTATCTTGGTTTCTTCCCATCAAAGTTTCCAATGTGTCCAAAATTCCCGGGTTTTTTACAACTCTAGCTATGGCCCCGTAGGTCCGAGACCAGCATGTCGATGCTTACGTTACCACAAGACCGTAATCAGAATTTAATTTCGGGTGCTTAAAAAATTTTTGCAGCGTGTATCGCTACAATCACAGAATGAAAGGCCTTAGCTAAGTCCAATTAAAGAATTATTTCGAGGCGGACTGGCCCCTCAGATCCCTCTTCTGGATAAGGGCATGCGTCACCGTATGGCTCGAGAAGAGCTGTAAGTAGATCGAAAAGACTTTTTTCTTGCGCCAGAAAGCTAAAACCTTTAAATAGACTAACTATAATATATATATAGAAAGATATAATAATAAAAAATATACTATTATTATAACTATAGTATAATAATAGAAAGTACCCCAGGTGAGAGTTCTGAATTTTGATAAAAGTGCCACCGTTGTAGAAGTCTTGTCTTGGGGAGCAATGAAGCCAAAAGAACTTCCCATCGACGATCAACAGTTTTCGAGATATTCGAAATTGAAAAATGAAAAAAGTGAAGAAGAAAGGAAAGCTGTGGAAAAAATCTGTTAAGGAAAATTAGAGACAAATGAAGTAGATCTTAAATACATTTTCCTTCCGTAACAGGAACTAACTCCTCGCCTGATCCCACAGGGTGAAAAGAGGGCATGGGCAGGGCTTAGATGGAAAATTTCCTAGCTGCTCAACCATGGCGAATTGTGGAAGTAACTATGGCTTGCATTCCGGGCGCTATACCAGTTCAGAAGAGGTGAAACTCACTCCTGAGATATACGAAGCCGGGCCAAGTTAGGATGCTATTATCGATGAGCCCTCAGCATGTTTTAATGAGAACGTGGGCAAAGCCCTGATAGCAGAATGTGTTCGCCAACAATTTGTGGCATATTTTGGAGGGGAAGGGGCATCATCGTCTGTTTAGTATTATACGGGTAGAGTTTAAGCTGCAGTCGCATTTTTCGCAAAATGCGACGAGTTGCTCGAAAATGCGAAGAAAAAATTATTGCCCATCGCGAAAATGCGACAGGCATTTTTAACCACAGTTTATTCTCTGAAAACAGGATTCCTCGATTCCAGAATATCCGTTTTGCACTTCAGCGATCTTTTCTTGTTCCTTTTTGTTTCCTCTTCAAAATTCTTAACAGCACCTGTTAAGCATCGTTGATATAAATAATTTCATGGATAGGGTTCTTGGAACAACGAAAGCAACTAATATTTTTAGCATTTTGCTACAACTTTTTTCCCATTTTAGCATTTTTGCGACAGCATGTTTTGAGCCAGCTTAAACCCTGTATGCGTGGAATGTTAGCGAGCAAGTTTATTGTCCCTCTTTATATTTCAATGGAGACATTATTGACGCCAGTGAATTAGAAAGTCACGAATTAACAGATGACCCCATTTTCAAATACAACGAACCGTCGAAAAAAAAAAAAAAAATAACAACCCATGAATTAATATCTCCAGAAGTAATGATAAAGGCAGTACAACCTTACAATGATGCTTCAAAAAGTAAGCTGCAAACTACAAAATAGAAAGATCACAGACTACGAAGCGATTAAACTTTGGAAACAATATTTGGACAAAGGTGGGGAAAATTAAACAAAACATAGACATCATAAAAAACTTATGTAATCTCGGATTGTTGAACATCGCACAAAGTTGAAAGTGACAGTTCTTGAAAGGGACCTGAAAATGTAAGCGTTCCTTCGTCAGGAGCACTGAGGGAGTATTTAGAAGTAAAATATATTACACACATATTACATATATGTGGATTGGGACACCCATCCCCATATACATGAGACGTCATGAGTGTATGTAGACAGACACAGTCACGCTTGCGCATGCGTGGAAACGGAGAAGACGGGGAAACGCGAAGCAACCGAGTTGGAGTGCTGATGCAGGTCAGCGACGCTGACGTTTACGATGATATGGGATATAACAGAGATTACCGCCACAATATGTAGCTGTGACGATATATTTTGGACGCATGACAGTGACACTTATGACGACTTGTAGTAGATGTAGAAATTAATCATTCATTAAAAGACATATTTATCTATAGAGTTCTTCAATATGCTCCACTTTAATGCGTTAAGTACCACATATATGTAAAATATATTACTTTCTTCTTTTTAAGGAAATGAAAAATTGTCTTTGGTATAAACTTTTGTGTCGCATAGCGTAAAAGAAAACCCTACACAGTCTGACAATTAAATATTGGGACAGATTTTATTGTAAGGTAAAGATAAACGTCATCAGCAATTTATTGCATTTCATGGAAATATCCAACTTGATTGATCCAGGGTGATTGGCTTCGGTGTTGGTTAGTTCGAACCGTTGAGCAATTTGTTACTATTAAGATACATTGGCAGTAATGACTGTTGTTGGCATCACTGCACTGAGGTTGTGAATGATGAAACGAAAAGCGTGGACTGTATACGGTTTTGGTAACTTTAATTAGAAAATAAACTATTGACGAAATATTGGTTCATACATGCATACGGTAAGGAATCCTTAATCAAAGACATGCAGCGGAGAAAAGCAAGATACTGATGAAGGCAAAATCTTAACGTCAGCGGTGTTTGATGTGGTTCCTTAGTCTCTGACAACAATGCCGTTGCCACCTAGATTTCAACATTTAACGAAGTAATAATCAAAAAGAACTATAATTTAATGTCGTTGCCACTAAGATTTAACGTGTAATGTCGTTGCCACTAAGATTTAACGTGTAACAAAGTTAAAAAGAACTACAATTTAATGCCGTTGCAACTAAGATTTAACGTGTAACAAAGTAATAATTAAAAGGCTACATTTTTCCTATTCTATTGCAATGCCAACTCTCATTCTTGGCCTTAACACAACCTTTGTAAACAGTCTGACAATATTGCATCGCTGCATGCTAAGTATGACGAGAACTAGGCGCCATTTTGTATGATTAGTAGGAGACCATTGTTACACTAGTGGCATGGAGCAAAGGATGAACATTAAATTCTATTTTAAACTCGGCAAAAGTGAGACTAAGGCTCTGTGCAATTGACGCGAGAAGTGCATGGGGATAATTGTTTATCTCATGCATAGATATTCAGTAGTATGGACGATTTAAAAGTGAAGCAAGATGTCCGGTTTCAGTGCGTAACGAGGATCTCATCACAGAAGTGACAGAATAGATGAAAGAAGAGCATTGTGTGACAGCGAGAACGTTGGCAGATGAGTTTGGTGTACTGTGGAGATTTAGACAAGAAAACTGCATTTATTTCGGTTTGTACCACATTCGTTTGCTGAAGATCAAAAACATAATCGTGTTCAGTACGCAAGGGATATTCTTAACACAAATGCATATGTGCGCTTAATCACCCACCATATTCACCAGATTTGTCTTCCTTCGATTAGTTTCTTTTCTCAAAACTTAGGTTACCGTCGGAAGGAAGATTCTTCGACGATGTTGAAGACATTATATTTGAGGTTTCATTTGTTGACCTTCTAATTAATATAAAGATTTATATATCTTTATATCACCTTATGTGTAGAGAAATGTTACGTGGTAATTAAATATTTTTCAATTTTCGGTATGCCGGCTATTGAGCACATTTGCCATGTTTAAGTCACATAAAGTTAAATTTTCGTTAATAATCAAGGCTATATGTCGCTCCATAATAGCATAATATAAGAGAATGTAATATGCCCTGAACATTATTAAGAAATTGATCAAAATTCGTCATTAATGTGTCAATTTCCATCTTGCCTCTAATTATCGTAACTAATAAGATGTTTATCTTATTAACCACGATATTTGTCGCAACTCGTCTAAGTTTAGTTTAACACGTAACAGTTGTTTGAAATGAAAGAGACATCCTACATTTTTTTAATTGATATTATATTTAGTAAATAAAAGGTGCATATTACCTTTGTCTTAAAATCCACTCTTAAAAAGAGTTCTTGCAACATTTCTCTTACAATATGGGACGATTTTGTACATGTTTCAAAAATACTGTTTATTCGTTTTTACGGGAAATACCCAAGCCTTACCTGCGCACTTTCTATATCTGTTGCCCGGAAACCAATTTTTTTTTGCTAAAAAATAACACCACTGCTGCCTTATTCAGAAATATGACATCAATAAAGAACCGCACGTGGGAAGAAGAATATTACTTTTGATTTTTTTACAAAGCTACATCAAACAAATAACGTCGCTCAAGAGAAATAAAAAAGAATATTGCTTCAAAAACGAAAATTTCTCCCTGGAGTATTAAATATCGACAGCCTGTTTTTCGTTTGAGTGGTTTTTGAAGATTTGAACACCATAAATCCAAAACTTCAGTATACAGTATAATGTGTTACTTAATATTTTTTAACACGCATGTTTTTAACATTTAACCAAGGTAAAAGTTATCAAACAATTTATCAATTATCCTAAACATGTTCACAAGACATTATTAAATGCAAAGAATTCTAAAGGAGTTGAATATTAACATTCGACTCCTTTTAAAGGCTTTTTTTTCCAAGCTTCTTAATTAAAACTATTAGACATTAAAAATTCTTTTATAAAATTACTCAAGCATTTTCAACTACACGTTGAATTTGATACGTTTATATTTCTTTCATATTTGTGAAAGCAATGTCAAATGTGTTCTTGGAAAAAAAAGAGAGGTAATAGAATATATATGGAATTTCTCTAACAAAACTGTATTTATAAGAATTATAAACAAAGTATAGAAAACGTATAGTATACCGATTTATCATATATTTTAATACTATACTTATTACTTGGTTACTTTAACTATATAGGCCTTTTCACAATAACTTTCTGGACATAATAAACACGAGAATCTGAATTATTTAGATTTTAGTACAGGTTCTTGTTGATCTTATGTGCAATAGATCTTTCTAATGACAAAGTAATTGCTGAGGAAATACAACTTTCGAAAGAATAATAAACCCATGAGTTTTATCGAACATGATATTTTCCTTAGCGATCGCATGGTCATCGATCATGTGTATCTTAGCAAAAAGAGGAAGATTCCGATTTCAAAGGAAATGATCAAACATATCTCAACGACAAAAAGCTTTATCCCCAAGAAGCTGCAAGGGCTTTTTCATAATAAAGTGAGATTGCATGTAATCACACATGACAATAGACACGATATGCATTCAGGAAAATTGTTAAATCGTTTCAAAATTTTCAACGTTAAACATAGGCCAAAATAATAAAAAAGAGAAAAAAGTGATGAAAATAAATAAGAAAACTTTAGAAAGGAGTAGGAAAATAATGAGTTGGATTATGATTTCGAAAAGATTATGGCGTAATTATTACAGGCTTACAATGGGAGTTATAGAGCTACCTCCATATATTCTGTATACGTGTGATATTTTATATATATATATATATGCATGGAAAACTACATATGTATAGACGACTCACCTGCGGAAATTGAACGGCAAACACTACCCCGGGAAGAAGGAGGACGCGGACAAGCGGACCTCAAAGACTTACATGACAAGCAGATCCAGAGCATGAGGCAATACTTCCAGTTGAAGAGTCCCCGATCGCCACTCATCCAAGCCATAATACAAGCAGATGCAAATTACACGCCACTAAACCTGTGTAGTACCGAAGAGCGTGTCCTCGAAACAGCCAACGAACAGAAACTGAGAACTTGGGCCGGAAAACCATTACATGGCAGGCACTACAATGACCTGCAACAACCACACGTTGACAAAAAGGCATCAAATTCTTGGCTGGCCAAAGGCACTCTCCAGCCAGAGACAGAAGGATTCATGCTAGCCATCCAAGACCAAGTGATCGCAACAAGGAACAATCAGAAATTCATCCAGAGAAAAGACATAGAAAGCGACAAATGCAGACACTGTCATGCGGCATCGGAGACAATCCAACACGTGATGGCAGGATGCAAGATCCTTGCGCAGTCAGACTACAAACATAGACACGATCAAGTAGCGAAAATAGTCCACCAGAAATTGGCAGCGAATGCTGGCTTTCTGACAGAAAAATGCCCGTACTACAAATATGAGCCAGAGACCGTGCATGAGAACGAAACACACAAGCTTTACTGGGATAGAGCAATCATAACAGACAAGACAGTCCCACATAACCGTCCTGACATAACCCTCGTCGATAAATCGAATAAGACCACGTACTTAATCGACATAGCAGTACCCAACACCAATAACATACAGACAACCTACACAACGAAAATCACCAAGTACCAAGATCTCAGACATGAAGTACGAGATATATGGGGTATGGAAAAGATCCTCATCATCCCGTTAGTCATCTCAGCAACAGGGATAGTACCAAAAACGCTTGCGACGAATTTGGAGATACTCAACATTGACCCAAACACCTACATTGAAATACAAAAAGCCACAATCCTAAACACGTGTCACATTGTCAGGAAGTTTCTAGACATGGCACATTAAGAAGTGATGTAAAAAGAGGCTTGGGAACATGGCGCTCTGCCCGTCCCAAAGCCTGTTTCCGCCAAGAATGGGCGAGGAAAACTTTTATATATATATATATATATATGTGTGTATTTTAAATAGGATGATTTTATATTTATATTACACTTTTATTTTTTACAGTTTTTACTGCTTCTTTAATTAAATTAAAATATGTTTGATATATATGAAACACAACATATGGAACGATAATAATAATAATAAACAATAACCATATTTTTTAAATTATGCAAACTAACAGACAATAAAAATAAGATGAATTTAGTAATGTGGAACTAAGATAAAAAAAATCTTTAAACGCTATTACGAAACAAAATAAAAAAAAATTTAAAAAATTGGACTTTATAATTTTTTAAATATTTTAATCAAATAATAATAATAATAATAAATCGGCGTTTACCATTTTTTCTTTTCACGTTAATCCTATTTATTTAAGACAACCTTTCGCTGATCAATAAAAATTCGCCACTACAGTAACTATAATTTGGGTTTTTAATTACGGTATTAACTATAAGAAAGTGATCCCTCGGTAATGAAAAACCAGTTAATGAGCTAGTCGCCGTTATTAATCCTTTTCGTACCTAAGAAATAAACGAAGAAAGTGACGCATGGCTCAATTAAGCAACCATTTCGACGTGGATTACCGTCACCTAAGTCACGGAGAAGCGATAAATAATTTTCGAAAATTTTCCTTCGAAAAAGAAGGAAAAACCGGAGAACATGTTTTAGCAAAGAAGGGCACTTAAAAAAATTGGAAAAATCATCTAATTGCCCTGTATTCGGAAAATATTTCCCGGCGGAGGGCTAAAAAATCAAGAAGAAAAACTGGGAATGGGGGGTTTAAAAAAATAAAGAACAAAAAAAAAAAAAAACTGCAGCACGGCGATTAATCATGTTATATGCAGGATACACCGCTATCGGCTCCCCGTGGAGGGGAAGAAGTCTCAACAAGACTCCTCCCACCTCGAAAAAAATCTCAACTGGAGAGAAATTTTGAGATTTTTTGGGTACCTAAAGCTATTCAGAGCGTTTTGTCGCTAAACAAAAACAACGCGAAAAGTTCTGGTTATCCATCAGCTGAAAATGAAATTTGTCGACTGTTCAATTAATTTGTGGCTTTAATTAGATTTCTTCCCTCTTATTCAGGAGGGTATTCAATAAAAAGGCAACGAGTGGCTTAATTGACAACAAGTGGCGGTACGGATTGAACTAAGTGATTGAACGATGCGTGCAAATCGCAGAAGAATGAGTTGTTGAAATAGGAATGATGCGTATAGGAGAGATTTCTGGAACCTTACGAGTTTCTTTAGCCGAGAAAGCTTTTTGGAGAGAGAGAGAGAGAGAATATATATTGTGGAAGTCAATTTGAAGTAAGGATTGTCTAAGTAACTGGGTCGAAAGATGCTTAGGTTTAGAACATGGTTGAATTCTGTAGATGACACAAGCAGATATCAAGGAATGGCTCAGGCATTTTGTGAAAAAATCAATGCATCTTCCTTGTTTCTTCCACGCGTTGTTTTATTCACGCGTGTACCGTACTCGTACATGAGGATTTTTAATAATCCGGTACACGCAAAACCATTGTTAGCTATCGATGGTTATTTACAACATCAGAGTGGATTTGGCAGCATGAATAAATCGCCACACTTTAAAATGGCAGCCATTTTAATTTTCTAGAAACAGCATTTGTATTAAAAGAAGTGATATCTTTGCTAATCGAATAAAATTATGAATGTTCTTCCCTCTTAATTGCTCTTTTCAGCAAATATAATCATCAAAATGAATTATTAATATTGCTTCGTATGCTTTCCCTTCAGCTTTCAGCTCCCTTGTCTAATGGAGTCTCAAGACGGTTTTGGCTCGCGTTTGGCCTACCCATACACGACATTCTATAAGCATATAACCATTTATCACTAAGAACCGTGAGCGGACATACTTATTAAAACCTTCGGCCCACTCGAATCCAAAAACATTTAGTCTCATGTGCGGTAAAGCTTGCTGTAAAACATACTGTCAAACAACGGCTGTAGAAGCTTTTACAATATGTACAACTTGGACACTCGCAGAATCCATCTCCCATGGCGTTGCAAACCTAGGGTGTCCTCTAACTACAAATTAGTGTCTGGAAGTCATTGTTGCAAATCTGATTCTCTTGAATGCAAACATACATAAAACATATGCACTTATTATTGTATTCAGCCATTGTTGGGCAACTGGGGTACCAGAGTTTTAGTAGAGTATTAAAAATTCTACAGGAATAAGGCTTGTTTCACCAATCCAGGTGAACTGAATATAATTAGCAAGGTGGAGTGCATGCTGCTTTAACCCAGCCCCCTTTTCCTCTCCCAACAAGTAGATTTTTGCACGGAAAAAGAAAGAATAAATGCACGCGAGAAGCTAGAATAAGCAATTAGATGTAGCTTAGCTGGCAGACGTGGGTAGGTCATAGCTAGCGCGACTGGCTTGCACTCTATTATTAACTTTAGCTTGACAAGGAGGGCCCCATGATACGCTTGGGGCCGCCCTCATCCAAAAATGGGAACCATTCACAAGAGTTAAAAACAAAGGCCGGCCTTTTTTACTTCGACAAATCACGCAGGATTGATACCACAGCTGTATCTGGGAGGAAAACCTCTAGTTCTTATTGCCAGATAACATCTGCTTCTCTTGATGGTTGTAACAATGTACTTTGTTTTATACTTCTTTCTTCTTGAAAGTCGTGATGGAGGTGGTGTTGCGGATGGAGTCTACATATGTCTTTACAGCAAGAAATAGCTGGGTATTTTCTAGTCCAGAAAGATAAATGCAAACACCACAATCACGGACGATAACAAAAATAACCCAATTGTCTTGTCTCATGAATACTTACCACATGAACAATTCAAATGTTTTGGTTTCTCTGAATCAAATTACTAGTTTAAACCTCTCTTGAGAGAGTGGTAGTTCGCACATTAATGTACACTTTACCAATCTAATGTGCATTTTCAAAAATCAACGGTTTCTAGTAAAGCAAGAAAACAAAATTTCTTTGACAACGCGTTTTACCAAGGTTAGGTTTAACTAAGTACCTTACCTTGGTAAAACGCGAAGTCAGACTGAGTAATCATTTCTCTTATTAGCTCGGGCTCCAGAGAGCTCTAAACACTTAGACTTTAATTATAACCACCCTGTATGAACTCGCATGAGTGAACGCGAGGTCATATAAATGTGTTTTAGTCACAATTGAAAATCGTCGTAAAACAATGCATTATAAAGCTGAGGTTACATGCAGTTGCGGTTTCTTATTTCGATATCTAAATAAATTTAAATGTCCGTCTTTCGTTCAAGGTTTGGTTCGTAATTTTTTTCGTCGTCTTTATAAAATAATCGTGTAAATGTGGGAATCTGTAAGTCTGTTTTTCTTTCAAACTTTATTTTAAAATTAACTACACATCCAGGTTTAGTGTAAGAATGGGGGAGAGGTGTACCAAAGACAAGAGCAATCCCAACTTCTGTAAAACAATTACTTTTAAATTGTAGCAGCTTCACCTTTCGAACGAAACAATACAGAGTTTCACCAGGAGATTCCATAACAAACAGTTATTTCGACACTGGCGTAAGGTTTAAAAACACGACGTTTCGGGAGCCAACTGCTCCCTTTGTCAAGTGAAGGCAGAATGAAGAGTTCGTGAAAGTCCTAAGCTTATATACCCGCATGTTGGGAATCCCCATCTGACGCCATTTGGTGCGGAGCATTTCCAGCTGGGGAAACCCTCGCCGGGAAAGCCCCCGCACCCGACGATGTCAGATGAACACCCCCAACTCGAGGTTTTGCAAAAATCCTGTAAGGTTCTGGTAGAGGTTTTGCGATGTTTATTGCACGACTCCTCAAACCGTAGGTTTCCCATGATTCCAGAAAAAGTCTACTCCCCAGATTCGTCACATTCTGATGTAATATTTTCATCGAATGCCAATCTGGTTCGTGACCCTCCCTGAAGACATGTTCAGCCAACTGGTTTGAATCGTCTCCCCTAGCTACCGCACGCATATGCTCCTTCCCTCGTAGACGTATCGATCTTCCCGTCTGTCCAACATACACCTTGTCACAGTCTCCACACGGTATTTGGTAAATAGCACCAGATTTTTCCTCCTCAGGGACGCGATCCTTAACTTTAAGTAATAGATCACGCAGGGTGTAGACAGGTTTGTAGTAGGTCTTAACATTCACACAACTGAGAATTCGAGACAGCTTTTCTGAGACACCCGCCACATATGGCAAAACCACTGATGTTCGAGATAGCTTTTCTGAGACACCCGCCACATATTTCAAAACCACTGATGTTCGAGACAGCTTTTCTGAGACACCCGCCACATTTGGCAAAACCACTGATGGACCTTTTGAAGGATAAGTTGCAGATCGATATGATATTGGGAGCTTCAATAATAAATACATAATTTGTCTACAAAACTACGTCATTACTTAACTCCGTATATACTTTAAAAAAATAACGCGCTAATAATAATTGAAAAGCAAGTTATGTGTTCAAAGTGTGCTGCGCACACCCACGGAATAGCAATATCATAGATAATACATTTTTACATTGATTACTGTTAATGACTATCAATATCCTATATTGATTGCTGGCTTGCGTGTTTCCTGAAGTTAAACACAATATGTTAATGCTTTGTGAAGAGGAGATGTTTCGACGCGTAAACATTGTATCACATTCGTGTTAATAGCCCAGGTGTGCGCTCAGAAATACGCATACCTTTGATCCCTTAGAATAAACCTGCAGATAGCGTTATAGGTTGAATTTCAAGCATACCATTAGTTTGAAATGGCGCTGAAGACGCATCAAGGTGCGTACATAGAAAACAGCACCCAATATTGAATACTTTCTTTAACCATGATTCCTTTTTTTTTTTTTTTTGCGTACGTAAAGTTCGAACTGAGGTGTTTATGACACCTATATACACAAATTTTTAAACTATATTTATAATTTTGTGTAAATTATTTATATTTGCCCATATTTACAATAGGAAACAATGATGACAATGCGCTAAATATCCCTTTTCTGTGACAGCTTTTACGATTGTCTGATTACAGTCGAAATAACTAATACTCGTTCTTCAGTACTTTCTGAAGATTTCTGTATTATGTGAATGTATTTAAAAGTCGCACTAAAATACAAATGGTACATGTATATTCCTAGTATTTCCTAATGATAATATACTCTTACTACGGAGCGTACAAACCTTTCGTGCCTCTCATACAAACAGAACATAGGAAGCATAACTATTATTCACTTTACTTCATGTTTTCTATAATTAAAATAATATTAATTCGTAAATTAAAGAATTCACACAAACTTGTCCTTAAATTAATTGCGTTGAAGCAATTGAAATGAACGTTGATGAGGTATGCGCTTTTAAAACCCTCATACATCTCTTACTTTTTTGCATTGAATATCTGAAGTTTTCAATATATTATTTCGTTTCAAATACGATAATTATTGCTTACTGATTATAAAATTATTAATTGCCTTTATTAGTTATTTATGTATGAAATAAGGAGATTTAAAAATTTATTTTTCTAATAGCTGTGAAATAAGATTATTTCCATTAATTATTCATCAACGATTTGAAGAATTAATGAATCAGACTGAATTCATTAAATTTTAGGAGATTCCATTTAGTGATGTACTTATATAAAGGGTGTATTATTAATAAATAGTTTTTTATTTATAAAAAATTTATTAATTTATTTAAAACGAGAAAAAATAGCTTAAAGCCCGTGCGGTTTATCTGTAATTTTCGGACATCTTCTATGGCAGTAGTCAGTGGTACGTCGACCGCGACCCTAATTTCGAGGACTCCCAGATGAATTTTTCTCCACAACATTTTGCAACAGTCTTCTGTAGTCTTGGGTCAATACCCAGATAGCAAACATCGTCCTAGGGACGTCTTGAGG
>QLNU02014176.1:73076465-73107109 GCA_006491805.2 Dysdera silvatica
TTCGCTTCCACGTCACCCCAACCTGTTTTCTTATTTCATCCACCCATCTAGTTTGAGGACGTTTTCTAGGTCTTCGGTGGTCTCTTGGAATCCAGTTCAGAATTTCTGTTGTCCATCGTTGATCAGTTCTTCTTGCAATATGCCCAGCCCATCGCCATTTCAGCCCTTTTACTTTAACAATGATGTCCTCTACTCTAGTTTGCTCTCTCACCCAAGTGTTTCTTTTTCGATCTCTCCTAGTTATTCCAAGCATGCACCTCTCCATGCTCCTTTGCGTTGTCTGTAACTTTCGTATTGCTCCAACTGTTAGACTCCATGTCTCTGATCCATAAGAGAGGACTGGCAATACACACTGGTTGAAGACCTTTCTTTTTAGACACAAAGGCAATTTCCCCTTCAGGATAAAACTGTTTCTTCCAAATGCACTCCAGCCAAGTTTAATACGTCTGTTGAGTTCTTTCATAATGTTGCCATCCATTGAAATCAGCTGGCCAAGGTAAATATATGAATCAGCAATTTCTAGCTCAATGTTGTCAACTTGTATTTTTGTTTCCTCTACGAAATTATTGAACATGATCTTAGTTTTTTGTAGGTTCATCTTCAGTCCAACTTCTTTAAAAAAACATTATTTAATTTCTCTATTTTGGGAATCTTAAAGGTCCTACGACCCCTTAAAATGCTTATATATTTAGTATTATTAAATAATAAATTATATCAAATTATTTACGAATTCTAACCCCCTATACCTTTCAGAGTCCCTCCTCTTCCTAACAATGTCTAGATACGGGCTTGCAACAGATCCAAAGCTGCTGTTTCATTTCACCCAACTTAAGTTGTTTGTTTGTAAATACAGTATCTTGTAGAATGTAGCATGCTTATATGGTAACGTAGCTTAAAACCATGAATAACGGATTAGGAAGCGAAACGTAATTTGACCTAGATGTAATAATGCAGAAAAGTACGAGCAGGCTTATTCTATCATTTTACCCATAATGCAACGAAAAACTATATCGGTATGTAGAATTTAAACTGTTTTAAACCAGTTCCACTAAACGTAGCAACTTAAAGAAACAAGATAATGACTATTAAATGCACATTTCAATAGATTTCTTACTTCTTAGATATTGGCTGTTATCTGCGTTGTTAGTTTAATACAGTAGAGTCTCCATATAACGAACTTCCATTTAACAAAGTTTTCTATTTAATGAAATTTTCGGCGGAACCTTGACTTTGAATGGCACTAACATGTAAATTTGTCTCCATATTACGAAAAACAATTTCTACATAACGAAGTTCTTTTTATAAAGAATTTGATTTTTTTAATTTACCTTTTACAATTTTTCAGCGGGATGGTTAGGTAGAAGGGGTAGTTGAGGATTTTAATCAAGGACGGACGGAGGTGAGGTAGCCTTCTGTACTGTGGACATAGGGTCAGTTGTGATAAATAATTCTATTGTTCTAAACTGGGAACTTCGAAGCAGCGGGGATGTATCACTCTGCAGGTGTGGCTAAGCCACGAAATTTGCTTCTCGCACATACGTGTTGCATTGTTGAAGAAAATGTTATAGATGACGTGTTCCGATATTTACAAAAGTGTGAGAATTTCTATGAACGAAATGTTTTTTATAAGAAACCTGTACAAAGCAAAATTAGTGATTATTTCTCTGTTTCAAATATGTTGTATGAGGATCATACAGATATAAAGTAATCCTCAGTCTTTACTTTTGTTATTAATTTGTACGTACTTGTATACGAAAAATATTTAAATTCGTTGAAAAAGAAGAGTCTACTGAATTTAGTCTTTACTGTCCAAATTTAGCTTTTTTCATTTTATCGAAATTAAGTTTCAACATTTATGTTAATTTCTATTTAACGAATTTTCCTTATAACGAAGTTTTTCAGAGGAACGATGGCACTTCGTTAAATAGAAACTCGACTGTATATCAAAGCAAACTGCAATCTGATAGTAAGGTCTTTGAACAAATATTGTGGAAATTAATGTTAAGATCACTCCTGTTGGGGAAACGACTTTTAAATGCAATTTTATCGGTTTCTTACATGATAATAGATGTTTAGCTAGAATGCTGCAACATTGAAATTGTTTCTACCAAATTGTAGAAATAGTGCGAATTGCGAAGAATTTAAAAATAAATTGAATAAAAGTTTGATCGGAAATTCTTTCTTATTTACTTTTTAAACGCATATTGTTTTTAAAACTAATATCTTTTATGAAAACAAAAATATTACACGCTTGTTTAAGGTTCTTTTAATAAATTTCCATCTGCTTTTACGATAATGTAGCAAAGAGATACAATGGGAAAGAAAAAATTTAAATTTTTCTAATGGCTATGCAATCTATTTGTTTTTACGTATTTTAATTTCGAAACAGAATATTTTGGAAACGGAATGCACTATTGTAAATTGAATGAAAACTAGAACTTTTATTGGAATTCGAACAATTCGTAATTAAAGACAAACATTCATTATGAGAATGACAGACGATTTTTTCCCATTGCTTTGATGGAGAATTTTTACAAACAAATTGGAGAATAAATAAAAGCCATTTGAAGTGCACTTAACTTCTTTTTTTTTCTTTAAACGGTTTTGAAATCGAAACATATTTTTTTAATACGAACGTTGGATGTCAACTATGTAGAAAAGGAGAAGTTGTTTTCTTCTTCAACCGTATTATTTCAAAATCATGAAAAAAAAAAGACCGTAAAAAATGCGTTAGCTAACGGAATTGTGAAGAAACTCTAGAGGTTTTTCTAATGAAATGCTGATTAATCCGTAGAAGAAGGCCAGGGCTGGGGATAAGATATACTGTTCTCTAGGCAGTTTAACAGATCGAGCTCCCTAACCAATTATGTTTGTTAAGTTATTAAACTTCGGGGCCCTCTGGGAGTCCCGGGTTCTGGAGAATTTAGAACCCCAGCCACATCACACTCACAGTAGAGATGAGACGGGCCAGGCCCGAAACGGGCTCGTGCTCTATATTCCATATTCTTTTCGGGCTCAGCCGGGCCCGGCTCATCAGACGGATACAACTGAAGCCGAAAACTGACTTTTCAATATCGAAGTTCTCCACACAATACAATTATGTGATTTGTTTTCGAGGATTGTAAAAATCTGCGTGTATATGAAAATTCGAAGGAAATTAATTAGTGTAGTTTGGCTTTTTTTTTTTTTTGAAATTTAAACTGTACGTCAAGACTTTAAAGTTATATTTGAAATTTCGGGCTCGGACCTCGAAAAATGAGCCCAAACTTGATCTCCAGCTCTCTGCACCAAACCGGAAGTTGTTATCAGTGTTACCACGTACGCGGCCACAGGATGCCAGTTGTGCTGGTCTTTAACTTTTATTGCCGACGTAGTAGCGTATTTGGCCATTTTTTTTCTCAAATGGTCGATTTATAAAAAATATGCTCTTCTATTAACTCGCATTAATATAATTTTGGGTATTTGAAGTGATTTTTAAAGCTCTGGAGAATTTGTGTATCATTTAAGCGCACAAAAAAATAGAAGAATTGTGGCGAATTACAAATTCTCAATCATTTCAGGAAAGTAATGATCAAAGATTGCAGGTTTCGAAAAAATGTCGCGGGGGATAATTTAATGTCGTGTTGTAAAATAAATCAGAAAATTGCAATTTCATTAAGTCCTGTCGAGGGCGCCATTTAATGCTGTGTCCCTCTGATAGAGTAAAGACCACAACATGCAGAATACTGAGATTGACCTAATGGGTCCAATGAAAACTTGAAGCTAATAAGACGCAACCAATTAAAATAGAAAGAAAGATGGTGACGACGACTGACGGTGCATAATACGTTTATTAAGGTCATGCAAATGATAGTTATGGTCGCATGCAACAAAATCTATAAATCAATTTGGTCTCTCCCAATCCCCCTATATTACCCCTATATCTTACAATTGGTATGGCATTTCAACAATTTGTAATTTACATGCCATGGCAGATGGTGACTGAATAATGCAAAGAGACTTAGGTTTCCGATACTTTTGATGGCTCCAGTCGAAGATGTGATGCTAATGTTTTATAGACGAAAACAGGCGGTTCGAGACAACGTAAAAGCTCAAGTCTTATACGTAGGATTGCTGGCACTAAACTACGTGGAGTTGCAAGAAGAAGATAATTATCAGCCGAAGGTTTCTCGGATCCTAGCTCCCGACGAGACGCCGACGTCCGTCCCTGGAGCTCTTTCCGAAGACAACCCCACTCTCCCTGATCCAGTGCCAAACTCGTTCTTCCTCCTCTCGTTCAACTCGTTTACATTTCTCTTTCATCCTCTCGAACATTCGACAAAACTCTTTATCTCCAGACCTTCCCGTTCAAGCTAATGACGTCTTCAGGGTGGTCGGTCGTTAAGAGTTGTAGGCGGTGAAGTACGTTTCTTTCTTCTTCGATTCTCCCACTTTTTAGAAGACCTTTGTACATAATTCCTCCTTTTCGCGACAAAACCTTAGAGCCATATTCCCCAGGGTTTGCACCTGTCTAAGATAGTGGACATGAAGTCGCCTCTCAGAACAGACCATTGTGAGGGAAAACATCTACCGCCTCTGTCAAATGCATAATTTTACCTAGCAACTTAAATGTAGAAATATGTTATGAAGCCGTATTTTGAGGCGATCATAACATCTCTCAAAGACCACAAATTTACTATTTGTTCTCCAAAATTGCTTCTTTATGTTCTCCATTACTGGTATGTATTAGATACTTTCCAAAATACTTTATTTCTAGTTTATCACCTCTTACGGGCGAAAGTGGGTTATATCTTTAGAGAGAAGTCTCTCTTCGCCGAGGAGCGCTGTAATACAGATAATCTTCTTCAGACTAAACGATGAAATTCATGAATGATACGAAACCCGCATCACGCTATTTGATCTACAGCAGAGATGCTCCCTTTCTCTCTCTCTGTCTGTCTTTTTACATTCTCTTTCAAAACAGTCTTGTTTGTCTTCAAACTTTTCAGCAAAATATTGCTCATTTAGTTTTATTGAATGCTTTAGGACTTGGTCCGTTCATTGCTAAACTTAAATATATAAACTATTCTTGGTTTAAACATGCCCATTAGACCCCATTCAAACTATGCAAAATGCATATCGTTGGCTTTCTTTCTAAACTTTTTAAGCCTACTTTTTAAGAAATGTGAAATCTATGAGTTTTCGAAAAAAGAAAAGTTTTCAGTAGAGGGCTAAGAAATTTCGAAACGAAACGCTAGAAGCGCCAGAAGCCTTATTGAAGTTAGGAGTTTTTGAAATACAGGTTCTTAGATCTTTTTCAACTAGAAAATACGTAAATATCATAGTTCTTACTTCAACTTAGAGGTTTCCAAGGAAAGTCGACGACATATGAAATACTTCTAAGGAAGTTGACAAAGAGAAGAAAGAAATATTTAACTGAAGGTGTAAACGAAAGTTGAATATTGAAGCCATAGTTCAAGTGAAAACTAAAATGTCGACAGGGCGGGGTTATTCCATAAAGAACTAACCAGACCAATCCAAAACAGTTTTCAATTTTTATTTGTAAGCTACTATTTTTCTTCTGAGAGTTGACACAAGTGCCGCATAAAACCACCGGGGCGCGCTTTTGTAATTTTTCCCCTCAACCGACGATTAACGAATAACAATTTAATAATAATTAAATAAATAGCATGATTAATATTGATGTAGTTTGTCTGTAACGAGATCTCCTTTCGCCGCTAAGTCCCCTTCTCTCCGTTGCTATAGGAACCAGTCTCAGCCCTTTTCACTAGGGCGATGTTAAAATGTAGACATACTGTTGCCTCCCGTAAGGGACATCTCCGAATAAGGGACATCTCTATTAAAGAGATGATTTCTCTGGTCCCCACTATATGTATCAACGTATGTACCTCCAAAGAAAAGACACCTCTATTTAAGGACTAAATGTCCTGTCCAGTGGGCGTCCTTATTGGCAAGTAACACTGTATATTTTTTTCTTGATTTCCCTCATTCATTTTCAATTGAAAATAAATTAAGGTGCTACAGCAACAGACAAGCGCAGAGTCGACCGTCGGAGGAGTTCTCATAGTAGACAGACGGTATAGGGGTCATGACCTCGAGGTCACAGCGTTAAGCTCGATTCTAAGTAAGCTTCATTATCATAGCTCCCGGTTCCATCTCACGTGATCCATTGTGCTGTATTGAAATGTAAAAATACAAAATAATAGCTGAACGATATTGTCCACAAAAATGAAGTTAGTGCGAATTTTTGTGCTTTGTGACGCAAGGGCAATTTGTGTCGTGCTGCGCGAAGAGTTATAAGGATCCAGAGAATCTTAGCCTCTTAAGGCTACCGAATCAAACCACAGAATACGAAGCGGTAGAATGAAACAGAGATGAAGTAAAATGCCCTACACCCCAGTGATTCAGAAGCTACTGGCACGACCTATGAATTTACTGGCTGACTTTGACCCCAAATAAGCTTAGTCGAATGTACACGTAACCAGGTTCCAATGCAACGTTTACGCTGTCTATCCCGTCCGGATGATCCTTCGGGCAATATCGAGATATAAAATTGCAAAGAAGCATTATATCTCGATACCGTTTGAGATATAATGCATGTTTGTAAATTTATATCTCGATACCGCTCAAGATACAAAATTTCAAACAAGCATTATATCTCGAGAGGTATCTAGATATAAAATTGCGAACAAGCATTATATCTCGAGCGGTATCCAGATATAAAATTGCAAACAAGCATCATTAGAGTAATAAAACAAATTTACATTCCTTATAAAATTAAAAAAAAAATCCGTAATATTCGTACAATACCTGCTCTTTAATGCGATTCAATACATTTAAGTGGAATTGTGTATCTCTCCCCGCTAAAGAATTAATAGCTTACCTGCGTTTCACCGTCTGAAAATTTGTTGTAAGAAACCATTTTGTCCAAAAAATAGAGCATAGATTCAACAGAACACCATGGATCTAAAGACGAGATGACGACGCGCAAGAAAATTCAGACATGTCGAAAAATTCAATAAGGTGAACTCGTCGAAACCGCTTCAATGCTTTTGCATGTTATATTAAATTTCGTAACAAGAAGAGCTGTTCGACGATCGCTCAACAAACTTCGAAAACAGTAACCATAAAGTTGTCAGTATTAATTAATACGTGTCTTGTCATTCCGCCAATAAACTCGGCCTTGTATAAATAATGCAGGAAAAGATTCAATTTTACATATATAAAAATTGTCTGCGTCCTTTCCAATAATCAAAATACAGATATTCCTTATTCAGAAATACAAGAATAAAGTCATATATAAAATGTATATTGTATATAGTCCGACCCGCTTATATCGAAATTGAATATATCAAAGTTTCACATACAGTGTTAACCAACAGTCCGTATAAACTTTAAAAATCCACAAAGAAAAAGAAAAAATCATCACACTGAAATCCGATTTGCTAATAAATATTGACTAGTTGGTGGTGTCTTTTTATTTCTCCCTCTCTCTCTTCTTTCGTTCTCTTTTTCTTTTTCTTTTAACATGACAACAATATTTAGTTGAACACCTTCAAATAGGTGGCGCTTTAGACATTTGAATGGCAATTAAGCTGACTGTTGTGCGTTCAACTAATATACCGCACTAGTAAATGTTCGACATGACCTCCATCATAAAGTATAATACAATTCAAACGAGTGGCAATATCCGTAACTGTAGAGTTAACTGTAGAGCCACTGTAGAATTGTAACAAACGTGTGCAAAAGCGGTCACTGAACAGATCAATGAACGATTTTGCCCATCTATCATAAACGATCAAACTCGTTCAGTGAGTCGGTCATCGAACGGTTTGACACATCGCTGGAAGGCAACACATTCGGACGCATTAAACTCACCTTACGCTGAATAGCATCTTCCGGTTCCAACTTTCCAACAGCGTTGAGGGGCGTGATGGATACAATCGATACTTTAAATAACTAATAATTTTAGAAAGCACTTGCGTCAAATCTGGGGACAAAGGAGGCCATAGGACCTTGCATTGTTTACTGATAATTGTGTCTTCACCGAAAGTGTTGAATTGTTGATCAGAAATAGCTTTACTGGAATTGCGATGTGGACTGGTATTTCATCATGATAAATGCTACGGTCCTCATCATATTTTTTTCTCGTACAAATGTTTCCTCACTAATTATGCAAGATGGAGCACCAGCTCCCATCTAACAGCTACGGTTATATATATATATATATATATATATATCATTTTTGATATTAACGTTACTGCTCAACTCTTCAATTATTAGGGAATGTTTCATAACCACTCTCCAGTAAATCAGCCCTTGGACTATAGCAAAAGATTTACGCTCTCAATCTCAGAATTTTCCTTTGTCAGAAAATGAAAGGAAAGGTATTCTACGATATTTCTTGTCCGATTTCGAATTATTTTTATTACCAACAGATATAGAATTAAATCAATAAATTTTCTTTATGGTATTTATCCGAAGTAGGCTAGAATAAAATTCCTTCTTCAATTGCAGGCCTCTTTCTTGTACTAATAAATAACTCATCGTTAATATTTCTACGTAACCAATACCATTTTCAATGCATTATGACAAGGTCATTCCTCAAAATGAAAATTCCACGAGACAAGCAATTTAAAATTGCTTCATAAATTCCAATTCATCATCACATTTAATCCAAACCTTTTATAAGTTGCGCTCCCGCTTTGATAATTTCGCCAATGGATGTTTTTTTAAGTGATTGAGGTGATTATGGCGAAATTTATAATTAGGAATAAGTCTACACTCCACGTCTGAAGGTCCAAACAAGAATTAATTTTAGCATGCGATAACCGAAGAAATAGGCCACGCACGTGCGTCCACAAGCTAGATTCCAAACCAGTAGTTGCTTGGCAACCTGTCCAATGTTGATTTGTCTTTATGGCGCAAGGACAGCAAAGGCCTATTTTTAACTTGCAAGGTTCCGATAAAACAGAATCTCCGTTGCCAAGAGAACCCATCCCCACCGGGCAAAGAAGTGGCCCGAGTTCTACAACCTCTGTTGCCAAAGGAACAAATTCCCAGCTGGCAGAGAAGTGGCACGAGTTCTACTATGACACCGCGAGTCGAACTTGAGTTAATGGCACGATGAACGAATAGGTCACCACTACGTTAACGTTGGACAGTAGATCTACATTTTCCTTGGGAATCCAAACCTCGTAAGGCCTAGGAAACCAACCTCCAGACTACGGTGTGTAGATAGTCCATAAACGTGTATTTGTGCTTATATATAGAATGGTTGGCGTTCAGATCTTGATTAACGGCCCGCTAACCCAACATATCACCGCTGCGTCATCACAGGACTTAACCTGTTCAGTATTTAAATCATTAACCCGTGAGCAGGAACCCGGGGTGTGAAACACCCCCCAATTGACAATTTCTGAAAGAAGTCCGTCCGCCCTTGCTTCTGAAACTGGCCAAACTCTTTCCTGTTGCCTTCAAAGTCACAATCTTTGGGGTAGGGTGACAAAGAGAAAATTCCACTTATTGTTCCCTGTAAAATTGGACGTTTTTAATGAAATAATGCTATATAATCAGATGGGGTGTAAAGCACCCCGCGCGCGTTCTCGCGTTCCTCTAATCGGCGCGCCTGCTCGCGGGTTAAGCCATTGAATACAGCCATGCACGGCAGTTTTCACTCGTATGTTCACCAACAGGGAGGGGAGTGCTTGTCCATTCTTTTCGATGATTATATATTATAGCGAGCCAAGAAATCGGTTCTAGTTTGAAGTAAAGATTCGGAGTGTCATGCCTATAATTCTCATGAACCCTTCCTCCATAATCTCCTTAATTTAAGGACACAATTCTGTAGTAAACACGAATACGAGAAAAGAGCCATGCATGGCTTTTGTTCAGTACCTTAACGGTCAATGCACTGGCATTATGATCAAACGACCGCTAATTTGAAGTCAGCCTGAGTACTTGGCTGATTTTTTTTCCCTGACTGTCATGAGTTTTATGGTGCAAGGGTTATTTTGCGCCGCCATCTACGGTTTTACATCAGAGCTATTATGACTTAGAGAACCAAACCCCGACTACAATGAGTAGTTAGTCAGTAAACCCCCCTTTTTCTTTTTTTTTTGTTTGTTTACATCGTTGGGAGTCGCGCACGGGATTACGGCGTGCTGTACGAATGCGTTACCGTTGCACCACGGCAGGATCGAAGCAATAGTGGTGGCACCGAGTGTCCTGATAGGAGCCAAAAAAATAGAGTATACTATACTGAACCTTAAAACCTATTGTGTCAAACGTATAGTAATTTCATTACAACATAATAGTATATATTATAAGATCTTAATAATTTTATTATAAAAACTTTAATCAGCTATTCGCTTGCGCTGGTTTCGTATTTAAGACAGCATTGGCAGTTGTACACCAGTGCCTAAAATCAAAGGATAATCTATTCATAACTATACATAATTCACGATATATGGAAGGAAATATAACTGAATTCAGTTAATATAGCAACACATCGCAACATCCTGAAGGACGAGTTAACACGCTCGCGAATATTGCGAGGAATCGCTGTACATCTTTCGAAAAACGATCATACGCATGTAGAGTAACATTCCAACAACCGTACACGGAATATTTTGCTTTCCTCCCTATCTCCGGGCCCTGCGGTGGCGCAGTGTGGTAACGCGTTCGCCGTTAATCCGGGTTCGACTCCCAACAGTGCAAAGAACGCTTACTCAGAGATCTCATAAAGATCGCACTGCTCACTGTAGTCCGGGGTTTGGTTCCCTAGGCCTTAAGAGGTTCGGATTCCTCGGAAAATTGTAGGTCCAGAGGTCAGGACACCTCAGAAAACAGTAGGTCCTGCGCGGCATGACCATTGTAGTCCTTGAGCCGTAAAACCATAAACAAAGAAATAAACAAACCTTCCCATCCCTCTGCTCCCATTTATGTACTTTAAGCAAATTTCATATTAATGATTGGTTGCACTCAGGCCTGTAGACAAACCAGGGCAAGGCCCCAATTACCCCATGCTTGTTGCCCCATCGAGTTATTTATATATATATGGAACAATAATAGGGTGCTTTGTGCCCCTTACAAGCGCGGACACAGGGAGAGGTCACAGGGGTCATGGCCCCCGCCCCAAAATATATTTTTTCACTGCAAAAAATTTCAACTTGAATAATGAATGAAGGTGTGTTATTCCAAGACCATGACAAATTCTGCCCATGAGCCCCTTCAAAATGGAAGTCTGTGCTCACCTTTGACCCCTATATACCCTTTGGCTTGCCCCTTCATCCTGGCTACAGTCCTGCTTGCACTTCACTTGAAATTTGTAATAACAAACAAGTCAACTGGCAACGATATATTTTCTTTATTGGAGTTGTGAGCATCACCGAATTAAAGTCTCCATGGTGTCCTAAAGAAGAACATGGCCGCGATATCTATGGTCAATCAATCGTCAGTTTCTTCTTTAAAGTTTATTGTCCAGACATATGAATAATGAAAATTTCTTTTGTAAACGAACAAGGTTAAAATGACTCTTAAATTTAAATAAAACCAGGTTCTTCCAGGACTTTCTGTGGGACCCAAAAATCGTGAGGACCTAGACCCTGGCCTACTTGACCTATATGTAAATCCGGCATTAGTTGTGAGTTACGTACGTTCAACGTGTTTTGGGAATTACGTTAAGAAGCTATTACAGTCAGGGGCGGACTGGGTCCTCTCAAAGGGCGCATACCTTGGATTATCGGCGAGCGCGGCGCCCTATAGCTCATGAGGGCGCACCGTCCTCGGGAGCGGTTGGCCGGAGGCCCAGTCCGCCCCTGATCACGGTACAATCTTGAGACGTATAAAATATGGAAATATTAAACATCAGTATACATTTTGAGTCAGTATATATAAATAGTTTAGAACTTAATAAGGGAATTTATTCTAAGAAAGCGTTTATATAAAAGGAGATTTGTGCCTGAACAAAGAGGCGAACGTACGCTAGTATTGTTGTTCGTGTACAAATAAATAAAAGTACAGTAACAAATATTTTTATAGAAATGCGAATTGTTTAATGGGGAAGTGAACAGCTTAGGATAGACATGTCTGGAAAGAATTTAACCCTTTCGCTCCGGGAAGGCTACCGCGCAACGAACGACTTGTATGTTAGACAACTCGCCAGGTAAGTCATACGCTTCACTTGTTCAAGTGGGCCAAAAAACTGATCGGTGCATAGAGATCTCGACTTTTGTGAACGGTCGTTCTTAGTCATTAATTCTGATTTTGAATTGTTGGTCTGATTTGTTCCGTAAAGGTTTGAAATAGCATGATTCTAAAAAAATAAGTGAAATAAAAATCGTAACTCCTTTTAATTTTCGAATTTTTTTCAATTAATTGACTATATAAGCATTTTTTCGACTATGGATATTTAAAATGTGTAAGTATTGATATTATAATTGAATTTTAAACTACAAAATGCGTAAAATAAACAACACCAAACTTTCACTTTATTGTGAGCAAAAATTAAGCTTTAACCTTTTAATTACGAGAAATATATCGATCGAGAGGCCTGTGTAGTGTGGGCTTGAATAAGACAGCTTTGACTAGCCTCGTGCCGAATTAACCCTAATTGCCAAGCATACTGTTGTATTGCTTCTGTTTTAAATGTTTATTAAAATTTTATCAAGTTATTGGTTTGAAGCCAAGTGGTTGTCATCAGTGAATACAGTATTCATTTTGAAATTTATGCAAATATATAAAATGTTAGAAACTTTTTTTTTTCAACATTTTTTAGATGTAGTAATAAATAGTAACACTGGTGCTGTGGCTTAGATGGTGACACGTTAGTAAAGAAATGAAATGTTTACTGCGTCTGGTGGGGCATGATCTTCTATAGTCCGGGCAGGTTTTGTTTGTTTGTTTTTTGGTTTTACGGCTCAAAGACTACAGTGGTCATGCTGCGCCGGGACCTACTGTTTTCCGAGGAATCCGAACCTCTTAAGGCCTGGGGAACCAAACCCCGGACTACAGTGAGCAGTGCGATCTTTATGAGATCTCTGAGTAAGCGTTCTTTTTGCACTGCTGGGAGTCGAAAATCCGGGCAGGTGCTCTTGCCAACTGGGCTACAGACGTCCAAATAATTCCCTACGAACGTATTTAAAGCATATTTTTCGAAACCGATTATTAAATACATAAAATGTATTCAAGAGTTGCCGAACCTTTTTTGCAACTTTATTTTTTTTATGTTGTATTAATACTTACATGTTCTTTAATTTATAAATGTAATAGAATTATTCTGTAAAATATTTTATTGTGTCAAAGTTCAATATAGTGTATGTAAAAAGATTATCGTAATTTATGCCATTTGGAAATAAGAAAATAGATTTTAAAATTTATAATTTTAAGAATTCCATGAAACCTGTTAGATTTAAACAAATATTAAAAATTATAAAAAGTGATAAAATATTCGAAAGATTAAGTGAGTGAAATTAAGTACAGCAAGAAAAAAATATTCCACTCTCACTTTTTCATTCCCAAACGAAATTAATACTCTTTTATTGCATGATAAACTTCAAAATAGGGAATACAAAGGCATACATTACGTGCCTGGCCGAGATCTGAAAAAATATTGTTTTCAACAAAGAGTTAAAATTACAATGTAATCGAATTAGCTAATATATACGATAAAAATCGTGGGTCGCTTTAAAATGACATTAAATTCTTAGTTAGTAAATTATAGAAGGCAAATTTATCCTAACTTTTAGTTAGGGGAAAGTAGGGCAATGTGGATATAGGGCACATTTATCGGCTTAATGTTTAATAATCCAAACATTGGAGGCGGCAAACTACCATTGCTGCCTCCAATGTTTGGATTCTTTTCCAGTGCAAAAGTGTTGAAGGTGTGCGTAGGAATAAATTGCACTTATTTCAGCGCTAATGAAATACATGCGCAGCGAATAAAGTAAAAAAAAACCATTTTTTTCGATTGTTCACTAAAATGTTTATAAGTTAGTTAAGTGTCAATATAATAAAAACTATTTCGCAGTAAATTTTGTGAACTATATGCCAGAAACAGGTATTAAATCTGTTAGTTTTGGTAATGTTTTTGTGTCATTATTGTTAAGGATTCAGACACAGTCAGCACTTTGCTTTTCAAAATGGCGTTGAGGGTAAAGCGGATAAGTAATCCTACAGGGCCCTGGTCCCCGACCCCACAAGTTAGGGACCTAAAAATTGTTTCATTGGTGATAAAACCATGCAGTTTGCTTTTAAATATTTTTTATTGGCTTTATTTTGTAATATTTCAGGGCAATTTTGAATATAATTTAAATTCACTCTGATTTGATTTTGACAAATTGGCATGAAATTGATGACATGCACCTCTAGCCATATGGGCCACACAGTTTTCACAAGAGAACGGTTTTCTTTTATTAGTTGATGATCTGGCAACCCTGATTCCAAAGTACTTCCCTCAACTGAGGGACTAAGTTTAATTATATGTGTTTGTTGTACTAGTTGTTTACGATCAAAACGTACAGAAATTTTAACGAACAGCCCTTCTAGGAACATTGCTCGAGCACAACGCGAAAAGAAAACCCGGTGTGCACAAAGTACAAGAAAGTCTAAGAATATCATCAAGCATCTCGGCACAGGGACAAAATCTACTCCGCCGTCTTAATTTGCTTAATATATGATGAGCCATATGTTGATCCACCAACAGAAGAAGACTGGATAATAGGGCGGCTCGAAAAAATCGAAGTATCTTAGATCTTTTTGAGGTAGTGCGAAAAAGTTGTGAACTCCCGTCATGAAAAAGTGTGCAAAATCTCATAAAACTCTGAATTGATATCTTCTGTCGCCTTAGTGGGCCCAAAGTTGTGAAAATTGGACTAAAAATGCTTAAAATTCAAAATGAATAAATAATCACAGATTTTGTTGATCCGTTTGCGGTAATGTTTAAAAGTTACTATTTTTTAACAACAACATCTGTACAAAATTTTAGAATTATACGTTAATATCTTCTGTGCCTCAAAGGCACCGAATTTTGGAAATTGATGGCAAACTTTTAAATGAACACACATTACACTTACCTCATTTTAATGCGAAAAGAAAATTTATTCTATCTTCTAGATATACAAATTAAAAACGCATTATTGCTTGTAATCTTTTTTGGACTCAAATTTTGGCATGTGTTTTCTGGATTCTAGTGTTGCTCTAATAAATCCATCCCTATTCTGTGGTCCAACTGTTTTTTCAGAGGCTTCAGTGATTAGTTTTACAATTCGCTCAACTACTTGTGTGTGTGAAGGATATTTAATAAAGTCCGCAGCGTCCATTGGCACACCGTCCTGTATCGTCTTCAGAAGTTCATGAGAACTGATCTCTCTGAGAACTGGAGGCGATGTCGCATAACAAGTTTGCCAGTCAATGAGATTTACGTAGTCTGTAGCTCCAAGGTTAGCAGCAGGAATAACGAATCTGCGAACACAATTTCCATCTGGGCCACTTCCCCTTACCCTGATAATCCGCCTATCTGCAAGCGTCCTAATATGGCATCTCTCATCAGTTAACATGGCCAAAAGCATGTTTTCTGGAGTCGCAAAGTAAGCGCTGCGAGAAGTTACTGGTTCGATTATGTCAGGATACTTCTTAGTCAAGTACCGAGATGAGCTGATGAAATGCCACGGGTGTCTAGCACCGTCCTTTATGGAACGATGAATCTTAATTCGAAACTATGAGGTATGAGGGTGGTGCGATCGATGCCTGGAAGGTCGCTTCTTCTTCTATTTCAGTTTCCCCTTCATTCTCCACTAAATAGAAGCTTGAATCAGAAGACGCCTGTTTTGCAGAACGAATAGTATCCTATTCCTTTCGCATTTGGCACTTCTTGAGCCGTTTTGTTTTTGGAACATCCACACTTTCGATAAACATTTTTCTTTCGGTTCTTTGGTCAATGAGGAACGCCTGCTCGTTTGTAAAGAACTTTGCTTTCTTTCAAACAGATACACTACGAAAAAATCGCGTATTTGCAAATAAATATGTCAGGTAGTTTTTTTGCTTCCATTTTAAAGTTCTCAACATTTTCTCGAGTAGTCTTGCTTTTTTCACACGTTTTATATTTTTCATGATCGATCGATATTTTCCATGGTATGAGAGTATCATATCACAAACACATTTATATGAAATTGAAGGAACGGATGCATGGAGGTATAAATTTTCAATCTTCAAAGCAACAGTTTCTGCAATAATTGAAAAGCGTGGTTCTTTGTTTCCATCAGTTTCGCAACCGATACGCCAGCTCTTGTGAGCGCAACATCTTATAATATCCTCATGCGTTGGGAGCATACGTAAAAAATCCTTCGGTGCTCCAAAAACAGGGCATTGCAACATTTGCCGACATGAAAACTTTGACTGCGATGATTTTGCCATTTCTAATATTGACCAATATCTCGTACTAAAAATACTGATGAGATACACAAAACTATTAGACAAACCCCTTAAAAAACGATAAGACAAAACATTACATACAACATGCACGACTGCAGTTGCACGTGTAAAGATCGCTCGCTAACTGAAAGGATACTGTTACGGCTTTATCAACTAAACGTTTTAAAACAGGTTACGACACGCAGAAACAGGTTCTTATGAGGCAGGTAAACAGGACGGCGCCAAAAAGTCGAGGAGGCGGTAAAAGATATTAACCTATAATTCTAAATTACGAAAGGAATAATGCTTTTGTATGTTTGAAAGGTGGAATAAAGTTTCTGTTCGCATTAACATGAGGTAAGTGTAACGTGTTATTTAAAAATTTGTCTTCAATTTCCAAAATTCGGTGCCGTTGAGGAGACAGAAGATATCAACCTATAATTCTAAAATTTTGTACAAGTATTGTTGTTAAAAAGTAGTAATTTTTAAGCACAACCGAAAACCGATCAACGAAATCTGCGATTATTTATTAATTTTTGAATTTTAAGCATTTTTAGTCCAATTTTTACAACTTTCGGTCCATTGAGGCGACAGAAGATATCAATTCAGAGTTATAAGATTTTGCATACCTTTTAATGATGAGAGTTCACAACTTTTCTGCACTACCGCAAAAAGATCTAAGACACTTCGATTTTTTCGAGACGCCCTACTGAATAAGGTATGCCATCTCTAACAGATGAGCTTACGAGAATTGTACCCCTTATGAGGGCAGATAGGAGAATATTCGTATCTTAAATGCACTATGTGAAAACGTTTCTGGTAATTTTTTTTTCTGCCGAATGCATTTTATGTGCACGTTACAATTTTTTTACGACAGAGTTTTCTATTTCAAAAACAACCCATCCGCTTTTCCCCAGGGTTGGGGCAAGTGGATAATTTGACCTTTCTCCTTCAAACATTTTTGTTTTAAATTCAGTAATAAATAATGTCGTTAATGATACGTACTATGTTTCTTTGATGTCCACAGCAGTAAACAATGAAGTTTCAACCTTCATATATTTATTTATCACACTTTATTATTAAGATGAAATTAAGTGATCCGCTTTGACCTACTTTTCCCTATATTAGTATCATAGAAAGCGCAACTGTTCCCAACATGCCAAGATACCTGTAGTAGTAGTACAAAAGGATTGATGCCATATATGAAATTTTAAAATTAATTTTATGGACATATGAGTTAAGCGTATATCTGTCATATAAATAATATATTTAATAGTTTAAAAATACAATAAGAAGCGGAATTCGGTAATATATTTTTAATTTTATTAATAAAATTTAATTTAAAATAAACTTAATTTAATACAACATAATAAGTTCATAAATTTCATGAATTAACATAAAAGCACAAAACAACGTCATGCGTACGCATATTATATTATACAGAAACTAGTTCAAAAGAACGAATCTAAGAAATGTGCTGATCTTAAAAAAATCGCTCAAAAAAATAATGACTTTGCCTATACTAACAGAAAACATTTGACACTTTTGACCGAACGTGCCAGCACGTCAGCAGCAGCGAAATGGTTAAGAAAACTCAGTCATGATAATGGTCGAACAGAATTATATTAAAACTACATAAATATACATAAATTGCTGTTATTTTTTAAACTGAATACAATTAAAAGGGAAAATTTAAATTTTGAAATTTTAATTCTAAAATAATTACAGAACATTTATAAATTGTTAATCGGTACGCAATCTGAATGCGTGAGACTGCGTGCTGTTAACGGATGCTTTTTTATGAGACCAAAGAAATGGTCATTATTCGAATCGATGGAAGTGTTTCAAATTTAAACGAACTTTAAAAAAACTTTAAATAAAATAAATGTTTTTATTCAATTTTTTACATTTCTCGAAAGCTAAAAACAAACAATTTTTAGTAAGATTAATTAATTGCACGAAAAATTAATCTTCTCATTTTTTTACTTGACATTTACATTTCGAAAAATTACTTTTAGTGTTTTAATTTAAACACAAATTTCGAGAACCAAAAGTATTAGATCAAATGATAAAAACATTTGAATAGAATTCAATTAACAAAATAAATATTTACATATTTCAAATATACATATAAAATACAGATGCTCTCAATATTCTAAGCTATTTATAAATCTTTGAATCTTAACAATATTCATCAGCATGGGAACGGTGATGCACTCGGGAATTACGAATAAACAAATGGGAAACGTAAACAAATAAACGACATAATTGAAAATGACGATTTCTTAAACGATTTGAACTGAACGTATTCATCTCGTGAATGCTCTCTATTTAAAAATATTCAAGGATTTTTCGGTTTTGATTGTTTGTCTATTTTATATGTCTATGGCAGAATATGGAATATAATTTGCATATATATGTAGCCTCTTTATTTTCTGAATCAGCTGGGACTGAGTTTATGTCGGAAAATTAAAATTTATGAATAATTGAAACTGCATTAATTCAGAAGCCCGGCAGCAATTATTTTACTAACTATAAACACACATTTTCATAGTTAAAGATTAAAAAAACAAACATTATATCAATCTCAAATCTCAATGGAATATTAACTTACAATTTTAAGAATTGATATCTATGTTATCCTATACTGTTATATATCCTATATTATTATCCTTGATATCGATGTACCTTAAGTTTCAATGCTTTTTCTATTAGACTAATATAAACTGCCAGCTCAGACCGAAGGGTATCATTTGTGCTCCTTTTAAGCTTTCTTTTAGTGTCACTAGATGTCGCCGGAAAGCTAAAAAAAACGGGGGACGAGAATTTGCTTTTGTGGAAGTTGTATGGTGTTGACCAATCCTCGGGTCTTAGAGGTTAAAAACCATGTGTAAAAAGTTAATGTAACATAACTCAATCTAAATTAATTTGAATTGTATTGAATTATTTTAAAAATAAATAATTTCCTGATTTTGGACCTTAAAATTATTTATTTAAAACGTCTCATAATTTTCGAAAATGAAGCTTTTCTTGGTGCAATTTCTAAGGGATCTTACTAAGGGAAAATAATTATCTCTTTAAAAACAGACGCTGGATAGCAGAAAGATCCGGATGAAAGGAGCCCGGATAATGGAGGTTCTACTGTATCATATTAATTTTTAATATATTGCGTTAAAATTTAATAAGAAAATTAAGCTACCCGATGTTATCAAATATATTTCGTGTAGTTTTATCCTTGGTAATTGACGTTCAGTCACGGATCCGCAGATGGAAATTAGGGGGAAAGTTCCCCTCCCAAATCTATAAGACTGGGATGGAAGTCGAGCTCCGATTGTAACGACCAACCATATATAACGAAGGGATTTTTATAAAAAGTTTAATTTCCTATCTTATTTTTTAATTGCTTGTTAAATCCGGGGTCCAAAGAAAGACTTTTCGCTAAAAGCGGTCAAAATGCATTACGCTCAATCATTATACCAAACAAAATGTATATTTGCTTCTTATACCAAGAAACTCGCTAAATACTGGCAAACTGTATTAGGCTTAATCGTTATACCAAATAAATTCTGTATTTCCTCACTATATCTAGAAACTCGCTAAATGCGGGCTTGTTATATGTTGGTCCTACTGTATTTTACATCCCCCCCCAAAAAAAAAACCACTCTGGATTCGCCTCTGTGACGTTTCAGAAGTTTATTACAATCAAAAGCTATCTATCTATCTATCTATCTATCTATCTATCTAGCTATCTATCTATCTATCTATCTATCTGTCTGTCTGTCTGTCTGTCCATCCAACCATCCATTCATCCATCCAACCATCTATCTGTTTTGCTGACTGAAATCTGACTTCTAGTAAGCTCAATCTTGTCTAAGTATATCATTAGGATGTTACGCTAAGATTTCTGTCCTGTTTGAAGTGTTTTATCGTGCGGTGTTAAGATACAAAAAGTAAAATTATTAAATATGGATGGCCCAAAGGCAGCGTAATGATCACGCGTTCGCCTCCCGCGTTGTTAACCAGACTTCGATTCTAATGGTACTGTAAAACAGGCAGTGGCATATTTACGATTTTGCCATCTGTAGGCTCTAACACATTTTGCCACGTAATTGTAGCAAACGCAAACAGAGAAGCAAAAGAATTTTTGGCGCTTTTGACAAATTCTTAATTTGACGCCCCTGGCGGTTATTTGAAATTCATCTTTCCACAAGTATGGGCGCGTTTGACGCTTTTTGAACCTCTCTTTCTGTAGGCTGCGACCATGGCAGCTCCCTCCTTTTCCAATTCCTTATTACGCCCCTGATCATAAGAACCCCAAATTACTAAGTCAATTGGTCACTAAAAAGTCAGCACCTTCTTTGCAAACTTCGCTTCCAGTAAATTTGCCACCGTATTTCAATTTCCACTAGCTTATTTTGGTAAATTCCATTATTGACCAGTATGAATATTTTCAAGCCAATTCACTTATTGATTATAGCCAACAAGAGCTTTTATTCGTTTTGAGAAGAATGTTTCATCCTGAGTTTGACCAGGTCTCAGTTTCCGGAGTAGTTTAGATTGCCAGACGAATGAGGATCATCGTCTTCGTTCTCGATTCCTCATTCGTCTAGCGGTCCAAGACACTCCGGGCTAAACGGAGGGACCCTGGTTCGAATCCAGGATGGGGAAAGCGTCTCTTTTTCTCCAAAATTACACAAGCTCTAGTTTGAGCTGTAATTAAAACGTGGGTGGCAAAAATTATAGTATAATAAATTTCCCCCACGAAAACTCACAAAATTCTCGCCCCGGAGGCTTTCTTGTGTTGACCATATTTGGCAATTGTGTTATCCCTGCGGAGGGTAATAATACCTTAACATCTACTACTGAAAGCGCGAGCCTTCCATTCACAGAAGTCGGACTTCGGTCCTCTATTCAACGGAGGTTTATATTTTTGGAAAAGTGTAGGTCACAGTAGAGTATGACCTTAACTCTATCCTAGCGCCGTAAAACACATAAAAGATTCTTGGAAGCAAAGAAGATCCCCACAAAGCAAACAAGACCCTCACGAAGAAACAAGATCCTCGGAAAAGTGAAAGTTCTTATAAAGTGACCTTAGCTGTCTTTGCGCCATAAAACACAAAACTCTCTGAAGCAAACAAGATCCTCATGAAGCAAACAAGATCCTCATGCAGCAAACAAGATCCTCATGATGCAAACAAAATCCCCGTAAACACGATCCTTGGAAAGGTGAAGGTTACAGTAGAGGAGGACCTCATCTGCCTTTGCGCCGCAAAACACAAACGTTGTCTTTAAAAACAAACAAGATCCCCGCAAAGCAAAAAAGATCCCCACAAAGCAAACAAGGTCCTCACCAAGCAAACAAGATCTTCACAAATAAAATCTTTGGAAAAGTAAAGGTTGCAGTAGAGCATGACCTTGGCTGTCCTTGCGCCGTACAACACAAAGAAACAGAAATATGTAAGTTTGAGAAACTAAAGTTGTTATTTATGGTGCAAGGGCGGGTAGAATCATAATTGTGCAGGGCCCGTTTCTTTCCAAAGAATCTGAACCACTACCGTTTGGGAAATCAAACCTCGGAGTACGGATTGGTGGAAAAAACGAAAAGCGTTCGGTACCAGAAGAGGTCAAACTTGGATTTTTGCACGGTAGATCAATGTCTTACCGCGACACCACCTTACCGTCTGAATTATACAATAATTTTTTAACGGAGGGACCTCGGTTCGAATCCAGGATGAGGACGACGTCTCTTTTTCTCCAAAAACGAAAAAGCTCTAGCTTGAGCTAAATATACGTGGGTGGCAAACATTATTGTATAATAAAACTCACAAAAAATTCGCACCGGTGGCTTTGTGTGTTGACCATTATTTGGCAATTGTGTTATCCTCGAGAAAGGTGATAATACCTTACGTCCTTATATACGGAGAAAGAGAGCGTTGTTCCTGTCCTCGTTCGTCTAGCGGTCAAGACATTCCGGGCTCAACGGAGGGACCCTGGTTCGACTCCAGGATGGCGACGGCGTCTCTTTTTCTCCTAAAACAAAGCTAGCTTGAGCTACTTATACGTGGGTGCCGAAAATTATTGTATAATAAATTCCACCACTAAAACTCACAAAAAAACTAGCCCCGGTGGCTTTGTGTGTTGACCATTATTTGGCAATTGTGTTATCCCTGAGAAGGGTAATAATATCTAACATGCTTATTGTCCAAAGTTGAAGTAAAAGGCTTTTTGCGCTGGTGGTTTAGAGCACTGCTTCTCAACCTTTATGAGGCCGCAACCCGGTAAATTCTTTTTTGTTTATGAGACGAGGGTCCGGTTCCAAAGTGTACTCGTAAATACTTTCCAATGCTTCTGAAGTTCCTACATTCAACGATCATAATAATTAATATATGTATAATTAATGTATGTATAATTAATTATGGCATAATCATAAAGAATATTAGAACACTCCTTCCATTAATATGAACTTCGATAATCCACTTCCTTGTTGACTGGTCCCTGGCATTTGAAACACGAGTGCTTTGCGTTCGGTTTTAAGAAAAGAGGATGCACCGCACATTATTGTAATCGGCTTGCAGGTACTTTTTATAACCGGTCACAATGAGCCAAGACCGTAGCCAGTATTTAATTTCGGGAGGTTCAAAAAATTTTACAGTATATATCGATGCACTCACAGCATGCAAGTCAGTAATCAGTCCCATTGAATGTTTAGTTTAGAGGGGGGATCTATGGCTACGATCTCCCCTCTGGATACGGGCATACGATGAGCCATATATCCTTTCTCGAGTGATAAAAAAATTTTGATGTCCGAAAGTCTCGATTATTCATGAATAATAACGTTGATAAAAATTGTTTCTTAATTTAATCTGCGTAGTGTTCGACTTGTATAAATATTCATGGGTACTTGTATATTTAAAAATAAACGGCAGTTGCTATCACTAGAAGTTGTTGCACAAATGTTTTTCAGGCGTTCTGAATTTGAGCTTTCCGACTTATTTGGGATTAAATAATAATTCCAATCTCCTCTGAATATTCCCACGATAAAATATTTATTCATGAAAAATACTTAGAAAGTTAAAAGGAATAATTCCATGAGATTCTCACACTTCCCGGAATAATTGATGCCAAGACCTGGCACCAGTTTGTGGCCCGGAGATTGTGAGAAACTCAAGTTAAAAGATCACCTTAGCGGGTTTAAATTCATCGAGTTGGGTTCGACTTTTGGCATTTAATCATAGACAGTGCCGTCTTAATGGATGGGCCAACTGGGCCCCGGACCAAACAGAGGCCCTTAGTTTAACGAAGTCTGTGTTTATTGCATGTCATATTTTCTTATTGCAAAAATTTAGAAATTTGTTGATGCAAAAAGGGCCCCCAAAACTGATGAGCCTCGGTCCTCCTGAATGCATTACTACAGCCCTGATTATGTGTTATCGGGACTGGGATGTCGCATTAAGCTATAGGTCCCGTCTTATTAAACTTCGGACACTTTTTGATGTAAACGTGAAAAAAAATTTGTCGATCGCGTTTCAAGACCCTTATAACGAAATCAAATCAGTTTAACATGTCAGAAAATTCTTGGATTTGTAACTTTCAAGATATTGTTATCCGAATCACTGACCACATCGGCAGAATCCTTTTTAATCGCAATACCCGGCCTGTTTCTGCTTCAAAAATAAGATCTACAACTTTCTACGTCCAGATAAACAATTTTTGGGTCCTCATAAAGTACCTTATATCTTACCAAATACCATTTTCTTGCGGAAAGGTCTACATTGGATAAATTGGTGACTCTGTGTCATGCCAGAAATGGAAGAAAATGAACATGAAGGCCACCTTCGCAATAAACAACCCTCCAAATCCGCAATAGCTGACAATATGTTGCAGGATGACCATTTGATTCTTTTCGACCAAATGAAGGTTCTTGTTAAATCCGCGAATCTTTGGCCTATATTATATAGTTCAGCAATAGAAATTTCTAAGTATCCTAAAAATTTTAATAAGGACGACGCGAAAAGTATACATCATTCCTGGCAGGGCTATAACTGAGGGGTGGTGTGGAAGGCCCATGCCACGGCCGCAGGCAAAGAAATGCATATAATGGGCTGTAATAATTCACAGGAGAGAATACGTATGTGGCTAGTGGGGCGCAATCTGGATCGTTCTGCCAGGGGAGCAATCTGGACTGCTCTGCCAGAGGTGCAAGATCATCTAGCTACCGTGCTGATTCCTGGCCACCTATTTTAACGAATTTCTAGATTTTTTTTATTTTATTTATAATTTCCTACTGTTTTCCTGTTTTCAAACTGCTTTTCTCAATAGACACAAAACTGATGCAGTAATATGTGTCAGCTTAAGTCTATTTTGTGCAATCATTTTTCGAAACAGACATAAAACTCACGCAGTAACATGTGTCATCTTATATCTATTTTGTTCACTTTCTTTTCGAAATAGACATAAAACTCACGTAGTAATATGTGTCGGCTTATGTCTATTTTGTCCAATTATTTTTCGAAATAAAAGTCATAAAAACTCACGCAATAATATGTGTCAGCTTATGTCTGTTTTGTGCAATCACTTTTTTCGAAATAGACATAAAACTGACCCAAGAATGAATTATGTAATTGCGTTAATTTTATATCTCTTTCGTTAATTCCTTCCATTAACTTTTAAAAATATAAGAACAAAATTTCCACAAAAGACATGGTCAATATCATGAAATAAAAGTTATTGCCTCATTTAATTATCATATCGTTCAAATAATATATAGACTATATTTATTATTATGTATATAATCCCAAGCTTACGTTGTAACTCAAATATACATTACAACCCAAACGTATATTACATTTTAGACATTCATTGTATCACAAATATACACTGTTCTACAACAACATGTTGACGAAAGCGATTGCATTCTAAAAACGTATTTTCAATGCAAGTTTAAAAGAAATATTTTAACGTGATATTTTTTAATTTTTTCTAAATTTTTGCAAAATCTTTAGATAAATTTTGACGTATTTTTCGTATTATACTGTTGAAAAATGTTTATTAACTTCTATTTAGCAAAAGTTTTTAATTTTGGAAATTTTAATTCTAAAATAATTACAGAACATTTATAAATTGTTAATCGGTACGCAATCTGAATGCGTGAGACTGCGTGCTGTTAACGGATGCTTTTTTATGAGACCAAAGAAATGGTCATTATTCGAATCGATGGAAGTGTTTCAAATTTAAACGAACTTTAAAAAAACTTTAAATAAAATAAATGTTTTTATTCAATTTTTTACATTTCTCGAAAGCTAAAAACAAACAATTTTTAGTAAGATTAATTAATTGCACGAAAAATTAATCTTCTCATTTTTTTACTTGACATTTACATTTCGAAAAATTACTTTTAGTGTTTTAATTTAAACACAAATTTCGAGAACCAAAAGTATTAGATCAAATGATAAAAACATTTGAATAGAATTCAATTAACAAAATAAATATTTACATATTTCAAATATACATATAAAATACAGATGCTCTCAATATTCTAAGCTATTTATAAATCTTTGAATCTTAACAATATTCATCAGCATGGGAACGGTGATGCACTCGGGAATTACGAATAAACAAATGGGAAACGTAAACAAATAAACGACATAATTGAAAATGACGATTTCTTAAACGATTTGAACTGAACGTATTCATCTCGTGAATGCTCTCTATTTAAAAATATTCAAGGATTTTTCGGTTTTGATTGTTTGTCTATTTTATATGTCTATGGCAGAATATGGAATATAATTTGCATATATATGTAGCCTCTTTATTTTCTGAATCAGCTGGGACTGAGTTTATGTCGGAAAATTAAAATTTATGAATAATTGAAACTGCATTAATTCAGAAGCCCGGCAGCAATTATTTTACTAACTATAAACACACATTTTCATAGTTAAAGATTAAAAAAACAAACATTATATCAATCTCAAATCTCAATGGAATATTAACTTACAATTTTAAGAATTGATATCTATGTTATCCTATACTGTTATATATCCTATATTATTATCCTTGATATCGATGTACCTTAAGTTTCAATGCTTTTTCTATTAGACTAATATAAACTGCCAGCTCAGACCGAAGGGTATCATTTGTGCACATTTTAAGCTTTCTTTTAGTGTCACTAGATGTCGCTGGAAAGCTTAGAAAAACGAGGAACCAGAACTTGCTTTTGCGGAAGTTGTATGGTGTTGACCAATCCTCGGGTCTTAGAGGTTAAAAACCATGTGTAAAAAGTTAATGTAACATAACTCAATCTAAATTAATTTGAATTGTATTGAATTATTTTAAAAATAAATAATTTCCTGATTTTGGACCTTAAAATTATTTATTTAAAACGTCTCATAATTTTCGAAAATGAAGCTTTTCTTGGTGCAATTTCTAAGGGATCTTACTAAGGGAAAATAATTATCTCTTTAAAAACAGACGCTGGATAGCAGAAAGATCCGGATGAAAGGAGCCCGGATAATGGAGGTTCTACTGTATCATATTAATTTTTAATATATTGCGTTAAAATTTAATAAGAAAATTAAGCTACCCGATGTTATCAAATATATTTCGTGTAGTTTTATCCTTGGTAATTGACGTTCAGTCACGGATCCGCAGATGGAAATTAGGGGGAAAGTTCCCCTCCCAAATCTATAAGACTGGGATGGAAGTCGAGCTCCGATTGTAACGACCAACCATATATAACGAAGGAATTTTTACAAAAAGTTTGATTGCTTATTTTATTTTTTAAATTGCTCGTTAAATCCGGGGTCCAAAAAAAGATTTGTTCGCTAAAAGCGGTTAAATTGCATTGCGCTTAATCAGTATACCAACCAAAATGTATATTTGCTTCTTATACCAAGAAACTCGCTAAATACTGGCAAACTGTATTAGGCTTAATCGTTATACCAAATAAATTCTGTATTTCCTCGCTATATCTGGAAACTCGTTAAATGCGGGCTTGTTATAAGTAAGTCCTACTGCACTTTACATCCCCCCCCAAAAAAAAAACCACTCTGGATTCGCCTCTGTGACGTTTCAGAAGTTTATTACAATTAAAAGCGTTCTTTCTTTCTTTCTATCTATCTATTTATCTATCTATCTATCTATCTATCTATCTATCTATCTATCTATCTATCTATCTATCTATCTATCTATCTATCTATCTATCTATCTATCTATCTATCTATCTATCTATCTATCTATCTATCTATCTATCTATCTATCTATCTATCTATCTATCTATCTATCTATCTATCTATCTATCTATCTATCTATCTATCTATCTATCTATCTATCTATCTATCTATCTATCTATCTATCTATCTATCTATCTATCTATCTATTCGTCCGTCCGTCTGTCTGTCTATCTATCTATCTATCTATTCGTCCGTCCGTCTATCTATCTATCTATCTATCCATTTATCTATCTATCTATCTATCTATCTATCTAGCTAGCTAGCTATCTAGCTATCTATCTAGCTATCTAGCTAGCTATCTAGCTAGCTATCTAGCTATCTAGCTATCTATCTAGCTATCTAGCTATCTAGCTATCTATCTAGCTATCTAGCTAGCTAGCTAGCTGTCTGTCTGTATGTACATCCACCCATCTGTTTTGCTGACTGAAATCTGACTTCTAGTAAGCTCGATCTTGTCTAAGTATATCGTTAGGATGTTACGCTAAGATTTCTATCCTGTTTGAAGTGTTTTATCGTGCGGTGTTAAGATACAAAAAATAAAATTATTAAATATGGATGGCCCAAAGGCAGCGTAATGACGCGTTCGCCTCCCGTGTTGTTAACCAGACTTCGATTCTAATGGTACTGTAAAACAGGAAGTGGCATATTTGCGATTTTGCCATCTGTAGGCTTTAACACATTTTGCCACGTAATTGTAGCAAACGCAAACAGAGACGCAAAAGAATTTTTGACGCTTTTGTCAATTTCTTAATTTGACGACCCTGGCGTTCATTTGAAATTCATCTTTCCACAAGTATGGGCGCGTTTGACGCTTTTTGAACCTCTCTTTCTCTAGGCTGCGACCATGGCAGCTCCCCCCTTTTCCAATTCCTTATTACGCCCCTGATCATAAGAACCCAAAATTACTAATTCAATTGGTCACTAAAATAGTCAGCACCGTCTTTGCAAACTTCTCGTCGAAAATTTGCCACCGTGGGCTTCAGCCTACTCAGTTTATTTTGGTAAATCTACTACTGAATTATACAATAATTTCTGCCATCCACTTATTGATTATAGCTCAAAGAAGAGCTTTATTCGTTTTGGAGAAAAGGAGACGCTTTCCCCATCCTGGATTCGAACCAGGGTCTCTGCGTTTAGACGGGAGTGTCTTAGACCGCTAGACGAATGAGGATCATCGTCTTCGTTCTCGATTTCTCATTCTCTAGCGGTCCAAGACACTCCGGGCTAAACGGAGGGACCCTGGTTCGAATCCAGGATGGGGAAAGCGTCTCTTTTTCTCAAAAACGATAAAAGCTCTAGTTTGAGCTAATTAATACGTGGGTGGCAGAAATTATTGTATAATAAATTCCCCCACGAAAACTCACAAAAATCTCGCCCCGGAGGCTTTCTTGTGTTGACCATATTTGGCAATTGTGTTATCCCTGCGGAGGGTAATAATACCTTAACATCTACTACTGAAAGCGCGAGCTTTCCATTCACAGAAGTCGGACTTTGGTCCTCTATTCAACGGAGGTTTATATTTTTGGAAAAGTGTAGGTCACAGTAGAGTATGACCTTAACTCTATCCTAGCGCCGTAAAACACATAAAAGATTCTTGGAAGCAAAGAAGATCCCCACAAAGCAAACAAGACCCTCACGAAGAAACAAGATCCTCGGAAAAGTGAAAGTTCTTATAAAGTGACCTTAGCTGTCTTTGCGCCATAAAACACAAAACTCTCTGAAGCAAACAAGATCCTCATGAAGCAAACAAGATCCTCATGCAGCAAACAAGATCCTCATGATGCAAACAAAATCCCCGTAAACACGATCCTTGGAAAGGTGAAGGTTACAGTAGAGGAGGACCTCATCTGCCTTTGCGCCGCAAAACACAAACGTTGTCTTTAAAAACAAACAAGATCCCCGCAAAGCAAAAAAGATCCCCACAAAGCAAACAAGGTCCTCACCAAGCAAACAAGATCTTCACAAATAAAATCTTTGGAAAAGTAAAGGTTGCAGTAGAGCATGACCTTGGCTGTCCTTGCGCCGTACAACACAAAGAAACAGAAATATGTAAGTTTGAGAAACTAAAGTTGTTATTTATGGTGCAAGGGCGGGTAGAATCATAATTGTGCAGGGCCCGTTTCTTTCCAAAGAATCTGAACCACTACCGTTTGGGAAATCAAACCTCGGAGTACGGATTGGTGGAAAAAACGAAAAGCGTTCGGTACCAGAAGAGGTCAAACTTGGATTTTTGCACGGTAGATCAATGTCTTACCGCGACACCACCTTACCGTCTGAATTATACAATAATTTTTTAACGGAGGGACCTTGGTTCGAATCCAGAATGAGGACGGCGTCTCTTTTTTTCCTAAAACAAAAAAGCTCTAGTTTGAGCTATTTATACGTGGGTGCTGAAAATTATTGTGTAATAAATTCTCTCACGAAAACTCACAAAAATCTCGCCCCGGTGGCTTTGTGTGTTGACCATTATTTGGCAATTGTGTTATCCCTGAGAAGGGTAATAATATCTTACATCCTTATATATACAGAGAAAGAGAGTGTCATTCCTGTCCTCGATCGTCTAGCGTTTAAGACACTCCAAGCTCAACGGAGGGTCCCTAGTTCGAATCCAGGATTGGGACGGCGTCTCTTTTTCTCCTAAAACAAAGCTAGCTTGAGCTACTTATACGTGGGTGCCGAAAACTATTGTATAATGAATTCCCCTACGAAAATTCACAAAAAACTCGCCCCGGTGGCTTTGTGTGTTGACTATTATTTAGCAATTGTGTTAACCCTAAGAAGGGTAATAATATCTAACATGCTTATTATCCAAAGTTGAAGTAAAAGGCTTTTTGCGCTGGTGGTTTAGAGCACTGCTTCTCAACCTTTATGAGGCCGCAACCCGGTAAATTCTTTTTTGTTTATGAGACGAGGGCCCGGTTCCAAAGTGTACTCGTAAATACTTTCCAATGCTTCTGAAGTTCCTACATTCAACGATCATAAGTATGTATAATTAATTATGGCATA
>QLNU02014176.1:73111406-73135373 GCA_006491805.2 Dysdera silvatica
CTTAAATTTTATTTAAATTATTAATTCAATTATTAAATTAAGGTTTAAAGATGGTATCTTAGATCCCAGAAAATACGTCGAATAATTACCCACGTTCTTATTAACATTAGAGAAAAAGTGTCACCAATGAAGGGCGGTCACCAATGAAGAGTGGTCACCAATGAGGAAGGTGCCGATGAGGAAAGTCGGCAGTGAAGAGGACAGCTTCCTTCTCAATGGCCGGTATAATAATGTAATCAAATATAATCACTGCTATCATTTGTGTTTTTAATAATTTTTATTCACACTCAAAAGAAAACAAACTTCAAAATTAAAAAAGGTAAAAAACTTAAGTATGAGAAATAACAACAACGCTGACCGACTGACATACTTATAATTTATAAAACGAAAAACTAGAAAAAAAAAAATATTTCACGAGACAATATCTAACTTTATATCACGCGGACATCAAAGCATAATTATTTCTATATATATATCATCATCATCATCATATTCAACCATTATCTATCCACTGCTGGATGAAGGTCTCTCCAAATGCTTTCCACACAAGTCTATCCTGGGCCATTCGTTTCCACGTCACCCCAACCTCTTTTCTTATTTCATCCACCCATCTAGTTTGAGGACGTTTTCTAGGTCTTCGGTGGTCTCTTGGAATCCAGTTCGTGAATTTCTGTTGTCCATCGTTGATCAAGTTCTTCTTGCAATATGCCCAGCCCATCGCCATTTCAACCCTTTTACTTTAACAATGATGTCCCTACTCTAGTTTGTTTCACCCAAGTGTTCTTTTTCGGATCTCTCCTAGTTATTCCAAGCATGCACCTCTATGCTCCTTTGCGTTGTTCGTAACTTCCTATTGCTCAACAGTTAGTCAATGCTGACATTGACTTCTTGCCATTGATGCTAAGTTTATAGTCTTTGGTGTCTTCGATATAACTGATAAGGCCCAGAGTATGGTTGTTGTAATGGGCGTCTTATCATATCCTGTCTAACAAAGACATGACTTCCAAAGGCAAATCTTTGTGAATAAACACAGTGGAAGTTGAAGATCGAGATGTTGGTACCGGTTGTAGTTTACATACTTGTTTCGTAGTTCAGAAAAGATTCAAGTGTGCCACGATTTCAAAAGTTTGAAGACCACTGTTAAGCTGTACAGGTCTTAACAAATCTGCAGTTTTCCGAACGTATACACGTGTATTGTATTAGTAACTTGAACTCTTGAATACAGCTTAGTAGAAAACGCGGCAAATATTCTATTCCAGCGGGATTTAAAGCCGGGTGTCCAGCATAGTAGCCAATTCATTGTCTCTTTTCTATCGTACAGCAATTTTTCAACAACTATGATACTAAGTTTGAATTCATACATAACATACTAGAATTCGATGAATATTGAGCGTCTTATGAGGACTGTTGTTTAATGAACTAATATTTAAAATAACAAACAAATGTTCAATTTAATAAATTAATATCCAATTTAATGAATTAATATTCAATTTCATAAACTAATGTTTAAATTTATGAACTAATATTTAATTTTAGGAACAAATATTCAATTTATTGAACTAATATGCAATTACTGAACTATAATTAAAAATAATAAGCTATGATGTATCGAGCTATGTAAAAGGATTTGAACTTAAAAACATTTCGGTTTTTTTCTATGTTTGGTCTTCAGATTACTTCGTTACCTTTTATGGCACGAAAACAAAGAAATTTCGAAACTTTGAAATAAGTAAATTTAAATCTGTTCCAATAAAATTATTCTAGATGTTTGTCTTTATTGTATCTCCTTTATCACTTGCTAAAAATAGTGTGTCATCACGTTAAAAGATGCATTATAAAAGTTTTAAAAGCAATTCAAAACTTCATCATTTCTTTCCAATCTGAATTGGTAACTTCGTAGTCACTTTCTTTAAGGCTTAGCTCACATCAGCGATCTTATATACATGCAAAATATCATATTCCAGACCATGTTAAAACTTTGACATCATTTCGGTTAACACAGTGGATAAATGTTATAAGATATTATTACCCTTCTCAGAATAAGCGTACGCAGAATATTCGTAAGGAGGGTGTTATAGGCTCAATGGGGGGTTACAGAGCTACAACTCACATATTCCTATGTTAAATATACAAAATTTCATTGCAATGGGGGTTACAACCCCCATCAACACCCCCCTGCGTACGCCAGTGCTTCTCAAGTCTAGCAAAAATGCCAATAAATGGTCAGTACATAAAGCCATGGAGGCGAGTTTTCGCGATTTTCGTGGGAAATTTATTATAGTTAATTATTTCGACACCCACCTTTGAACTCAAACTGGATCGTTTAGGTATAGGGGAAAAGAGACAGCGGTTAAGGTACTCCAGGCTCGACGGAGGGTTCCTAGTTCGACTCCAGGTAGAAGATATTGTCTTTTTTTTTCTCCTATACCTAAAAGCTCTGGTATGAGCACAAACGTGGGTATCAAAATTATTAACTTTGGATAAACTTTATTAAACAAAATTTAAAAGAACAAGCTAAAATATTCATAAAAAATTATTGCTAATATATTTATTTATCAAGTCACAAAATGGTTTTTATAATACAGTACCATTATATGAAAAATTAAAATAAAAAAGAAGACACAGAAAGTAGACATTTAGCTACAAAATTTGCGTTGAAAATGCTACTAAAAATTGGGAAAAAGTACTAAGTAATTCATTAGAGACAGATGGAAAAGCGTTTACCTCAAAAATAAAATTTTAAATAGATCTAAAGCAACATATATTGCACATATTCGTAGGTACTCAAAAGGAAGAGTCGTAAGTAAATTATATTTATTCTGTCAACACTGTAAATATCTCTGTAAATATGCTGCGAAATGATAAATGTAGGGAACAGTACATTCCGCCAGAAATGCATTGGACATTCTGCTCCCACCTTCAAAGAACGCCCTCTACTCGTCCTGGAAGTAAATTTACAAAAAACAAAATACATAAATTTAACATTATATAAAGGCAGTCATCATTATATAATAACATCATGCTTATATATAATGATAATATGCATAGTTATTTCTAAGTAAGTATATTCATGGTATACTCGTGATAAAGCTAACTTGGTACACTGTTAAGGCTATGGTGACCTATTCACGTGTGTGCAATAAATATTCATTCGAAAATTGGCGAAAAATGAGATAGCCCTCAATATTATTAGGCTATTTATCGCCTAATTTGGAATGCAGAAAAACGCGGTTGCCAAACTTCCACGCGCCAAATTTCCCGCCAAGCGAACAAAGTCCTCTGAGTGGTCAGTTACTTTAATGACGTCAGCGCTTGCTATAATGAGTCTTTTTCCTAAATTTAATAAATACCAGATTTTATTTGCACCAATATGCCTATGTTTTATGTATTTGAGCATTATTTTAATGTTTTATGTCCGAAATGTATCTTCTATTAACTCTGTTAACGTAAGAAAGGGCGAACTATATTGCACTGGCGAAATCGTACTGCTCTGTGCCTTATCAGTATATCACGTTAGCTTTGCCACGAGTATAGACCATACAGTCTTGGAAGGCTGAACGACATGTTTTTCCATGAGCTCCACATCCTTTTACTGTATCTGGAAACACTCTCAATCGAGGTGAAAGAATCTCGTGTTAAGAACTACTGCCTTCTGTTTCTTAATGTTGCATTTGAGCTTAGATTAAAACTTAACGTGCTCGAGCGTATGTTGAACGTTCGTATACTCGAGTCTATTAATTTATATACGTTGGGCTGATGTGCTTTATAATATTTATTCATTTTAAAATTTCAATCTATGAATATAGGGTTAAGACATTATCCACGTGAAACTATTAATATGTTGATAGTTTTGTGCTTTCGATGGCTTTATTCTGATGTTGGAGCTCTTAACAATTGATTATTGTTGTATACGCAGACAATATAGCTATTTCTATTAGATATGGGCAGTATCATATATTACCCTATTTAATAGAAACGCGTTCGGTCAATTACCGTTCTTGTTACTTATATGTGCGTGGGCTAGTTTTTAAGTAAGGACCGTTTTGCAATAAAAACCAGGTAAATATATTTTTTCAAAAAAGCATTCATATTCTGAATTTGCATATAATTCTTTATTTTTCTACATAATTTCCTTGCCAATTGAAAGATCTATCGTAACGACCCACCAGCTTTTAGATAGAACTCTGCCGCCTGTGATGATAAACGGTCGTTTTCACTTCTTCATCAGTTTCTAAACGCTTGCCGCCCTGGAAGGTCTTCAGATAAGCGAAGAGGTGGTAGTCGCTAGGCGCAAGGTCTGAACTGTATGGCGGATGATCGAATCACCACCTTCCTCTTTGTAAAGGGTCAAACGTGTTAGAGAACTTGCCAAACTGTCTTTTTGTGTTCCTTAGCAGTTTAGGAATTCGTCGACAGCACAATTTCTTGTACTCCAAGTTCTCAGACACAATTTTAAACAAAACTAACCTTGAAATTCGTGGGAATTCCGATGACATCTTAGAAATTGTGAATCTCCTGTTTGTGTGAATTTGGGTATCAACTGCCTGCTGCACTAAATCGTCAGTGATTACGGATGGCCCACGAGAGCGCGATTTGCCATGGACACTTTCAGGACCTTCCTTGAGCAATCTTACCCATTTGCGCACTTTAGAATCACTCATTGCGTTGTCATCGTAAACTTCGCATATCTGGCGATGGATATCCGCGGATTTCATGTTTTTTGTTGTTAAGAATCGGATGACTGACCGTATTTCACAGTTCGCGGCGCTCGGGTTTCTTAAACATTTTAACGAAGCGTACAAAGCGTACGGACTGACGCGCCGTGAATGGAAAAGCCTTCAGATTCTGCTCAAAGAATGCCGGAAACCTGCGCGAGCATTCATTCTCACGCGCATGCGGAGTTTCAAACGGTATTCGCAAACGGACTTTATTTAAAAAATAACTCTCGTACATTTCATCAATCAATTTATGAAAGCTGATTTTGATCTTTGTATATCACATTCCGCCAAAATGTTCAACAATTTTTAAACTTTGTGCAGTTTCAAGCAATATGACTTTTGTGTACGTAGTTTCTGGGCTATTATTTTATTAAGTCCAATAACACTTCAATGTTTTAGGCGTGTTTCGAAGCACGTAGGTTAATCAGAATTTTTTTTTTTTTTTTTTAGAAAGTTACTTGCATAGTTAACTAATCATGGACTTGCAAAAATATTTACAAGTGAGATTACGGGGCACTATGGCAGATTCGTGTGCATGCGGAGTCGAATCAACAAGTACATAGCTACCGAGCAAGTGCTTCCAGCTTTTTTTTTCACCCACGTGCCTCACTACATACGTTTTCTTACGCTTTTCATGTATTCTTCCGCTTAAGCAATAGTTCCCGATCGTTGTAATTTCCTTAGAATGACAGTCCGAATACAGATATCACAATTAAATTACTTCTTGCTTTTCCCTTTATATAACCATTTTGTTCATCACAGTTTTCTTATCACTATTTCATATAAAATTTTATAGAAAAAAAAGCAGCATTCGTTTTCTAATTATCCAAAAAACATAGATATTATCCAAATAAAATGCGTATTATAAAAAAATTATATAAAAAATTAATATTATCCAAAAAATAGATTCAAGTTTGAACACAAAAGTGTAGAGTGTGAAATTTAATTCTAATGTTTAATAGTTTCTCAACCTCTCTTTATTTATCCTTTTTTGAGTTTTATTGCGTCGATCCAATTATTATATATCTGAAACTGAAAATCGACTTACTGTGAAGTACATTTGATAAATAATACATTAAACATCGGAATTGGAACAGTTGTAAAAATTTAATGTAGTTTTAAACGTTTGTCGATGGCTTTCCGCCATCTTCCAGAGAAGCAGTCAGAGCCGTGTCAACGTTTCGGAGAGTGGGGCGGCGAAAGATCTTTACGGTGACAAACTGGTGGCGCCATCTGCCATAACACCAACAGTTGTAATAAAATGTTAATGAGATAAATTAATTTTTAATTAGTTTATTAAAAAGTTAAAAAGCATCACATAACAACCATTTGAAAGAGTTACACTTTTACTGATTTCGCAGAGCACCAGGCTTTAAGATCGATAGTTTCACAAAGACTGAAAAAAAATGTACAGGTAAAGAGACGCTAATCTTTTTTTGACAATAGGCATGCCAGGGGGCACTATCAGAGCAGTATTATTGACGATATGGTGCTGACATTTATTGACAGAAAACGAAATTAAAATCTAAGTTTCTTTCAGCTTTGCTACATTAGTGGCAATGTTTAATGTTATTTTTGAAGTTAAAATTTTAATAGTATTCCTCGATAGTGGGACAGGGGGGTGCGAAATATACCTTTCGCCCCTCCTCCTCCAGGACGGGGGGAATGGACGGGGGGATTAAGTGAACGTAAAAGATTAATTGGAATTGGAGTTTTGTATTTTCATCTTCTAAATGCGTTCAAGGTCTTTGATTTCTCAAAATATTCTTATATTGTATTGCCAATGGCAATGAAGAAATTGAAGCCAAAGAAATCAAAAACGTGCTTTGTTTCTTCTTTCGGGTTTTTCCTTTTACAAGGCTCTTGTTTACTTCTACGACATCTTCAAACTTGATTTATGAAGAAATTAAACACTTTGGAGGGTTCTCTCAACCTAAAATCATTACAACTAGGTATCTGTTTTTACCACTTCAATAGCAATAAAAGGTTTTTTTTTTCATCTTTTTAGTTAAACTAATGCTGACAGTCCATAACGGCAATGGTAATGAACTTCAATGTTGGTCAATTCTATACAGTCAACCTTGGTAATCTCAAAAATCGATTATCAAGTTCTTAAGATCCAATGTAATTTTCAAACTATTCATTTTTGATAAATTTCCTGCTTCTTTGTTAAACCACATTTTGTGAATTTTTTACCTCATTAAGGGAACGTAGGAATTTGAAACTTCTAATTTAACTTAAAATTTACGCTTTATTACATCATCAATTACAGAAAAATTACTTACATTACCGTAAAAAAATTTGGGACCTGATAAACATACTTATGCTTAGTATAAAAATGCATTTATACTTTATAATATTTTTTTATATTAACTTCTATATATCACCAAGAAATTCTTTTTGAAAAACACACTTTGCCAGCGTCCGTAAGGTAACTTGAAAAGGAAACAATGTATACATTAATTTATTAAATAAAATTGATAACAATAAGTATGTCTGTAAAATAAATTTACATTATTGCCATAATTAAAGTTTAACTACTTTTTTAAATTACTAAATATGAAATACCCAAAAATGCCATAAATATACATATATACTTCGCTCAAAATGCTGGAAATTTTTAATTAAATAAGTTAAGCTTGATTCATTTTATAGCTATTAAGGTGCTAAAGATATGTGGAAAGTTTCGTGTTTATATATCACATAGTTTTAATCTTACGGACGAATGCTGAAATCAGCGAAATGAGAAAACGCGAGTAAAGGTTGAAGTTAAGCTGAAGTTAAGCCGTACCGGTTTCACAAATTTAAACGTGACTTCTGAAATACTTGAGGCAAAAACATAATTTTGATCTTAAATTGTTCATAGAAAATGACAGAATTTTTTAAAAATTTGATTTTTGAAATTTTAAAACTCCTGTGTTCTCTTAAGTAAACAAAATTAATTTTATGCAGCTAAAACTGTTAAACATTCCATCTGTTTCAATAGCAGCTGATCTGTCTTGTCTTACACAGAACGGGATGTAAAGATATTAAGTCCGATTCTCTCCTTGTAAACCAAATATCTTGTCAGAAGGTTAGTTACCCTTAGTATTCCTCTTCCTAACAAGCCAATTTGCTTCCACGGATAATAGCTGATAAAGAGGTTGTCTAGAAGAAGAGACAACTTGTGTAATTTAAACGTCACTCTTAGCGATTTAGTAAATATCTGACTGCGATGTTTAGTCGAAATTGAATTTGCACGCACGCTACTTCAATACTAAAACTGTTCTACATATAACTGGGAAAGTGAACATCATCCAGTCCATCTTCAGAAGTTGGTCTTTAGCTGGGGAGTGGACCTGTATATTGTTTGTTTTATAGCATAAAGCCATTAAAGGTGACAATGTGTCGGGGCCCACGGTTTCCCGAGGAATCCAAACCACTTAAGGCCTAGGGAAACAACCTCCGGGCTACAATGAGTAAGCAGCTCATCAGTAAGCGTTCTACTTTGTCATCATTGTGACTGGAACTTGGATAAACGGCGTCCTAGACGAACTCGTTACCACTGCACCACTGCAAGTCTATATATCGCTAGCCTCGCAAGGGACTTTGACAAATCATTGGCATTCTATTAAAAAATTTTATCCAATGAAAATCGCGTTTGTTTTGATGGGATTGAGGCCTCCTAAACTTAGCCCCCATCCCGCCAATGTTCATTTGGCATTACAGTGAGGGACGGTACTTTATCCACAGGGAGAGTTCAAGTATTACGTAAGCAATATTTTGGCCATTTTATACCTTTTATAGACTTTAGTTTGCACTTTTACTACTCAAGAATATCAAAAGACATGCTGAGTCGGAACTTACTGGTTTTCGAGGAACCCGAACCTTGCCGCCACGGGAAGCAATCCCCGGGCTACGGTAGGCAGAAGGATGACACGCGTTTTACGGTATCGTTGACGATCAAACCGGAGATTCTGACACTGTAATCAATCGCGACTTGCCCTAGGACAGCTGACCTACATTTTTTCGAGGAATTCGAACCGCTTCAGACCTAAGGAACCAACCTCCGAAATACAGTGAGCGGGTTTCAATAGATATTGAACCCGCTATTGCTTTTGGTTTTTCTGCTGTCTGTCCACAATTAAAAGGGTAAGGTAAAGGTTTCTCGCAAATACAACAATGACAGCCATTGATAGCATGGATATAAATTCAGTTATAACGAGCATGGCTATGAACTCGGTTATAATGAGCATGACCATGAACCCGGTTATAACGAACATAATTGAAATCCGCTATTCTTTTTATTTTATTTTTTATTTTGTTTTTGGAGTCGGACCCGAATGAACAGTTGTGACACGTACCTACCATAAAGTCTCTTCCATCAGACCTCGATATTTAAGCAGCGTTGACCTCCTTCAATGCCAAAGAAATTGGATGGCCTGAGGACTTATCTACACTATTATTTTAGTGTAACTACTAGTGGATTTACTTGGGACTATAAGGTGATTTCGGTTGCTTACCATACAGATCTTGTTCTTACTGAATGAACTATTATCTGACGCTGAAGAGTTTAGTTCTATAAGTTGCCCCACAGATTTTTGACTTGGAACAGTTAATTGATCATAAAGAGTGAAAAGTATACGTGCATGGACGCTCATATAGTGAGAAAGACAAGGACTTGAACTCCCTCTGGCCGTTAGTTAAAAATTTGATTTGTTCGAACCTGCTATGCATTTACTTTCGAAAGTTTTACATTCACATTTTAAAATAAGGTACTTTTTAGCTCATTACTAATTGTCAGGTAGTATCAATTATTTTTGTAGCATTTTAGTATCTTGTACATTCACTAAAATGTTTTGGCAACCTTGAAAGGGGTAATAAGTTTTCTTACCCCCCTAAAAGTGCTCATACGGACGCCACTGGGTGGTAGTATGGAGACCTTTGTTAATCAAGTCTGTGTACAATTTGTCATTGCTATATATATATCGCGTGGCTTTCCTAACTCCACCTCCACAAAAAAAATCAGGTTCGATTGACAGTTTCGCCAGAGCTCATCTCGTGAGCGTTGGACAGTAGAGCAGACAATGAATCCACACACACACACACACCTCACACGCCGAATCCAACAAATTTAATTCAGCTTAATGTACCCATCATAAAAACCTTAATATGTGAAGATTAACATCCATCTTCCCCTAGAAATCGAGAAATTAAATGTTAAAAAGTAGTTAAACTAGCGCCAGTTGGCGATAGGTAGCGCGATAGCTAGTTGGGTGAAAAGGTTAAAAGCTAAAGCAAAGACGTATTCTAAAAGTTCAGAATAACTCCAATAATGCAGTGATTGCGTTAACTTATTGGATTTAAATGTATTAGATTTTGAAGTAGCTGTAAAGTTATTTTTTTCTCTATTTGTTAAATTGAAGTTCTATATTCTTTTTATTTTATTTCTGAAAGTCGTAGCAGGAAACAAATTACTTTAATTTTTATAATCACATTGCAAGTTGCAATTCAATTCGTGCATAAGAGAAGCATTTATTTTGAAAAATTCTGTCTCGAAATATCTCTTACAGTCTGTTCATCCGTGTGAGGATAACATGGAACAGACTATAAATATATTTAATGTGGTTTAGATGCTTTTTGAGAAATTTTCTTCGAATAATATGACATTGTCCCGTTCATAGAAACAGAAATAAATCTCAGAACTCAAACTGTCGAAGTTGTGCAAAATTATGAGAAAGTAAATACAACAGATTTGCATGTAAAAAAAGAAACTTATTTATATTTAATAATATATTTCATACCAGCACCCGTACTGTCAGAAATACAGCGAATCGCTGTTGTAGATAAACCATGACAGTACTTACACTAAAAATGCCTATTACACATATCTTTTAAAAATTTATTTATGAAAGAAATTAAAAAGTGCCAAATGGCGATAAAGTCTCTCTTCTGTGAATCCAAATTCATTTAAACTTACGACTGAATTAAATTCGTCAGATTCGGAGTGTGAGCTTGAGGTAATTGTTTGGAGCCCACACCTAGTCGACTTGCGATCTGAGCCCGCCCGAGCCCGAAATATTTCATGGGAATGTGAGTCTTAGCCCTTACCTGAGCCCGAAGTTTCACGTAGAACTTTAACCCTTTGGCGTACAATTTAAATTTTAAAAAATTTCCTATACTACACTATTTAATTTCCTTCGAATTTTTGCATGCATGTATTCCTACAATCCTCGAAAACTAATTTATAGTAATAATAGTTATTATATAAAACTAGTTCATAGATGAATTCCTGGGAGAATTTCGATATTGAAAAGTCAGTTTTCGGCTTCAGTTGCGTCCATCTAATGAGCCTGAGCCCACCCGTGCCCGTTTCGGATCCTGGTTGGGGCTCAGCCGCCTCACTTCTATTCGACAGTACTGACTCATCATCTCTCCAAGATGGAAGTGCGGGGTTTGTTCGTTTGTTTGGATTTTTTTTTTTTTGGCGCAAGAGCTTCTGGGCTATACTGCGCCAAACCGAGATGGAAATACCGAGTTTAGGCAACTCTTTTTTTTTTCAGAAATAATAACTACGTCGCTGAAATGCAAAAGTGCAACGAGCGCTTTTCAATCTGCGACCTCTGTCCCACTTCCTCCTGGTAATACAAAGCGATTACCCTAGATTAACTTTTTCATTGGGTGTTGCATAGCAAACTAAAAAGACTACTTACGCACTTAAAGTATAATTCTTTAACTATGTATATCTACATTCACGTAATGTGTTTCGTAAGACATAAAAAACGTCCGATCGATAGCGTTGAGGACATCCAGGTTCCGACACTTTTTTTAAACAAGCAAACTTTTAATTGAAAACTGGCTATTTTTTAAAGTCACAATTTATTTTTGTAAGGAACAGAAAGAATGCCGGATGTGTTTTTAGATGGTTCTGAGATTTTTTGCTGACAGGGCGGGTTGTGCAAAGAAAAACTTGTCAGTGACATCGTCTTACCTAAATGAAAATTACTTTTTTGTTGCCTGTGTTAAAGATAAAGAACAAACCTAAGAAAACAGCGTTAAAAGTACTTCAATTCGAGTAAAATTTACCCTTATTAATGTACATAAAAATTTTTAATGAATTATAAATAATTTTTTTATAAATGTTCTACTTTATATAAATCGAACACTACGCAGATTAAATCAAACAACAATGTCAATCAATTGTTTGTTTAATTTAATTGTTGTTTGATTTAATCTGCGTAGTGTTCGATTTATATAAAATAAATACATATGCTGCAACGTGCATTTCGATCAATTTAATACCAGTCTCTTTGCAATTTGGTTTAAATAGTAGTCTATGTACTACACCATTCTGCGAAATAACTGGCAACAATATATATACGTTCGTAAAGAGATTATATATTGTCCTTCGTAGCTCAGTGGGTAGAGCCTCCGCCCGGCAAGTGGAAGGTCGTGGGTTCAGGTCCCACCGAAGGCAGAAATATTTATTTTCTTTCGAACGTTTCACCATCTAATCACGCCATACCATCGGCGTTGGTATCACTACGCCAATAAACGTTGATTGATTGACATTGTTGTTTGAATGTTCTATTTCTCTAACTTATCATTCTATTTCCTATTATTGTGTTTTACGACGCAAGGATAACAGACCCGTATAGTTAGACGCTTCTGGCGGGGGGGCTCTGAAAAGGGCGGGGGTGCTCAGAACACTACAAGGGCCTCGGAGCGATACAAGGGGACTTAAATTCGTTAATGTTTTGCTGTATTTTATTAATTAATAATAATAATAATAACCGCCTATACAGACTAATATATTTAACATTAACACATTGAGTGCCACGTCACTCATCGGTGACCGACACTGAACTTTGCGTTCAGGCCGCGTCAGTCACCGGTGACTGACAGTGTAAAATATGATATCAAAACTAAAAAATTTACATCGTTTTAAGTAATTACCTAAAATTTATTCAACATTCACTTAATTTTTATGTATTACAGGATTGTTGTATCATTAATATATTTAAATATTTCTTTTCAAAAAATCGCATTGCTATATCACAATACCAGCGCACTTCTAAGCAGTGCGCGTGGCCTGACGGGGATTTCCATATAAATTCGCGTGGCACTCAACCTGTTAATGAATAAATTTCTTAACGTAAATTTTGCATTGAAAACGTATGGTATAATGGAGGTATGCCTACCAAACTTTATAATTTCCCTTATCCTTATTACAGAGTAGATGAAGACTCAAACTTCTATATAAAAAAAAACATTATGTACACAAGATCTACCGTAGAAATATCTTTTGAATATATTTTTAACGTCAAAGAACAAAAGAAAGGTGTTGGCAACACTCCAATGTTGTTTACTGCACGCTAGTTCCAGACGAGGAGAGACCTTGTTCTCTCGAAACGTGCGTCGAACCATATCGTAAATTATTAATTACATTAAAAACGCTGTGTGTTTATCATCCTAATTAAATTTACGTAGTGTTCGTCATTCTTCAAGTCGTAGCAATTTCTATTTTCTTACAATTTTATACAAAATAAAAAATTTAAAATAAAATGCTAAAATAATGTATTGTGAAAAAACTATATTTTCCAGTGGGGGGTTGAGTTCCTTTAGCCATGTCCTGGTTACGGCTCTGAAGGACAGCAAAGTCATGCTTCCCTGGGATCTCCAGTTTTCCAAAGAGAACTAGGGTACCAATCCCCGGACTATAATGAGCAGCACTTTCGTTAACCTTTGGGGGGTCGAACTTGGGATAAGTGTTTGTTTGTTTTGTGGTTTTACGGCTCAAAGACTACAGTGGTCATGCTGCGCCGGGACCTACTGTTTTCCGAGGAATCCGAACCTCTTAAGGCCTAGGGAACCAAACCCCGGACTACAGTGAGCAGTGCGATCTTTATGAGATCTCTGAGTAAGCGTTCTTTTTGCACTGCTGGGAGTCGAACCCGGATTAGCCGCGCAATAGGAGAACGCGTTACCACACTGCGCCACCGCAGGGCCGTGGGATGAGTGTGTTAGGCGAACTTATTACCACCACTACACTTCAGCAGGGCCTAAATTAATAGTCAAACAAATTATACATGTCAAATATGCATATATACATCCGAATCACATTTTCCTACGGTATACAAGGTTTCCATAAATGTCATTTTCTTCTATTACCCAGATCAGTGGTGTCTATCCAAGGAGATCTAAGTTCTCTCAGACGGAACAATTAGTTTTTCTTTTTAAACATTTTTCGCAACAACTAATTTTCTCTTAGAAAATTTTAATTTAGATGTGTATTAAAACAGGGTTGACCAACATACGGCCTGCGGTACACAATCCGGCACGCCAGCATGATTAATACGGCCGGCCGACAATTGTTTGAAACGGAAAAAATCCCCCAAATAAAAATTTTCGACTTTTTCTCCAGAAATCGGGGGAAACCGCAAGCGTGATCCCCTTCCCATATCTTAAGTGAACAAATAAATGACAAGAAGAAGCTCTGAAGAGAGGCTTTTGTAATTATTTTTTTACGAAACTCTCTTAAGCTGCTGGCCCACGAGATTTGTAAAAGTTTTTTAAGTGTCCAGCTACCCAAAAAGTTTGCATTAAAAGAACAATTTTCAAGGAGTTTCAATTGAAAACAAAGAGCAGACAGCTCTTTAATTTCAAGATTATTTACAATAGGAATTAGAGATGTAAAAAATCGGACACTAACCGGATCAGTGTGACGATTTTGTCTGTCTCTTAAAGATGGGAAAAATCATTCATTCATTCGATTCATCAACGAGTTTGCCCATCTCCGACAGGAACATCCAAACAACGGAAAGAATGAAACGTTGCCCACTATTCGAAAGAATACACACGCTACACCCAGAACCGTTTCTAGGTGTTTTGCCGCCCTAGGCAAGAATTGAAAAATGCCGCCCCCGCCGCCCTTTCACTACCATCACCATCTCTACCACCATCAACATCCAGCGGTACAACAACGTAAATGTTCTATTATACTTTTAATCATTAAACCCGTTAATTATATTTATATTTTAAACTTATATTAGTTATTTTGTAATATTAGAATATTGTGAATAGTAAAACAATTGCTACATGTTATAATTGTTTAATTTCAACATTTTATATTTTTGAAAACTGAAATATTAAAGGAGTAATATTTCAAAACACAACGTTGTATTATCAGAGCTAGAAGGCTTAAATGTATTAGATATAAAAGGACTTGTGTGCAAAATTAAATAATTAAACACATCAAGAAATTTTACATTCGTCGAAGTAAAGACTTACTAAGTAATTGTCCCGTATGCTTTTGAAAACAATTATATGTTTTAATTTTTCTTCTTTTTCATTTTTTCTCCTCATTTGCTCAGTTTTTTCTTTGTTTGATTTAAAATTAATTTTTTACGCCATTTTGCCGCCCCTAAAATTTTGTTGCCCTAGGCGGTCGCCTGCTCTGGCCTAATTGTAGAAACGGCCCTGGCTAGACCCCATTGACCTTAATTAAACAGCCGACTATGCCCATTTCAGTCACAACATTTAGAATAATATAATAATTCGGAGCATGTAAAAACAAAATAATAACTAATAATAATTTAACAACTTCAAAGATATTACTAGTAATAATAACTTAAAAAATTAAGAATATAAGTACATGAGTTAATTTAAATATTAATTATAAATTTAAAGTGCAAGTTACAAAATTAATGAACAGCAAAAGGTTGTCTAATGGAGATGATGATTACATACCTTTGCGATCACGCATTGGTGGTAGCATTTCCACTGATGTCTTTCTCCGTACTGCAGGCGCATCGTCCTGATCTGGCCAGTGAAGTTCTATAGCTAGCATGTAAAACCATCCACCAATAATACAACCCAGGTGAGGTCCTAGCAATCCAATCCACCAATAGGCATAATTTCGTATGCTAAAGAAGGAAAAAAAATCAATTATTTGAAACTGATCATTTTCTTAATCGCATGTAATTAAATAGAGGTAGTTACATAATGTTAACTTCATTCAAGCAATTGGTTTGTACTCTAATTTGAAAAATATCTTTATAAACTTCAACCAAAGCTTTTAATTTTTTAATTAGAATAGTTTGTTTGTTTGTTTGGATTTTTATGGCGCAAGAGCATCTGGGCTATACTGCGCCAAACATGGTAAAATCAAAGACCGTTGTAAAACCCAGTTCTCTGTAAAAAGTTAAAAACGTGTGTGTGGTCAGCATGGTCATTTAAAATGTCAGAGAGTGATGAAGAGTTAAAAGTAAGTTAGAGTGATGAAGAGTTAAAAGTAAGTTAGAGTGATGAAGAGTTAAAAGTAAGTTAGAGTGGTGAAGAGTTAAAAGTAAGAGTATGAAAGAGCAAGGTTAAAATAAGGGCATTGAGTTAAAATATGTAAAATACTGATGGGTTCATTGCACACTTGGTAATTAGAATAGATGAGATAGTAGCGAAAAACTTAAAAAATGTATTTTATGATGTTAAATTCAAAATCCTGCTCCATTTGTTTTAAAAAACATTATTTAGGGATTAAAGTGAAAATTTTCAGTTAAAAGCATTTACAAAATTGTAACGTAAGTTATGTTCGTGTCAACTGCATCTCAGCAGATTGGCTGGACGAATGGTAAGGTAGAAACATGGAGATCTCTAAACTGAAACCTGCCTGAGAGATGTTATATTTTCTTTCTTTCGTATTTTATTAATCAAAGACCACTAATTCGACGTGAAAAACATGGGCGAATGAATTACATTAATTCCTCCATGATCTTCTCGTTTCAGATTAATTCCTCCATGGTCCTCCCCTTTCGTAAGTGAGTTAAAAGTGAAAAAGCACGACTAATAATTTTTGACATCCACGTGTAAGCTCAGACGAGAGCTTTTTGTAAAGAGGCAGCGTCTTGGTTTGCATAAAAATCAAATTTTGCAAGAATAAAACTGACCGTTCTTGAAGATGTTAAATCAAACTTATTGCCCCTAAAAATTTACGTTTTGGCATCACCTCAACCAGGTTTCATCCTGTATGTCCCATGGGGGGGGGGGAAACATCGACTGCAGTCCAGGGCCAGGGATGAAGTTTAGGGACCCACGCTGGCAAGGACCTTAGACCTATGCTGGGGCCCCGACCCACTGGAGCAGAGTCTAGCGAGGCGGAGAGATGATCTCCCTGCTATCAGGGTTAAATGGGAAACAAAGACGATGAAGAATATTTTATGTGTTGTTTGTTACTACCGTAATAAACTAAAATCTTACACCAAAGTCTCCAAGCCTTGGAGAAATGCGATCAAGACGTTTTTCCACGAATCTACAAGCTACTCGTCTTTCAAACTACGTTTTCAGTAAGGGTTACTTCAGCAGAACGTAGTTTTTTATCCTTGAAGCGCCGTCAAACTTGGCTTCGAACGCGGATGACAGAAGAGACTTTTAATACACACCCACAGAGACATTCATATTGATGAAAATAAAGTGATTGACAAATTTTCAAAGAAACCAAGATGGCTCGACTTTGCACTATAAACTTCAAGTTTTTTAAAAAGTTGCTTGTTATAAAAAAAGTAAAATAATTACGATGTTTTTGTAGTTTAAATTTAAACTTGTTCTATTAATTACATTGTAAATTATCGTTTTTGGTTATTGTATATGTCTCCTTTACTAGCTTATCCTTCTGTCATACTTGACTATAATCTACCCTAAACCATATAGTTTAATTAAAGAAAAGCCCAGCTTTAATTCATTGTCTTAAATTAAATATTTTGGTGAGTATAAAGCAGAGTTAGCCAATATTTTTAGGTAGCGGGACATTTAATGAATTTTCAAAGATCAGAGCAAATCAGGATTTCAGCGGTTTCTTAAAAAAAAGGAAAAAAAAAACTTACACTTAACAGCCTCCCTTTAGAGTTTCTTCCAGTTATTTGTTTGTGCCCTTGCGACATAGAAAGGGGACACCTACGCTGTCCCCACGATTTCCCCTTATTTTTTAAAAAAAAAAATCTAAAATTTTTGTTTGGGAAACTTTTTTTATTTCAAACAGTTGTAGGCAAGCCAGATAGTGGCCTGCGTGCCATATGTTGGACAACCCTGGTATAAAGGAAGGCTAGTAATATAACAACATTTACCTAAACTATTTAATAGTCCAAAACTAAAAATTTCCCAGTGAGAGCACCCGAACCCCCGTAATAACATCATGGATCCTCCCTTGCCCGGACCTGAAAAAAGATCTATGCCACTGCCCAGGGAAGGGGTGATGGGGACGGGGGTCTAAGTGAGCCTAGGGGCTCGCTTTGGCTCTTGGCTCCCCTGGCCCTACATCACTATTACTGGCATCGACAAAATTTACAAATCAAAATAGTACTTCCCGTTTTTAGTTCTTGCTCGGCATCAGTACTGTTAAATGTAAAAAAAAAAAAAAATCAACAAAAACATTATAACTCAAAATAATACATCACGCAACCCTTGAAATAACCTCATAAACCGGTATAACACAAAAAGTCGTGATAACAAGAGTTTTGGTCTAATAAATGAAGCAAATTTTGCCTAATCTGATATGTTTTCAGAAACTGATTTCAGAACTGAAGTCATTAGATGAACACAACGTCCCTCAATTCAGCCAGAAAAAGTTTTTTTGCATTTTGAAAATTGGTATTTTTTGAGTTGTAACACTTTCGTCGCAAGGGTGCGATATTAGTCCTAGGGGGTGTTTTAGGCGTAGAAAAATTGTAAACGAAAACTCATACTTCCTGTGTCTAAACCATACATACGTTTAAATTCACACTGTTAAAAAAAATGTTTAATACATATAGTATATGTATTAAGTGTTTTTTAAACTGTGTGGTTTTCAACGAATATAAAGTTTAGATACAAAAAGTACGTTTGTTCCTTTACAATTTCTGTGCACCTAGAACTGGCAGACTATTATGCTACTTAAGCATGACACTGGCGTTTTTTTTTTAAAAAAATTCCGTTTTGTTTTCAGTTCTAACATTTTTTTTTTCAATTTTCTTTTATCTTTCCTGCATCAATGCATTTTGCCAGAACACCCCCTATGTAATATTCAATTGCACCAAAAATTCGAGACCCAATAAATTGACGTTTTGAATAATCCAACTCTATTTTTGTTCAAATGTACTGTAATATAGTAAACTCCAATTCATAAGAAGAATCCTGAAGAAAAAACTGTATTACGACGCTCTTTATCATATTCTAACAAAGCAAACTTTTTCTTTGAACTCACAATTTTTAACTTTACTTTAATTTACAACTTTTAACTCACAATTTGTGATAATATCCATAAATTTTACAGAACTAAATCTAATGCTAAAAAATATTTGTGATAAATTTCTATATATTTTAAAAACATGTTAAATTTCTAGATAAATCTCATTTTGTAAGGTGCTTTAATTGAAGTGAAAAAGGTGATGTATATTTATTTATATACCAATACAGAAATTTTAAAATAATTTGTAATTTTGTGTCATTACCTGAACGTCTCCTTTCCCCACCCGGCAATGGCGGTGAAGACGCGGGTCGGAAAATCGCGGGCCGGATTGATCGGCGCCATGCAGTTGAGTCCAAAAGTCTGTGCTGTAACCTGTATCATGAAGCCTAAATACAGAGGCCAAAGCCATTTTGGAATATTTAGATTTCGGCCGTCCACAACAGCCATTACTGTAAACATGAGTAAACCACCGGCCACAAGCTATCGGTAAAATAAACATAATAAAGAATATAAATGTTAATAATTTAAATCGTTAATAGTAATAATAATAATATACATAAGAAAGCAAAATTACACAGGAATTACACAAATGTTACATGAATAAAAACAATAATATGACGGTATAAACAGTAATATATATGTAACAGTATAAAGACCCACGGATTCTATTATATTTATTAATTATCATTTATTTGTGGTGAAAATAAATTTTATTAAGATTTTTTCAGTGAACTATTATAACATAGCAAACATAAATATCAATATATAATCAATAGGAGAGTTCAAGTATTACACGAGCACGTTGGAGAGAGGTTGCTGTTGTGCTTATTACCTTACGTTAGCCAATGTTAATTTTTTTGCTTACCAAGGGGGCGGGGTGAGGAGTATGAAATGGCCAAAATATTGCTTACGTCATACTTAAACTTTGCCAATCCGGGATATCACTTCACATAAATAACCGAACTTACAAATAATTAACAGCTGTAAATATAATTTTTGACTATTACAGTTGACAAATATGTCATGATTACAACGCTTTTTTGTGTGCAAGAAAACGAAATGGCTGACCTGTTAGGAAAAAAGGAGCACGCATTTTACAATGTTCAGCTGATACAACCCCTTATTGCTCTATTGTACGAATTGTAAAGGACAGTTTAGGTCAAAATATCCAATCTGGGAAGAAGCCTTAAGCTAGAAACTTTCCACAGGGATGGCTCTGAAAGTTACAGGGGACAAAATTCTTTAATGTTTTGATGTATTGTCTGATGTGTTGCCCTATATATCGGCTGCTTGATCTATAGAAGCATTTGTTTCCTTTTGTGGCGTTTCAAAATCTCATCGGCTTTGTGAACTGAATCCTTATGATAGAGAAAAGTTCTATGTTGGCTGAACTTCTTCAATGGCATTTTCTTCCAATTATTAAATTCTTTTGAAACAAGTTGATGTGTGGATTGTGTCAATCTTAAACAGACTTCATGGGGTGAAAAGAGAACACACAAAATTTGCTATAGGCACTGTCTTCCGCCTTTAGGTAAGCTAAACAATTATGCTTACTCAGTTCAGAAGAGCAGAACTTCCGACTGTGGTCAGAGTTTCCTTGACTTTATACAGCACCAGTTAACTTTATATAGCACAGTTGTAGGGAAAACTGCAATTTACATATGGTTACCAAAGACTTTTAAGCACTGTTTTCCTATTTTCATCGATGAGGTTAGATTTCTTGACATAATTAGAAATATCTGCAGTCAGAATTTCCATTTCAACTGTTTTAGTCTACTTTTACCTCCTGGAAAGCATTTGAAGACAGCCCCTAGCCACTGCTGTTGCTTACCTCAACAGCAATCTCATCACCATCTGTCACCAGAGTTCAGAGCAATGTCGTTGGGATCGTCACTATTTTCACAATTTTACTACTTTTAAAAAAATAATTTACGTGTCTCTTGGCGTAAAATTTTTTTATTTTGTTAGCCCAAGAGTGTTCCCGAGCCCCTCGGCCATCTATGTGGGGGCGCCAGTGGTTCAAAGGAAGACGAAGATTGTGGTGAACACGAAAAAATGTCTTTAGCGTATACTAATAGATTTGATATTTTAAAATGCATGAAAAACTCTGGCTCATTCTATTCCTAAAAGCAAAATGTTGTCGCGCGTTTATCGTTCTTGAACCAGAAAAGATGTTTTGCGGATGTGGCAAATGGCAAATTTATTCTTTGTGCATAAAGCCATTTCTGCAAAGAAATCCTCTATCAGCTTGAGCCTTAAAACAAAAGAAAGATTTGATTCTGGATTAAGGATTAGGATAAAGAGAATAAGAAATTTAGAAATGAAAGTAAATCCATAGAAAAAATACGCCTCAAAGTTTAAAATATTTCAAACTTTTTTTTTTATTTTAAGAGAATGCATATTTTGATCGTACTCTATAAAAAAACTATTATTTTGATTTAAAGTTACTGTAGTTTTTGGTCACGAAAAATTAATATTTGAAGTATCTTTTGTTGGGATAACAACATGGTTTAAAAACGAGAACGTCTAGGGGCTGTCCACAGAGAGGGTGTAATTTCACCCCTCTTATGGTCCTTGGTTGCTGATGGATTGGTTAGGAAGGTCAACTCCGGACTCCGGGATCAGACATGCACCCAGGTCAAGCCGTTGAAGTCGCTAAAGAGTTGCCACACACTCCTGGTATAAGGCAATCATGGAATTTCATTGAAGTTGTCTCTATTAAGAATCTGTACTGAAACTTGACAGAAAGTCTTGCGGAATCTTAGTGGGCCTGCTCACTGGCCACTACACTACCTCGCTGTCTTAAAAAACATCTCCACACCATCAAGGTTGTTGATGACCAATTGTGCAGAGGATGTAAACAGGCTGCTGAAGCAGTGGAGCACGTTCTTGGTGAATGCGTTACCTTTACGGAACTTAAATTCCGAACCATAGGTGCTCTAAATCTATTGCCTAAAGAATTCGATAATCTTCAGTTAACCGACTGCCTTGCATTTTGTAAGACAACAGTGATTTTTTGCTAGCTCCTAGGAGTTATGAAGAGGCACAATGGGTCTATCTGATCTAGGTGCTTTCAGCTTGCCACTCTCTAGTATTCGTTTATCCATTCATCTTTTATTAGACTTCACTCCATAGATTTTAAAACCAATAAATAATCTTAACATAATGTCTACTAGTATTTTAAAGTTAATGTTAATTTAAATAGGTACCGTCAACCGGGGTGGTGACTTTGTCCCACCAAACGGGGAAGGTAAAAGTGGTGATAACTCCTAGCTGTTTCGTAGAAATATTTTATTAAAATCTGATTTATGTAGCTGGAAGTATTGGCTTCGATATGGAATGTTTAATTTTAAAGTCTTAATTAATAATCGTGGCATCACTGCAATTGTCGTTTTCTATACTTTTTTGCAAAAGTTGCTTGTGATCAACTTCTTTGAAAAACTTGCTTCTACATTATGTTAAAAGGTGGTAAGTAATATTTTTTCGGGATCTGCCAAACTGCTTAGGGCCCGTGACTGCTCTCCCCGGCCATGAACGTGAGGGTGGAATTGTATCCAGGCCTTCTGTAAAGGCTCATTGAATGATTATTTGAGGCATGAGACGAAGTCACCCCAAGCCGGGGTAACTTTGTTTCACTTTTTTTGAAAAAAACATTTTGTGACCTGCTAAATTTTCAAAATTTCCAAAGTGTATACAAGATTGTCTATTAAACACTTAAGAATGTGTGAGAAATATATATCTTTTTAAATAAAAATTTCACTTAGTTTCAGGATTTTAAAGAAAAAATAGTTGAAAAATGAGACGAAGTCACTCCGGTTGACGATACATACGTTATTACATCGATACATACGATACGTACGTTATAATGATACATACGTTATGACATCTTATATTTTAAAGTATATGACCCATAATATATATAAATTGTCATACAAAGTTATATTCTAAATTTATACGTTTGGCATAATTGCTATAATAATATTATACGGCACAATTCGTATTATTTGTCGTAATTGGGGTATTAAACAATCCTACAAAGTTTCTAATAGCAATAAAATCTATTTACTAGACTAATCTATTAAGCAAACAGTAATTCCCAAAATGTCGAAATGTTATTTATAAATACGTGATTTTTCATTTTTCATTTTAATTTTTGATCATTAATTGCAGAGTTTTAATCTTTTAAATTGTGCTACGTTTCATTCCTAAAATAAGTATTTTATTTTTGCCCTTCTTTTTTCTTCTCTCGTTATTTTCTTTGGTATACTCATTAGCGACAACACTCATTAGCTAAAGAAAGTCCCGATTTATCTTTATAGTAAATAAATTCCCTGAAAATGAGCTTCAAGTTTTATCACCTATTTCAGCATATCTTACTATAAAACATCTTCTACTATATACTTTTAAATAATTTTTATAAAAAAAAATGGAAACTCCATACTTGAGCATTTCTGCAGAAAAGATATAACTAGGTCCGAGTTTGTATAGTTCATACAGATTATTATTTTGCATGTTATTACTAGTTTCATTATTAAACACTTAGTTAATTTAGTTAAGTCATGGTTCAGTTTTATCGTAATTTAGTCATTATGAAATTGACGGTTAATTACAATGAAGTTGTCACATTTTCATAATTTTGCCATATTTATATCATGAGCTATTCAGAATGTAATAGTAATGGAATCATGATATTGCCATAATGCAATCGTAATGAAATCATAATTTAGTTATAATATAATTGTCGCTTTTTAGTATAATTAGTCATGAGTTAATTATAATATAATTAATCATGAGTTAATTATAATATACTAGTCAGTGAGTTAATTATATAATTAGTCATGAGTTAATTATGAGTTACTTTCAATGTAGTTATAATTTAGTAATGGTCTGGTTATAATTTAGTCATTTACAAACAAAAAGTTAAACGCTGTTCATATAGCAAATACAGCACTCGAGCTTTACAGACGCGTTAGAAGCTGTTCAATATTTCCAAGAAATATTAGCAATTAGAAATTAGAAATATTATATTATAGCACAAAATATGTCTAATAAATT
>QLNU02014176.1:73144138-73161364 GCA_006491805.2 Dysdera silvatica
CTACATCATCTGTCAATCATTTCTCGACCTGTCCATCACCTAGAACGTACTAACGATGAAATAAGAAAAGAGGTTGGGGTGACGTGGAAACGAATGGCCCAGGATAGACTTGTGTGGAAAGCATTTGGAGAGACCTTCATCCAGCAGTGGATAGATAATGGTTGAATATGATGATGATATGCTTGTGTGCTTATTTTTAGACAAGTATCTTAGTTAAAATGCAAAATATTAGACACAATGGTTTATTTATACACATTTAGTACACATAAAAGTTTTGATTCCCTTAATTTTTAGCATCTAGTTTGTACAAAATGTTTCAGAGGTTTTTTAGTAAAAAGTTGTAAATGTCCTAATTAAAAAAAATTACGGAAACCCTATATTCTATCATATCGTAACATCTCGCCTTGCTTTTCCAAGAAAGGGATTACGTTATAATTTATTTTCTATTGATTTCCACCAAGGCCCTGAACAAGAGAGGGGGGGGGGGAATTGAATTTATAATGCGTTTGAATTTACAATGCATTTGAATCTACAGTTCATTTGAATAATATTATTAAAAATTCTTTACGAGAAAAAGACATAATTTCTGTACATAAATTCTAGACAAATTCCTTCAATTTTTTCAGAAAATCCCCATCTTTTTGAAAACCTCTACACGGGCCTGATTTTCACGTAAAACGCATTCGATTTTTCCATAGTAAAAAAAAAAGTGTTTACACTTAAATTTAGAAGTAAACAACTTCAAGGACGTCTTCTTCTTCTTCTTCTTCTCACCAGTTTTCAACGATTTAATTGAAGGTCAAATAACCGCAACTGATACATGTTTAATTTGCCTGTCATGAATGCTACACGTTATTTTACCAAAGGTCTCTTCTTTAACGTCTAATCAACGTTAGAGAAACGAAATTTTTATCGAAGATGCTTCCGAAAATCTACGTTATTATCGACACTCATTAACCGATGCGTTAATCGACGAAAGTTACTGAGAAAAAGATAAAACAAAGTGTTGTTAGAAGGTTAACAAAATTTAATCTCAATGCGGCGCGCGTTTCTTTCATTGACAATGATGAGAAATTGTTCAACAGGTGCTGGCGCATGAAGCAAAACTTTCACTAAACTATGAAATGGAGAAATCATTAAAAGCAACGTTTCCACGAATTTAGATTCTATCTAAGCGTGTGTTAATGGTACAGTTAAGGCATATTGCCAGTTGGATTTCCTAATTATTCCCCTTTTGTAGATCCATCCTTTTATTTATGGAGAGTATTCACCAAATCTTATTGGCACAAAATTATTTCTTTCAGCCTAAAAAGCATGACGATTAGAGAAGTGAAAACTCACTCATCGGCCAAGTTGGGGAATAATTCTGTCCATCTACAGATGGGAAAGTTCGTCCATTGATCGAGTCATTATACGATTTTAAAATATTTTTAACGGTTGTAAAGTATTTATATAAATCGAACACTACGCAGATTAAATTAAACAACAATATTAATCAACGTTTATTGGCGTAGTGATACCAGCGCCGATGTTATGGCGTGATTAGATGGTGAAACGTTCGAAAGAAAATAAATATTTCTGCGTTCGGTGGGACCTGAACCCACGACCTTCCACGCCATAACATCGGCGTTGGCATCGTTACGCCAATAAACGTTGATTGATATTGTTCTTAAGTTGTAGAGTAATGAAGAAAAGCTTTTGGAGCTAAGAACATTATTATTGATTGCGTAAGGTCAGAGTTGAGGAGAGAGGGGGGGGCAGCAGGGGCCCGGATGAAATCCAAGAGCCTGCGCTGACAAGGGCCTATGTTGTGGGGGCCGGCCCAAGGAAGGAGGTCATGGGGCCGGTTGAAGTGGGCCTGGGGGGCCCCGTTTTGGCTCTCAGCGACCCCGCATAGGGTTCGTTTAGGATCTTTATTCTGTGCTCAACTCAACAAACGAACTGTAAAATGAAACATTACCTGAAACGCCACCTGCCGTTGCAATACCAAGAAGGACACCAACACCCCAAGCCCAAGTTACTCCGAAGACGTCAGGAACACCTTTACCTTCAAGTATTGTTAATGCAAAAGCAGCATCTCCATATATCTGATATACAAATAAAGGAAAATAATACATAAGATGCGTATTTTTATGATATACGAATAAAGGAAAATGCATGCACAGTAATTTTTCCTATTAATGACCCTCAAGTGGGAAAAAAGTTTTAAAAAATTGAAGTAAACAGGAATGTATATAATGTTATGAAGTGTTTGCCGCGATAGTAACATGACGTCGTTAAGCAGAAATAGTAATTAATTACACGTTAATGAGAACGGTTTCTGTATATGCTCCATGGGCATTTTCAATGTACCAAGACATAATAGGGTTTTGTCCACACATTTCCAAGGGCGAACTTTGCTGGGATCTAGCACAAAGTCTAGTTTCCATTTTGCAACATAAAAGCGACACAAACTCAGACTATACAAAAAGAAAAACAGCGGGAATATTCGAGAGAAATATCTAAGAGAACAAATATTGTTTTCATATCAGAGGACAAGTTGTTCTCTTCCTCTCTCCAATATATGAAATCGTAAAAAGTGATTTTGTAAGCCTCCTTAAGCAAAATTCTGTTCTGTTAAAGCATAAACTGGCGGTTTTTCAGTAATAAATAGTTAAAGATTTCAAGCGATCCATGACAAAAGTCAAAGGTCAGCCGTGTTTCTCACAAAGTTCAGACCACGTGACCATACGATGTGCTGCCAAAAAATTCAGCCTTTGCAAACTTTTCGGCTGCGAACTTTTCATTGAAAATTTGTCGCCATCGGCATCAGCCTACGTTGCCTATTGGTGAATACACTGCCTATAGATATTTTTTTACTTTTCTCTGGGACTTCGGCTATTAAATGCGCCTAGTACTTTAAAAGTCCATTCTATCTTTTCAGCCTAGGGCCCATAAAATCTTAATTCAGCACCGTTGCTAGGAGTAAAATTCTTACCCACAGCAGGCTCAAAAGCAATAATCATAAACACTGATTAGATTATATTAGATTAGATTGTGCATGGTTTTAATGGGAAGGGTGGCAGCCGAAAGACAGCACTATATTCCCAGACAGGTTTTAACGTCAAGAGATCTTGACGTCCGCACGCCACAAGAGCTGAAACCGAATCACCGAGTTGCATCATCCGTGCAAGATAGAGCCAATAGTGTACGAGAAATTTTAAACTTGACTATCATTATCCGCCAGAAGAATCGAACACGGGACCATAGAACAATAGAACTACGGGTCAGCACTCAAAGGTACGATGATGATTGATGGTTATATTCAATCTAAAGAAACAACCCCAGTTTCCGGCGAAACATATTAGCATTTAAAACTACTTCACAGACGTGAGGTACAATCCAACAGAAAAGTTACATCTGATAGTATTTTCTGTTTTTAATCAAATAAGTTTAATTAATCTAAACATATTTAATTATTAAATGAAATTCTCTTCTCTGATGCCCAATAATCCAAGATGTACACAAATCAAAAATTAGAAAACAGTCCAGAAATATATATTGAAAAATGTGGTTTTTCTTTTCCTACCTAAACTGATAAAATATTGCTACGTTTCGTTTTTCTTCACACACAAAAGCAGATTTAGAGGGCGTTATGGCGATCGCCCCCCCCCCCCTCTTCGAATGAGAAGTTAGCATTGAAAAGGTACAATGTAAAGGTCCAATGAAGTATTATTTCAAAAAATCAAGTCATTAATTCCTCCCCCCCCCCACTTTAATAACCTTTAATTCGCCCCTGCTCACACACACGAAGGAACACATTTCAATGACGTGAAAGAGATCATCGGAATAATTCCTCAGAGAGAGAGAGAGAGAGAGAGAAAGCATTTCTTTCTTTCAACCAATTTCCCAAGTCCATCAGCGAGCAAATCTTAAAATAATATCTCGCCCTTTCATTCCACCTAAAGATAAAATTTCGAGATTTTGATAAGCTTTCAATTACAAAAGTAGATATTGCTTTAAAATTTCCAATCCATGAAACACTATATATATATATATATATACTATGTAATTTACTGCATATACAGTAAAGCCTCGATTACCCGTCAGACACCCGACAAGAGCCTAGAAGGATAATTGAAAAGACAGTTAAGCGAGAAAGGGGAAATTTATAGTACAATATAGTAGTTTTTTTTTAATTATACATTGAAAAAAATTACATTGTGAAACTCGCTGAAGGCACAAATGAAGTTTATTTTAATCAATAGAATTTGCATTTAATGAAACACGAATATAAAATATTACATATCTGTGTGCAGAATTATTGTTTTTGGTTGAAAACTGCAGAGGTCTGTCTGTCTGTCTTGTCTGTTTATTGGTTTGCTTGTTTGTTTGTTTAAGCACACTGCGTGCTTTTTTTGGTTGCCATGTCCTGTACTCTTCAAAGCAGTAATAGCTAAATAGCATTTGCTTCAGTTTGTTGTTCAAACCAGGTAAAATGCACTTAGAAAGCATACATTCTGCTTCAGCATGGGTTATGGTTTTTGAAGGTTCGCCAGCCTCCTGTGTACTTTCATCGTTGTCTTTAGGATAATTGGGGTTCAACACTCGTTGAATAAGTTTGTCATCACTTAAAACTCAAATCCTGCTTCAAGTTTATCAATGTCCATCCATTCAACAACATTTGTCTTGTGGGTAGAGCCTCACAAGTGTGTAAAATTGTCTCATTGTCGATGTTAACGGAGTGGCCCTAACTTGAATTTGACGCCGATGGTTAAACGAGAACGTCTGAAAGAGGGTTGCTGGTTATAACTGGGAACTGGGAAAATGGAAACTGGGGGAAACGCTGAACGTATGTGACGATGTGTGGAACCGGCCAGGCCAGTAACCTAGTGTCCTACCCCGCCTTCAAGTGGTGCAGGCTGAGCTTTCTATTTATGTGGCAAATTAATATTTGCTACACGGATAGAAAGGCGGAAGGGGAGGGCTAATTCACCAACCCGTCTAGCCAGCGTGGTGAAATTATGGCTAATTCCTCCATTATGTTGACACACCAGAAACCATGGCCCCTAGTCTCCAGGTGCTGGAGTGCTCCTGATCAAGGCAGCGGTCAGTGTGGCATGAAAGCAGGGGGTGCTAAGAATCACTGGAATGGCCCAGGCTGCCGTTTGTTATTGACCTTGGCTACGTTTAATGGACGATCCCTTGCTTCTGAAGCAAAACTTCAGGAATTGGAAGAAGAACTTGACAAGATCAAATGGGACATTGTAGGACTCAGTGAAGTTAGAAGAAAAGGTGAAGAGTTGGTGGAACTTAAAAGTGGACATTTGTTTTATTATAGAGGAACGGAAACTGGAAGAACAAGTGGTGTTGGCTTCTTAATCAACAAAAGAATTAAAGACTACCTTCTTGAAGTCGAAAGCACGTCAGATCGAGCAGCGAGGCTCGTTGTTCAACTAACCCAGCGATACCAACTTCAGATAGTACAGGTATATGCACCAACATCAAGCCATACCGACGAAGAGGTTGAAGAATTTTATGAAGAAATCAAAGAGTTACACACCAAAGGGAAACAACATATCAAGCTCATCATGGGGGATTTCAATGCAAGAATTGGACAACAGGAACAAGGAGAGACATCGGTTGGTAAATACGGATATGGGGAAAGGAATGAACGTGGCGATCAACTCATCGAATTTGCAGAAGCTGAAAATCTTAGCATCATGAATTCATTTTTTAAGAAGAAACCGCAAAGAAAATGGACATGGAAACACCCCAATGGAGGAACTAGTGAAATTGACTATATCCTGGCAAACAAGAAATCAATTATTGAAGATTGCAGTGTACTGAACAGATTTAATACTGGAAGTGATCATCGAATGGTGAGATGTAAAATGCACTTAAATACTAAATTAGAACGACAGAAGCTCATTAGGAAACAAGTAAGTAAGAGGGTGGATTTAAAGAAATTAAAAGAAAATACCGAGGCATTCAAGTTGGAATTAAAAAATCGCTTTTCTGCACTGGAAGGACTTATTGATGAAAGTGATATCTCAGAAGCAAATGAAAACATTGTTAAGACAATAGTTGAAACTGCTGGGGAAATTGGTGGTGTAACCTGTAAAAAGCACAATAGCAAATTATCTGAGAAGACGAAACAGCTCATGAAAAGGCGAAGAGATATGAAGGTGGACAATCAAAATACCAGTTGCAGGATTGAGTACATAGAACTTTGTAAAACTCTGCGCAAAAGCATGAAAGAAGACATAAGAAAATTCAACTGTGAGCTAGTAAGGAAGGCCATTGAAAATAACAAGAGCCTTAGGGTTGTTAAAGGGAGTTTGTCTATTGGGAAGAAACACATCATTGCATTAAAAGGAGAGGATGGCACCGTAACAAGAAATAGGGAAGAAATACTTAGAAGAGTTGAAGAATTCTACAAAAATCTATACGAAAGTAACAGTGGATTAAACGAAGACATTGAAATAGTCGAAGGAACAGCTCCTAAAATCTTAAAAGAAGAAGTTTCATTTGCAATAAAAAGTATGAAGAAAGGAAGAGCCCCTGGTATGGGCGCCCCCAGAATTATATGCGTGGTGGTGCATGCAGGAAAAATTCCAATTGAATAATGTTGTTGGACTGTAATTTCTTGTGGATTCAGTCTTTTTTCCCCCTTTTTTCATAAGCCAAGGGGTGTAAGTGCACCCCCTTGCATCTCACTCAGGACGCCTATGGCCCCTGGTGATCGTGGCATTATATTAGATATCCTAAAAGAAGCTGGAGAATATGTAGAAGACATACTTGCAAAATTCTTTACCAAATGTCTTAACAGCGGTAACATACCAAACCAATAGCAAATCATTTATAATAATTATGATAAAAAAATTATACTTACGATGAGAATAAAGGTTCCGAAAAATTCTGCCAAAAATTCTCTTACGTATATATTTTTTGTTCTCAATTTAAGTAACCAACGAGGAACGTTTGGTGAGCTCATATTCTCCTTATAAAAAGAGGAAGCTCTTCCAAACCAATTCACTTGTTAAACATTTCTTAATAAATCTCTCGTTTTCTCACATCGATTTGTTATCTTCAAGCATCAGTAATTGATCTTTAATCGAAACTCAGAACTTTGCACTCAATCTCTAAACAAACAGTCGAGTGGCCAAAGAAATATTAAAAACTGAAGGACATTTGTTATAATTGACTTTTTGTCTGATAAAGACATTTTTTTTATTTATAAAGGATTAGGTATTTTATTTTCTTCTCAAATAAATATTAATAATATTAAGGGCATCACCAACGAAACCTACAACATGGGGTTTTCTATAGAGCGATGAGGAACATTTTCTGCAAAAATATTCATTCGATTCACACAAAACTGTTTTTATACAATTGGCAAACACATTTACACATTATATATATGGCATTTTATGATATGCACAATATTTGTAAAATTAAAAATATTTATGTCAAATGACAAATTTTTTTCTGGAAGACAAGATTTCTATTTGACGTTCAAGTCGATAATTAAAACACTGGATAAAAAAAATATAAAAAGCTGCACACAGCGTATATCTTATACGTACACAAGAAATTATCAGTCAACTGAAACTCAAGATTTTGAAAACATGTTCCTTTTGCGACAGGAAATATCATTTTGAGAAAATCGCATTTTTGTAAAAAGTTTGTAGTGCATTTAATTGTTACATTTGTAAATTTACTTAAATTTGTTGTAATTAACTTGCAGCCAAAAGTATTTTGCGATTGGAAAGGGAAGAATTCATACTTTCTTTTAGAATAAAGAAAGAAATATTTTTTTAAAGCATTTTCGCAAGTGACCCCCTTAATAAAAAATGATTACTTTTGTATTCAAAAGGTGATATTCTGCTCAATAAAATCAAGCAGTCAAATATACTTTTAAAATTTTTATTTAAGAATTCAACGTGCACAATTTTGCTGCACAATATGTTACTTTAAAATGGCCAACAAGTATATTTAATGAAATCAAAATACAAATACGTCTCCTTTAGGAGAAAATATGAAACTAAGCATAAGTGAATTTGGAAAATCTGAAATGGATATACGATATAACGGTATACCTATATACAACATATCAGTATACGATATATTGATATACGATTATAACGATACTCAAGGGACAGGGAAAAGATATCGTTATAGCTGAGGTTGAACATACGTACTCTCCATCTGTTAGGAGAGGAGAAATCCTCTCCTATCGCTATCCTTGTAGACAATTTCACGGTATTACTAAAAATATTACATACATAAAAATAATTTTTTCCACAGAAAGGTAGCTTTTATGCACCCATCTTAATTTGCGTTTAATATTTATACTTATATTTTCCAATATTGCACAATTAGTCACATGAAATAGGAGACAAACATCATGCCATGACCCTCGAATAAGGCCGTATATAAGGAGGGGGGTTGGGAATCAAACCGCTATCTGTTCGATATTATTAATTATAGAACAAAATTCCTCATACAAGAAATTCATTTTATCTCAAAACCGACTCACTAAACGCCGCTTCTTTAAACTTCTGCCCACGGATCTGCCTTCTTACCAGAGCAGCAAGTGGGGCCCGGATGCTGAAGTCCCCATTGGATGGCAAAATACAATATTTCAACGAAACAACAAGGTGAGTTTCGTACCAAGATTCTGAGATGCCGATTTCGAGTAAGGTTTAAAAACACGACGTTTCGGGAGCCAACTGCTCCCTTTGTCAAGTGAAGGCAGAAATTCTGCCGTCACTTGAAACGTCGTGTTTTTAAACCTTACGCCAGTGTCGAAATAACTGTTTGTTACACATTATTTCCTTTAAGACCGCATCACACAATCTTCTTTAATGCTAATTAAACCTCCCTCATAACCACTTGAGTACTGGCCTACACAGAGGGTGTTGATGCGAGTTCTAACCCTCACTTCAATTAAATTTTGTATATTTAACAAATAGGAATATGTGAGTTATATAACTCTAACCCCTCCATTGAGCATATAACCCCCTCCCCCCCCACACACACACACTTATGAAACTTTCTGTGTACGCCTATGAACTTGAGCTTCCCATAATTTTGAATTGGTAAGCTACTGCTTCGTACCGCAGTGGGTTTACGGGTAAAGTCATAGTATTCAAAATGTTACGGAAGAACGACATCATGGTTAATGTTTTCTACACTATCAAAATATTAAACTGCAATGTTTTTCGTAAGTCATTTTAAGAAAAGGGCTCAATACTACTTTTAACTGAAATGGTATGAAAATTTTCCTGCGGTATAAAAAAATGCACTTTGGAAAACGCGCGTCGCTACGGAAGGACAGAAAAAACATGAAATTATGACCTTCCGTAACGGAGTTTTCAATGTTTTTTTCAATTTCGGTACTGTTAATTAAATAATACAACGCATTATTTTGAAAAGACTTGCAAGATTATGATGATATAATTTATTAGTTTTAATATGATATATAAAAAAAACATCATGTTTTTTTTAAATTTTAAACATGTCCCAAAATACCATGGCTTTACCCTTACCTCCAAGCTTATTTATTGGAAATAAACTTAGTCAAGCAATATCAGAGGTCGAGGCTGAAACCTAAGAAACATAGTACATGTATCACCTAATACATATATTTACCATCGTGTATAGCTAATAACACGAAGTCATTATAAACGTATAAGCTAATTACAACCACGCTTCATGTTAACTACCTAACTTTTTTACCCTACTTTTTTTTTCTCTCTTTCTCCCCACCATAGTTCAAGTTCAGTATCCTAGGATTCAGATTCTCTTCTCGAAGCTATGGGCACCTATTCAGCATTATCTTTTAACTTGCCACCGCAAAACACCAACAAAGAACTTAGATTTGTTTCTTGCCTCAGAGTAAACGTAATCGGCTTACTTTTTAAACTTTCAGGTATACGCATTTTCTCGCGTTCAGTAAGTATTTTTGTTCCTAATTTCGTAAGTGTATATCTGTGTTTAATCGATTATGTAAAGCCTTCAACTCTGCACCAGAAAAGCCAGTGGTTATCGATTTTCGGAAATAAATAGCCATTGAATGAAAGTTGTTTATGCTGATGTATGCTTGATTTAAACTATCAACAAGGGGTCAAGGATTACGTTTTGATTACGTAAGGATAAGACAGTTTGAAAAGATGTGATGAAACGAAATCACTCTTCAATGTTTACGTAGAGTAATACCGGAAAATTTATTGAAAATGCAAGCGAATGATTTGTGAAGTGTAACTTTCCGGTTTTTTCGTCTTCCTACTAGTTTTTTAATTACTATTACTCCATAGTATGTGAATAAGATAGATTTTTACTTTCTTGTATTCTTAGACATATCGCGTTTATGTATTTCGTATGTTTATATGTGGTTTCCTTTTATAATTTTCCTTATTTAAACGCCCTATCATAGCTGATAGTGTGCGGTTTTATTTGCTATTTCGGAAAAGAAGTATAAATTGCAAAGTTTTAAATTATTGCATATCGTTATGTGCACAGCAAATATTTTAAATAATGTTCTCAATGTTTATGAATCAGTAACGAACATTAGACTGTATTTAAAAAAGTAATGATACATTTAATTTGATTGAGTAGTGTTAGAGTTACTAAAGGCGTTGATTGAAAAATACCAGCGGAAAAAACGCACACTGTTTAGCTTGAAAGATATTATTACCCTTCACAGGGATAACACAATTGCCAAATATTGGTCAACACACAAAGCCACCGGGGCGAGATTTTTGTGAGTTTTTCGTGGGGGATTTTTTATTACCAATAAATTTGACACCCACGTATTAGTAGCTCTAGATTGAGCTACTAATACGTGGGTGTCAAATTTATTTGTAACTGTTTAGCTTGTGCACAAGTGGCATACGCTGGGTAGGGGGAGATATATTGGGGTCAAAACCTACCATTAAGTTTCAATTGCTGTAAACTTCAACATCGTATGTATAATTTGTACGTAGATGAGTCAAAAAGTTCTAGAAAAAGCCTATAAAGATAGTTATGTAAAACATAAGTTCAAATTATTGAATAGACTCATAGAGTAAACATTTGGCAACACTGTGGCAAAATTGCGCCTTCCTGCCACTTACAACACAGTAAATAAAAACAAATGTCAGCGACTATAGTCGGCCTGTCAAACATTGAGCAACGTTCTTTTGTAAAATTTCTAACCAAAGGAAGCGTAAAACCTTACGACATTTTGTCACGATTACAAGAACAGTACGGTAATGAATGCATGAATAAATCTACACTTTATTTATAGCATGATAAATTTAACTCAAGACGTGTGAGTGTTTACGGCGCCGAGAGCTGTGGGCGCCCTTCAATTTCGGTTTTATCAAACTTTTTTTGGGATTCAAAAGTAAAAACACACAATAAATTCAGAATACTACTCTAACCTGCTTAAAGCTCCAGTATGTGCAGCTATACATCGTAAAAGACCAAGAAAGCTGAAACATGGTGTCATTTTCCACTATGATAATGCTCGTCCTCACGCAACCAAAAATATTATGAAAAATTAAGAAAACTTGGTCGAGAACTGTTAGCACATCCTTCCTATAATCGTGACCTAGCTACATGGGACTTTTACCTGTTTACGCACTTTAAAAATATTCTACGTATGTATAGATTTCATACCAATTTGGAGTTGGAAAATTTTGCCCAAAATTGCTGTCGGGAACAACCACAAATCTTTTTTTCAGGGGTTTGACAACCTTGTAAGAAGATGGAATAACTGTATTGAAGAGGATGGTGATTGTATAGAAAAATAAAAAAAGATAAGTTCATACTCCTTATAATTTGTTTTTTATTAACTTTTTCCTATGAAATTATTGACTTCCCCTTGTGTATATATGTGTGTGTGATTTACCCTTTAGAATGAAGCACTATGAAGCTCTCTATGGATAAATATTACGTCTCTTAATGAATAATTGCTACAGCTACTTCACAAAGTTAAACGTCGCGTCTTCTGCTTTAACATACATAACACAAATTGTCCTAATTCTTCATAAGTATGTCATCACAGCTATATATTGTCTCGGTGGTAATATCCGTTATATTCCTATGTCATCGTAAGCATCGATTCCCTGCGTCCAACCTCCACCTCGGTTTCTTCTCATCTCTCGTGTCTTCTTCGTTTCCACACATGCGCTACCGTGACTGTCTACACACTCTCATGACGTTTCATGTGTATAGAGATGGGTGTCTCAACCCAAATATATAAATTCCACTCCCTACTTCATATGAACGGATTTTGAAAATCAAGGTATCATAATACGGTAGCTAATTTAATTCTATAAAGTATTACTAAACTAAAGCAATGAAAATTATTGAATTTATGGGCATAAGTAAATAACTTACCGGTCAGAATATTCCAGCTCACGTATGATGCTTAACTTTTCTTCGAACATAAAACAGAAATTGCTTCAAAAAGAATCATGCCACAAAGTCAAAATAACTACGATTTTATAGACAATAAATTGACATCCATGAATATGTATTCAAAATCCACTTTACTGTTTCATTATTTATTAAAAAACTGTATGATTAGATACTGCAGTTCAGGCGTACTGTGAAATTAGTCATACCGCGAAATTAAGCAAGTATATCCTAGTTTTCTGTCACCGAAACGAAAAAGTTAACTACCAGCCAACAACATGACAGACTAATAAGTCTGCTTGGATATTTAGTATTAAATATACTAATAAATACATCACTCATTATTATAAGCCCCTCTAACTTTCTGGAGCCCCCTCATAACAAACATCTAGCTAAGGGCTTGCTTCAGCAGCTTGAATCGTTTTCTTTTGGGTGTTCTCAATTTTAGAAAAATCATTAAAAATTGATTTTATGTGTCTTGGGGCCTGCGCCTGGATTTAAAAGGGGTCCGTGGCTGAATGAAAGTGCAAGAACTGCTGTCATAATACATGCAAAAATAGATAATATTCTTATTTCAAAGAAAAGTGAAAAAACAGTACGTTAAGAACAGTAGTGTAGCTAAGGAGGGCTAGAGTGGCGGTCGCCCCGAGCGCCACAATTCGGAGGGCGGCAATTAGCCTTTAAAAAACAAAATTTATTTGTTTTGTTACCCCATTGGGTAGGGAGGACGGTAATGACAGTTACTCGCCCGGACGGCAAAATATCTAGCTCCGCCACTGGATGAAAACACTTTTCAGAACATAAATCTGATCTTTCCATGTACGTATGCGAACTGTATCGGGTCGCTCCGCACCGATGACGTCAAAAAGGTGTATCGAAATCAACCAATACGAAGAAAAGCGAGAATGGACGTACCTGTTTATATTCTAGCTATTTGGGTTTCAACACCCCCTCCCCCGCTCTGGTAAGCAAAAATTAACATTGGCTAACATAGGAAAATAAGCACAACGGGACCCCCTCCCACACCAAATGTGTTTAAGTAATAATTGAACACTTCTTAATTAGAGGTGTAAAAAACCCGGCACTTTTGGACACATTGGAAACTTTGATGGGAAGAAACCAAGATAGCTAGAATAAAGATGGTAGTCCCGTCCTCACCTTTCTTCCTATTGATCGATCGTGTCGAATCGACCAATAGGAAGAAAGGTGCGGAGGACTACCTCCTTTATTCTAGCTATTTTGGTTTCTATATTCAAAGTTTCCAATGTGCCCAAAATTCCCGGGTTTTTTACAACTCTATCCCTAATGAAATGGGGAGAATTATGTTCAAAGTTCTCTCCTAGCTGTCATTTTAATATTTTCCCAAAGAAAAAGATTCTTTATATAAATCCATTTTTCTTAATAATTTTTACTTTCTATAATATATTTAATTATTAAAGTTGCGATTTCTTTCCATATATTTCTTGAATGCGTATACTCTACTTCCTTAAAATTTGAAGGATATCTACAGAAAGTTTACGTTTAACGACTTGGCAACAGTTGTCAATCTCTCTTTCTTATTTTTACCACGGCCGACGTTTAACGTGTATTTACTTCTGCGTATTGTATTTGTTGGTAGTTTTTGCACGTTGCAAACGACATGGCCAAAGTTAAAGCTCGTGAACTTCGCGGGAAGAAAAAAGAAGAAGTTATGAAACAACTGGATGAACTTAAACAAGAACTCGGCAGTCTTCGCGTTGCCAAAGTAACCGGCGGTGCCGCGTCCAAGCTGTCCAAAATCCGCGTTGTTCGAAAGTCGATTGCACGTGTTCTGACCGTTGTCCATCAGCACCAAAAGGAAAATTTGAGGAAGTTGTACAAGGACAAGAAGTACAAGCCTAAAGATCTGCGCCCGAAGAAGACCAGAGCAATGCGCAGGATGCTTACTAAACGCCAGCAGTTGTTGAAGACCCCCAAGGAACTGAGGAGAATGAGAGCATGGTCTATGCGACAATATGCCGTTAAGGCTTAAGTCATTTTTCTGTAGTAATCGTTATTTTATAAAAATTCAATTATAAGGTATGTGAAAATGATTTGGGTTTCTTTTTCTCTTTTAATTTATTCGTGTCGAAGGAAAAACGGGTAAAACTGCACAGTCCGTCACCTACTGATTGTCACCAAAAGTAGCTGGCAATGGGCATGCCTCTATGATGGAAGTGTTTACTGTTTTTTTAGCATTGTAGTTTCATGAGTCAGTGGAGGGGGGGGGGGGGGCCCCCAAATCCAAATGTAAACCATTCTTACCTGTATTGGAGAAGGGTTAGTTTAAGTAAATCCCTCACTGTTTGTTTGGATAGACTTCGAGTTGTGTCTGCAATGTTGAATCAATGCATACCTGAAAATTTTAATGTCACTCTAGGTCACACCCTCGTAGACCAGGTTGAAAGCAACCAATCAGACCATGAAATATTGCTGTCCCATAAATGCAATTGGCACAAAGTGCAGCTCTCTCTCTCTCCTTTATCAAAACCTCTACACTTCTATCTTTAACCAACGCACATTTATTAGAACCCCTCAACTCCATCCAAATGCAATTAAAATACAAGGTCAAGGTTCTGATAAAGTATTTAATTCACTGCAATGAACAAACATAGCCCGGTGAACATTCAAATATTACTTAAGCACCTTGGATGGGAAGTTACCGTTGGCCTTATTTTCCTACGTTAGTCAACGTTAATTTTTGCTTACTGAGGAAGGGCGGGGCATTTAAATGGTCGAAATATTGCTTACAAAACACTTGAACGCTCACCTACAGAAGCGAGCAGTAAATGACATAGAATGATGTAGGAGAGAGTATGATGTCACAAGCATAGCTATTGAAATTATAGAACAATTTCAGGAGGAAAGACTTGTGACGAACTGTACAGTTATGCTGAAGAATGAAACTTCTTAAATTCGATCATGTATTCAGCATGAAAATATTTGGGAGTGAATATTTTTATTTTAATGGCGAAAATTCAAAACTAAATTGCAGAACACAATTTTTATCAATGTTGACCTCTAAATTGTTTACAAGTTAACCTCAACTTCATGTCATGGCCATTTTTGCATACTCGTTTGTCAGTTAAAACCCTTGTTTTTGAACAAATGACATCCATCCCATTTTTTGATAAATTATTAACGTAGTTGAAACAAAAACAAGTGATTTTTTTTTAAAAAAAGCAATAGGAAATCAGAGGCATTAACAAGCAATATGATAATATAGCGCCTGTTTCTTTGGGACTGCAAACACTTGGTGGCCAACCAACTTTGGCAATTCATTTCTGGCACTTGAGCTTGGAAACCTTTGGCTGACAGCTATGTAAAGTGGAGAAGGTGCCGTAAGGCTTTTTACCCAAAACTCCATATACTCTAAAAATGAGACAGAGAGTCAGTGACAAGTACAGGATTCATGCACAATGCAATTTTCATACTCCCTAGAAATTCTTCTTGAGCGTCTTCCACTTTCCATGGCTGCATAGATGAATTTTTGACATAAATCACTTTACGTTAGAAACCGCTAAAAATTGCACTAGATGGATTTGTAACACAACAGAGTCACTAGCCCGTAGCGGGAAAGCAGATCGGCCGAAGAGCAATCCTCCTGCGCAAGTTTGTAGACTTCGCCAAAATTGGTATCAGTGTTTCCCCACATTAATATGTACTTGGCTAGAAAACTAACATCTGACCAGAAGAGAAAATAGCTCAGAGAAGATATTTTAGAAGAAATATTTTAAAGGAGGTATTTTGGAGATAGTATTTTAGAAAAGGTATTATAGAGCATGAATTTTTGGAAAGATATTTTAGAAGGGGTATGTTAAAAGAGGTATTTTAGAAAAGGTACTTTAGAGAAAGTATTTTAAAAAAGGCAGTGCCTTCAGGTGTTGCATGGCATGCCTAGATGTCGCGGAAATTATAATGGTATACCGCATTTATCCCTACTTGGATTCTCTCGAAATCCTGACTTGACAAAAAAATGGGTGAACAGCGTTCGACGCGGGAATTTTCAAGTGACGTCTGTTTCTAAAGTAAGTTTTCCTTCATATTTTGATTTAAACTGTTTGCATGAAATCGGTTTTATATATACATAATTGATAAATTAAAAAATGTTAAAAAGTGGTTCATAGGTGCCTAATAGTTTATTTCTTTTATTTACAGTAATAATTTTATTTATAACAGATTTCCAGAATTTTTGAAATAATCAGGATAAATTCTGGCTGATTGATGCTATCAATATTTATCAACTTTTAGTGTTTTTGTTTATTTATTTATTTAGTCCAAACAAATTTGGCTCAATATTGTACAGTGAAATGGTGGTGGGTGATTCTCACCAGGACAGCACTAGCAAAAACACGAGTTTGATAGAGCCAGTGCTATCCCAATGAGTTAATACAGCAATAATTTAGCAACATGAACAGCCAAGAAAACGAATGTCTGAAAATAATGTATGTAGAATACAATGACTACTCAAAACACTGTTTCATGTAATTTTCTGTTTTGTCTTTTAAAAAGGGCAGCTTTTTAAAATTTATAATGCAGGCCCATCTCTCCTCTCATATATTAAGATGTATAACTTAAAACTTTAACATTTTCACCTTTTAACAGTAGTCGAACCTCGGTAAGGCAAACAACAAGCAGAACAGAAAATTTGTATTAACAGTAATTCGTATTATCTGTAACGGTTGGGGAGAATCGTATTACTAAATTATTTATCCTATCTCTGGTTGCCATATACACATTTTGCTATTATACGTATGTGCTTAATTTCTGCTGTATTTTATTAGTATAGGATCTAGTGCATAACATGTCCCGTAGTAATTT
>QLNU02014176.1:73161464-73190012 GCA_006491805.2 Dysdera silvatica
AAAAGGAAGTACTGACCTTTATTGGTGGTCTTTGCCAGATGTGTATGGTTTTTATGGCATTTAAAGACACGAGAAGCAAATTTTCGGTGTAACTGCAAAAGACGCAACCCACTTCTTCCTCTATCCTCTTGAAATCATACTAGATTAAATTGTGACATCACATACTCTGATATGACCATGTGTGTTGGAAACACTTCCCACTAAAAAGTTGCTTTGGGACATATATTGTACTAGTGCCAAAGTAATTCGCCTTAAGCGTGTACGTTTTAACGAGGTTTGACTATTATAAAAACAATTTTATTATATTTACTGACTGTAAGTTGTAAAGGTAACAAGCATTCTAAGTGCTATATATTATTTGTGTGTTAAGCATAATTCTAATTTTTTGTACAGGTGTGTGAACAGCATTCTTCTGAAGACCAAATTTTACGAGAAACTGAGTGTTACAACACAAAGAATGGGATTTTAATAACCCCCCCCACAAAGTATCAGGTTGAAGCCAGGAGCAGTTCCATCTATTCTTCAAGGATACCCAACTTATTTATCTTCGATAACAAATTCCCGCGTGTCTCCGGAAACCAGGCGAGAAAGCACAGATATTCAGGTCTTGAGGAAAGCATTATTGGCCAGTGTTACATTTGCAAAAGAACATAATGCTGCCACAAAACTAACAAGTTGGTGATCTTCACAAAAATGTTAGTGGATACTTATTCACTATCTCCTGTGTGGACTTTGGTATATAAAGATGGAACTTTCTTATTATTGAGTATATGTCTATTACCAATGCCACATCTCATAAAGTCAATTGTTATTAACACAGATTTAAATCTTTGAGTGTTTATTTCAAAAACTGAACTGAAAAAGGTTGGTTCAGACTCTTTGCCTTTCAAATTGCATGATATAAATAAACTGCATTGTGTAGTTCAGAGTGTAGAGCGTCTGGCAAGCAATGACAGCCGCAGTCCTGTTGTAGAATGTTTAACTGCTATAATAACGTTCATTGATTGTTTAAACAAATAAATACCTGAAAAACAATTCATGCTTTCTTTCATAACCCATCAATTGCTAAAACGTAATGAGTTTTCATACCAGTATTCCTCCAGTATCTTAGTATTTATTAGTTTACTCTTCTCGATTTCTCATGAAATAATAGAACTTACCCGGCATTATACTAATGATTTTAATTTCGGATACCTTTTAACTGGACGAGTCCAGACAGATCTCTTAGAGAACTCTTTTTAGGAGGTATCAAGAATTGTCAGACTCTGCGTATTGTATTCTTATACGGCAAATTTATGAGGTAGAAAATAAATTACACCTCCGAAGTATTTTGTTATTGAGATGAATATCTCATAAACATAGTACTATTGATGTTCAGTCATTTGTAGATTGTGACATCATGCCAACCACATACGTTGATATATTACAATTTCCAGAAGGAATAAGTATCACCGACCAAGATATTTGTGATACAGAATCACCATTACCATTGACATATGCAAGCTACTACTGCTGCCAGCCATTCCTATCTAAGGAAATGTATATCATGCAAAACACTGATGACAGTAGATAGAGCATTGAACCTCCCCAGTGATGGTTGTTACATTAAGATACTTGACATGGGTGGATTATCATATCCAAAGCCAGTTATTCTCAATGTTGTGTTGTTAAATTATCATTCAAAAACTGGTTTGGCCAACGTATGAATCTGTATTTTTGAATGCTCCAAATCAAAGGGAAATTGGTACACGTTTAACTTCGGATATCCTTGTTCAAAAGGAGTGTTTCCTTGATGAATATGCTGACGATCATTCATCAGATACTGTATTAAGAAACATTGTTTTGGCATCAACAAATACATTTTTAAAAAATTATTGTAGAAATAAGATGATTCTGTTAAAGCAGTAGGTAAAAAATGGTTAGAATGTTTATAAAAGTAAAATTTATATTGTGTTTTTCTTAGGGTAAAAACATGTCAATTTCAACAAAGGTTCAAAGTAATCTAAGTCGAATAGCAAGTACTATATTTGTTTCGCATGTTTATGCGTTTATGTATAAAATAGCAGCTTTGTCCAGAAAATTTTGTTTTAATTTGTTTTTTCTTTGTAAATTTAATCATTCATTTATATCATTAAAGGTCTGTGGAATAAATTTCATTCAATTCTGATGATTCCTTTATGGTGGTGTAATTTTTAAAAATAGTTTATAGAGTCTCCAATGTTGCGAATATGTGAAATTCACGGAATTTAATCACTTATGAACAAATTTGTGTTGTTTTTTGTTTTTTTTTTGACTGGTCATTTGTAGATTTTAGTGAAAGAAAATTTGTGTCAATTGAAATTCATTTTCTCATTTTAATTTAAGAACCTGAAGTGTATTGTGTGTTTCTTGTATATTGGGGAAAATTAATAGAAGCAATTCACTGAAATCTAAACACTAAATAACTTTTATTATTCATCTTAAATCAACTTCATTACATTTATTTACAAGTGCTAATTAGGTACTTCTCTCTTCCCCCCAAAAACAAATTCAACAAGAAAGTACATTTAGTTAATATATACAATATTTCGAAGCATTACTTATATAAACAGTGTATTGATATAAATTAATATGATGCATATTTAAACATTTGAATTATCATTAGCTACACAATAGTATTAATCAACGTTTATTGACTTATTTGATACCAGCGCTGATGTTATGGCATGATTAGATGATGAAACATTCGAAAGAAAAATATTTCTGCATTCGGTGGGACCTGAACCCATGACCTTTCACTTGCCGTGTGAAGGTTCTACCTACCAAGCTACAAATGACAATATTTAATCTCTCGATTAATAGATGCCACCAGAAAAAGTCCACAACACCACTGGTTGGTCGTTGCGTTTCAGTGTCGCCAGCATAGTCTGCGTCGCTGAAACATTTTAAAGCATTATGTCCATGACGAGAGTATAACAGACTGTAGTTTACAGTGCCACGTAGATACTTAAAGATGCGTTTTACACTGATCTAATCGACTTCCGTAGGAAAACTTTCTCCTATGCTACATTGTATTGTTGTAAGGATGTTTATGATACTATAGAGCAGTTCAGAAATGACAGGGAGCATGGATTTGAAGATATTTGGATTTTTACATCAAAAGAAAAGCTCGCAGTTGACGAACCGAGGCCTAAAAGAAAGGGTCTGATGAGAAGTAGAACGCGAGTCGTCTATTGTACCAGTAAATAGTCAAGTGCATGTGTCTGGAGATGAAACAAATGTAATTTTTACTTCCGAAATTTGAATTTTTTCAACTTTTTATAGCCAAGAATTTGCTTATTATGCGAATATGTTTTCCAATAACGTTTTAGAAAACTTAATGGATTTCTATGACCACATTTTTGATTATATTTGCTTAAAAAATAAAATCAAAACATAATTTATTTCTGATGAAGTTGCTGAGACACCAGCTTATGACTTATTAAAATTTATGAAAGAAAATCTTCATGTTGCATTTAAAGAAATTTATAAGATACCAGAACTTGTGAATTCGATTCCAAGGTGTAGTGGTTCGAGTGGAGCCGTATTTTTCGATCTTGAAGAGAATTCATACATGTTATCGAGGAGCGCCAACACGAGAAAGGTTACGCGACTTAAGTTTACTGGTATCAAAAAGACATTAATGCTGGAACTGAAAGAAAACCTCTACTTTATGATGTTTTAACACATTTTCTAAAAAAATATATATGTCCAGAAGAATGGAACTAGTATATAAATAACAAAATAAGGTAATCCAACCTTTCTTTGATAATCTAATCACACCACAAAACACAAATTTTTTGTGTTTTAACAATATTGAAATATGAGGAAAATTTATTACTACAGATATAAAAAATTGTGAAAATTAGCAAATATTTAAAACTTGAAAGATATACCGGTGGACGGAAGTAACTATGGTTTAAAATATCTATATGTGTTAATCAGTAATGCCACATCTTAAAAGAATATTTATTTCGTATTTATAATGCATGTAGATGATCGATATCCATATATTTTATTTCCAAGAAACTTAAAATTACCTCAAAATTAATTTTTTCAAAAAAAATTTTTTTTTTAACGCTGGTACGTAGCAAATACCGCATATAGTCCGTTCGCTGAAAGTTGTCCACCAGTTCCGTTAAAATTCAAGAGAGCGGAAGTAACGGACGGGTTGTTTCATTTCAGTAGAGGGGAGGCCGTCTTTCGTAATTGGTTTTCCGCGCGAGACGGCACTTCCCTCTCTACTGCAATGAAACAACCCGTCCGTTACTGCCGCTCCCTTAAATTCAAACGGAACTGATGTATAATTTTCTGCTAATGGACTATACCTCACGAGCGGCGTGAATACTGTCTCTGCCGAAAGTAAACAGGAGAAACAGTGCCATCTACTGGGGTTCGCTGGCGCCACGAATAACAACATGGTAAATTATCCATTTTTAATAACACTTCAGCTCAAAACGCAATACAATATGGTGTCTCCAAACGGAAAGGTGACACGTATAGGGAAGTGTTCAAGTATTTATTATGTAGGCAATATTTTGGTCATTTTATACTCCTCCCTGGTGAGCAAAAAAGTAACAGTGGCTAACATAGGAAAATCAGCACGTTGAATGTAACAATAATACTAAATTCCTAAGTAGAAAACTTAATTTTATGCTAATTGCAAAAAATGTTTTTTTTTTCAGCTTAATAATAGTGTCCCAATCTTAATAAAGTGAAACATGTGAATAACCGGCACGCCGGGACTTGAATATTTGTCCGTTATTCAGTAGGTTTAGAAAATAATAGACAGTTTTAAGTATTGGAAAAATGTCCGTCGAATAGATGTGTCTGTTAAGGAGGATTTTTTTTATATAACTCCTCTCATTACACTTTTATAGATTTTAATCAAACAAGTCCATATACAGACTTTTTGTTATCGTCATTTATTAGTTATCAAGACATGAAAACAACTTCACTAAATAATCGAATGGAACGAAACAATACACTCGCTATTCTATTTATAACATTCACTGAGATTTGGTTTTTGACAGCGTGAACTCTCGATGTGATCTCTGAAGCAGATCAAAGTGGTAGCAAAGACTTCAAATAACCTTTATAATAAAACTTATAATCATAAACCTGAACTGCTCAAAATGGAAATGTTCATTTACCTTTACCTTTGAATAGGCTTTCTCTTTCGCCCACTTATTTTTTCGTTTGGATGTTTGGGTGCTTTTAATGGGGGCTAAGGAACCTTATTTTTTAGTTGTGTAAAATTCTATCATTAAAAGCCCACAGCAAGTTACGGTAGGTATCCTTTATTTTATTAAAGTCTTAAATTTTATATAAGACACATTCGCCTTTTCCCTTCACATATCTCTATCTTTTGATACTACTAGTACATGTATTTATTACACAAGTACTAAATGCCCAAGTGCAATTATGGTGCACGATTATATTTGTTTACATAAAATGCATGCTTGACGGGAGTAAAGGACTTCATTTTCCGGTTCTGTAGAACTACTATCAGAAGCCAGTAACAAGTCGGTAAATAAGTACTTTATTCAATCAAGAACTGACTAATTTGATATATTAAAAGAACAAACAATCGTCCTTTTCCCCATTTTTCCGTTCTTTTTTTTCTTCAATGTTACTTGATACTAGTACGCTTGTTTGTATAAGCACATAAACAGGACTACAGTGTGCACATAAGTAAAGTTTAAAGCCAGTTAATTTACTTATATTTATTGCTCTGGTAAAAGAGTTAATTCACAAGCTAATGCTTTTTACTGACTTCCATGTTCAACTTACCCATTAAAAGGAATGGGACTAGTACAAAAGATGGCAAGTCCTTTAACTATCGCGCAACATCGCCAACGATAGCAATTTTGCTATGATTTACGGCAACCATGTTACAATTCCGCCGTTTTTAAAAATGATTTACTTTTGGTATAGGAAAAGTTACCAAAATTCAAGTAGTAGAATAAATTGAGCAACAACTATTACAAAATAATAGTTACTATTATATAGTTATAATAATATTATAATTAAATTTCATCAAAATAAACGTCATGCGAGTAGTACATATCAGATAACACGTGAATCAGTGGGGGCCCAATCCCCCTCCCCGCAGCTTCATATTGATAGACTCTGGAGAAGCGGCCTGAATATTATAAGGGTTAAATCCGTGTAATACAAATAATTTTAAAATCAATAAAACAAGACGGTTTGTTCAAAATGTAACTCCTCCCTCCAAAAGAGTTATTTCAATGAAACTAAATTTTGAAATGCATATCGCTCCTACTTCGACTTGACTAGATTTATTACTCCAATAAAATACAAACGTCTTTCATTTTCCAGTTACAACTCACTGAAATATTTTTTTATTAAATAAATAGCACATTTTTCCAAAATGACAGAATTGGGATATGTGTTCCCGGCTGTATGGCGACATTTCAAAAAAGTCGCCAACATTTACTGTGTTCTGTACTAGCGCGAAAGAATTTATCTTAATGTCCAGTACTAGCCATATCCAATTTGTGGAAAATCATTGTGTTCTCCGTACTATGCATGCTTGAGGTTGAATAAAATGTTATTAAATTTGTTAAAGTAGTTCATTCGTAAACAATCCCACAATTGTTTACAAATGAATGTAGGAAAGCGAATGCCCAAAACAACAAATCATAATGTAATTGAACCATTAAAAGTAAAAGATTAACTAGAAACGTATTACAAAAGTATTTCTGACATGATTTAACTGCAGTGAAGAAATCAGCCCTGAGAAATGTGAAGTACGTGAAAATGGCATTAAAAACTCAAGAGGGGCAAGTATGGCATCATGAGTCAATCTACTACAGTTTTCGACAAATTTGAGGAGAGATGTGTGTGACGGACTGTGCAGTTTAACCAAACACGCTGTTGGTCATTCATCTGATTTATAACTACTGTGGGGTAGGTGTGTGGTAATTCAAAAAAATATGTGGGAGGGTTTAAGCAACTTTCAAGGATAAAGTGGTTCAGCATTAAAAACAATGTACTGTGTCACCCAGTGGGGGAGCCCATCCCTTTTCTACACCACAGCTGTGAGTTTTGCTGTAATTTTCACATTTTTCAAAAATACTAGGCAATATGATCTTTAAACAACAATATCAATCAATGTTTATTGGCGTAGTGATACCAGCGCCGATGTTATGGCATGATTAGATGGTGAAACGTTCGAAAGAAAATAAATATTTCTGCGTTTGGTGGGATATGAACCCACAACCTTCCACTTGCCGGGTGGAGACTCTACCCACTGAGCTACGAACGACAATATCTAATCTCTTTACGAACATATATATACTGTTGCCAGTTATTTCGCAGAATGATGTAGTACATGGACTACTATTTAAACCAAATTGCAAAGTGACTGGTATTAAATTGATCGAAATGCCCATAACATCATATGTATTTATATAAATCAAACACTACGCAGATTAAATTAAACAATATCAATCAACGTTTATTGGCGTAGTGATACCAACGCCGATGTTATGGTATGATTAGATGGTGAAACGTTCGAAAGAAAATAAATATTTCTGCGTTCGATGGGACCTGAACCCACGACCTTCCACTTGCCTGGTGGAGGCTGTATCCACCAATATGCTGCAACGGGCATTTCGATCAATTTAATACCAGTCTCTTTGCAATTTGGTTTAAATAGTAGTCCATGTACTACACCATTCTGCGAAAATAACTGGCAACAGTATATATACGTTCGTAAAGAGATTAGATATTGTAGTTCATAGCTCAGTGGGTAGAGCCTCCGCCCGGCAAGTGGAAGGTCATGGGTTCAGGTCCCACTGAACGCAGAAATATTTATTTTCTTTTGAACGTTTCACCATCCGATCACGCCATAACATCGGTGTTGGTATCACTACGCCAATAAACGTTGATTGATATTGTTGATTTAATCTGCGTAGTGTTCGATTTACATAAATGTGACCTTTGTTGTCCTTAAGCTAAAAATTCAAATTGATGCTACTGCACAACATGTTACTGCTTTCTTTTTCCTCTTGGAACCACTTTAAATTTGAATAGTTTGGCTTGTGACGTCATACCCTCTTTGACATCATATATGTTTGTATGATTCTATGATGTGCCATTTTCTGCTTGCTTTTGTTTCTGTAGACTGTGTTCTGTTCGTTGCGGCGAATATGTCAGAGAGTGCCTTTTTTTTTTGTGTTTGAGAGGTAAGAGAAGTGTGATAGAGTAGTCTGTAAGCATTTAATTGCATTGGAGCACAAGTGTCCAATATGTAAACAGCTGACCCCGGAAACTAGTTGAGTACTCACATTTTCTTCCTTCACGTGCATGCTTTCCTAACTCAACAGTTTTGAATTTCAGGCTTATCCAATGTTTTTTTTTTTTTGGTAGAGGTGGGGGGACACCAACTCAAAAGGCATTCACTGGTTCAGGAAAATTACACTGGACACAAAGCCTCTGAAAACAGCTTTTCCCGATATGGTAGAAGGTTGCCACACCCATTGTTATCCACTTTTGGCAATGCTGGAAGAATTTGGTGACAGTTATGTGTTACGTATTTTCACCCTCAAATCAATCCCATTTGTATGTGCTCAGATTCCGACTATTTTTAAGAGATTTGTAGGGCGGAGTCCCCATGGCCATAACCCCCTGTTATGGTCACTTCCATGAATTTTACGTTTCTAAGCTTGAGAGTGGATTAGCCGATTAAATTTCAGATTTCAACAGACTACAGACTAGCTACTTTATATGGGCTGTGATTATCTGATCATAACATGTGACAAGGTGTGACTTTTTTTTTTTTGGTGCTGTTTAGCATTGTGAAAAGGATTTCTTAATAATTTCATTAAGCATTTTCTACTTGCATCAACTTAATCTATAGAATCTATTTATAATCAGAAGGTTTTGCAGTATTTAAATATGAGAGAGGACCTTGTTTCATTATTTTCAATCATGGTAAGTATAACTTGTAAATTTTACAAGTAAATAGTGGCCATAACTGGTGTCTATTTCAAAACAGTTTTAGCATTTTTTGGCCATTTCCACAGAATTGGCCATAACTAGGTTATATGATATACTAGCTATGGCCACAATTTGGTAAGGTATCCATCTACATATCTTACTAATGTATACTGAGCAGATGGTTTGCTCCTTTTAGCACTGGGCCCCTGTGCAATTCACCCTCTCCTCCCCATTGCCTGCCCAGCCCTTCATAGCAAACATTGAAGTACTATTTAGGCAAACTTCTTATTTTTTTGATTTTTCAAACTAAACTTCTTGCTTTTGAACCAAGAAGGCTCCCACGAACCTAAGGACCCCTCCCCCTTATGTTTGTAGTGCACCACTGAGGAAAATTGCCATCTCTACGTAGGAGTCCAGAAATCTTTATCTATGAAATTGCACCAATTATAGGATCAAGTCTCCAATTTCCGGCAATCACAAAAAATGCCCACACACCTCGAAACCAGTTCGGCACTGTTATTTAGCAACCATACGCCAGAGTCGAGTTTTAGAAGTGGGTGGGGCTACTTCTTGGTTTGTAAGCACCATTGGTCATTATAGATCCTGTGTCTGCGAACTAAAAGTATACATAACTCTATGGATATTCATTTCTGATCCCCCCCCCCATGTAAAAATCTATTATGGTCCATTTTGCACAAGGATCACGGCTATAAACTTTTAATCTGGTATTTTCGGAACATCCTGTATATAGAAAATGACATTTCAACCATAAACATAGTGTTGACATGTTACCCAAACCCACATTAGTTGAAAAAGGACCTGTTCTGAAGAACAGGTTTTCTGGAGCTGTTGATGTTGTAGAGCAAAAATAATAGGCCTAGTTAACTGTAGATATGGGCTATAATTTGTTTTAAGAAAAACATGGACAGGGTAAGCTAGTAACATGACAACAACATGTAAATTTGTATTTGTTTCCTCATTAAAATTAGTTTATAATGAAATATTCTTCCTGTTCTTTTCATAAATATACGCTGTTTATAAACTATTGGAAGTGGTCATAACTGGAGAATATAGATGGCCATAAATGGGGAAAAAGTGACCATAAGTGGGGAAAATGTCAGAAAATTATTAAATTATGCAAAATAAAGTATCAATTTAAAAATAATTTTGACTGTACAGGATTATTCTGCACACTTTGAAATGCGTATATTGGATATTATTTTCAAACTATTGTGATATTTTTTTAGTATTAATAAAATTTGTCAATCTTTGAAAATGCTTAAGATGGCGATAACTGGGGACATGACCCTACCTTTTCTCGTCCCTTGATGATGGGCAACATTTCATTATGAGTGATTAAATTGTTGCCTATAAATTATTTTCATTAATAGGTATTCAAAAACATGCAACTCTTTATTATTTATAATACAACTTCACATTTACTGTGGAACTTGTTAAAATGACCATTTTGGTAAATTGAACACTTAATAAAACTAACACTTTTTGTAAGAGAACTGGTAGGGACTTAGTCATGCCTATACTAAAGTTTGTGGTGTGTTGTGTCCGCTCATCTATGTTCTTCATTGCAGTCCAGTCCCAAAGGTGGTCACTTTAGGCAGGTTCTACTGTATACATTTTTGCGAAATGACAAAGTGTACATTTATGTGACAAAGTGTACATTTATGTATTGATTATGTGATAATTTTTTTTTTTTAGGTTTGCCATTTTTCTGTAAAAACTACTGCTCAATCGCCAAAACCATGGGGGGTATGTATATGGAGTATAAAAAAATAATCATGATTTAATTAAAAAAAAATTGACGTAGATTTTTTTAAATTCCAATTAACTGGTTACTTTGTGAGCTTGAACTTATAAGAGCATATAATTTACATTGTGTCTTTAAAAATGTAGTTGTACTTTAATACAGTAGCACCCATATAAGGGAATTGAAACCAGCAAAAAGACTCGCGAAATCTGTTTTGGAATTTATCGTTTCAAACCTTGAAAAATAAATCTGTACAGGTAAACATATGTGCGTGAAAACGTGCATACAATGATATTAAGCTTCATTGAATATACTTAGTTTAATGAACAATGTAAGATATTCACAGGGATAACACAATTGCCAAATATTATTTCAACACTGGGGTGAGGTTTAAAGCATGTCTCAAGAGCCGACTGCTCCCTTTGTGAATTGAAAGCAGAATGTTCTGCGTTCACTCGACTAAGGGAGCAGTTGGCTATCGAAACGTCATGTTTTAAACCTTATGCCAGTGTTGAAATAACTGTTATGTAATCTCCTGGTGAAACTTCGTATTGTTTTGTCGTCAAATATTGGTCAACACATAAAGACATGTGGGTGATTTTTCATGGGGAATTCATTATACAATGATGTTGACACCTACGCATCTATTTCGGGGCGAGGCCTCTTTTTCTCCTGTATCAAAAAAAGGTCGAGCTTGACTTAAAGCCTGGGTGTCGAAATTATTGCATTAATGGACGTATTGTATTACCACTTGAATTTCAGTACAATAAACTAAAAAAAAAAAGGGTAAAGGTACTTACATGACAATTTTATTAGTAATCATTTTCAAAACAAGCTTCGTGTAGAGATGCTCGAAAACAGTCAATAGTTATTTTGCTTCATTTTGCAATATCCACATTAAATTTTTGCAGTAAAATATTTAACACATTAAATGCATCTTCAGTATAATCCATTGCATAGGCTTACACACAAAATTCATGAAGGGGTTATAGAGCTATAATTTGTATATTCCTATGCTAAATATACAAAAATTTAATTGAAAGGGGGTTTACAACCCCCATCAACACACCTGTGATTCATTGCCTCGAAAAAGCATTGTGAATTCTTTACTAAGCATTCCAAAAGTGATGAGAGTTCTTTGAAATTCTTGAGTACCAAGCGCTCGAAAGTTCATTTCATCCTGTTCACCTTTGTTAAAAATGACATCTTGGATCTAATTTTTTTTTGTTTAATTTTGATTTTCCTCCAGAAGTTTCTAAATTTCATTTAAAAAAACAACTCACCATTTTTTTACTTACTGATTCAGGGTTCTTCAAAAGTTGCATTTGCTGAAACTGGTTAAATTGCATTTTAACAAAATTCATATTTTCCTCGTTAAGTACAAACTCATTCTAAGTTGTGATTGGTTATTTTATTGTTCAACCTTAATTAAGCATTTAGCTCACAACATATTAATCATTTAGAGAATTTCTGTGATTGGAGTACAAATAGGCAACAATACAATTTTAAACCAAGTTTATTAATTCCCAGTTTACAAAGATTATTGAACAACTTGATGACTGATAGAGCACACATCTGATTCAGAACCAAAACGCCAGGTAAGGGTGCAGTATTTTTCCTCTTGGCTCGAGTGCAGTGATCTCCCCATCGGCTTGAGTGTAGTAAATTGCTCCTGACACACCCTTCTTTAGAAGACGGGCTGATGCAAACTAGAAACGTTTGAACATATATTAACTAAAATAGGGTAGGCATCAAATAACAATAATATGCAGCAAAAAAATAATGAAGTGATTAAAATCATGATTTAAATCAGTGGTTCCCAACTCAATTTAAGCCGCGGACCACTTTTCCACTTCAATTGTACCCGCGGACCACTTTGAAAAATTCTCACGAGCTGATTGCAAGACCTTAATTAAAAAGGGAACCGGGTCTTTTTTTGGGGGGGGGAAACGTGTCTGTAAAATCGTTCTTTGGAAGAAAAAAAACAAAACAAAATCTAATGATAATGCAGTCGAACCTCATTAAGATGAATTACATTTAATACGAAACTTTAAGTTAAGACGAAAAATGTTTAATACATTTTCTGAAGTTCTGTCAAGGTTGTAAAAATACTACAAATATATCAGTTTCATTTTTATTTAATTTTTTATAATAGTTTTATGTTTTAATTTTTTTAAATAATGACTCATCTTGTGGACCACTTTGGAGTTCTTCGCAGACCACCAGTTGGGAACCACTGATTTAAATCATCATATTCTGGTGTGCTATATTTTATACTTTTTTACATGCAGGAAGCAGGTTTAATACTAAACGAACTTTGTCTCTATTCTACTTTTTAATGTCTTGGGTATTAGGCTAAAGTTTTCATATTTTTGCCGTTTGGCGGTGACTTGGTGATGTATTTTCCTACTGTCCTGTTAACCTGGATTCTGTGGCAGAGGTACCATAGAAGACATCCTGATTTTCCACTCACCGTTATCCATGGTTGAGTTCTTTAGGCAGCAGAGGTTCAGAATCCTTTGAAAGATAGTGTTTCTGGGGCAGCATGGTCTTTGCTGTCCTTGTGCCATACAACACAAACCTTCATATTCTTATGGATTTTAATTGACCTTGTGCAGCTTCCTCCCATCTTTTTCGAACTGTTTTTGTGCCATTTCGATGAGAAAAAGGTTCTTGTTAGAAAAGGAACTTCTTTCGAGAGGTTCGGATCCCTCAGAAGGCTGTACGTTCCAGTGTTGCAGCACGTTTTTTGCTACTGTTGCACTGAGAAACACAAATCAAAATTAATACAAGCAAGTAAAAGAAAATCAACTAAGGTCGATATTTAAATTTAGAATGTTTCAATTAACATTGAATCTGTGATTGTTTTGCTTTTTTCAATAAATTTTGGCGAGTTGAAAATTTAAAGTTGGCAAATTGGAAATTGGACGAATTGGAAATCTGAGAGTTATAGTGTACTTCCAAATACAAAATCGCCAATTTCTAACTCGAAAAACTTCCAAATTCCAACTCTCCAAAACTTTGGAGAGTTGTAACAATGTAAATTATAATGATTTTAAATAAGGAAAACTAATTCACATATGGAAAATTACATTCGGATGTGAAATTAATGTTGAAAGCATTGCTTAAACTTCAAAACTACGGTGCCCAGTGGTAGTGTATTTCACCTGCAATGCTGTTAATCTAGATTCAATGTCTAATGACCTGTACATATCGCCGAGCCACTCGCGAGCCGCTAGTTCGCATGATTAGGACGTAGTTTGGAGCACTGAACGAATTGTTTATGAACCACTTATGGCAATTCGCTTTTTGTCAGTTTTTCTGGCAAATAAAAAGGCGTTCATATTAGGGTGGTGTCATGTGTAGTTCATTGTTTTTCTTTCTGCTCGTGAACCTCCAGGCTCCATTGTATATTTTGTACCTATTGGTTTTGTTCCACTAATTTTTATTTAATTGTAAGTAGTCACAGGAAAATTTACTGAAACCGATAATTATAAGACCAAATCTTTACTCGGGGATCCTAAACGTAAGGACCATTTTAAATAAAATTTTAAAAAAGATACCTCTGAGGAAATAGGTGCTGACATGAATATATCTGCATTTGTGTCCAGAAATGTTTCCTGTTTGGAAATACGGGGGCCAATCTTCTGCAGCAGATTCTCAAATAGAAGGCAACATTTGCTTGAAATTCTTATATTGATCACTTATTTGTTGTGAATTCCAGTTCATCATTTTCACACCGTACTAGTGCATTTTTTATACAAGTCAGTCTGCCACCAACGTCGTTCCCTTTTCTTGCACAGACTAGCCATCACTAAAGCCTATCCAACCGTCATAAAAATCACAATTTTCCTCACGCGAAGACATGATTTGCAAGTAAATGACAAATGACTGGTGGTGGTTCTCGGTTGGTTCTACCCTTTCCCGTGTATCATTAGAAGTTTATTGTGAAAATAATTTCAATTAATAATTCACGAGCTGCTCGTGTACGGCTTTTACAAATTTATACCCACCTGTGCAGTGAAACAACACTACCAAGAAAAAGACCTATTCTCATCGAAATATGGAGGTTGGTTCTCTAGGCCTTAAGAGATTTATTTATATTTCTTGGATAATTGTTGCTCTACGGTGGTACAGATTCTACGGTAGCTTGTTCGCCTGTCGTGCCGTTTTCCAGTGGCATTGTAGAACCTGTGCCGTTTTTTCGTCCACCGTAGTCTTGGGTTTAGTTCCCTTGGCAGCAACAGAGGTTCAGATTTCTTGGAAAACCATAGGTCCCAGTATATCTTGTGCCGTAAAAACAAACTTTTTAATATCTGCATTGAAGTTCATTGATTTATGAAAGTTACATTTTGCTTTTTTTTTTAACAGATAGAAAGAAGAAACCTTCTTCATTCATACTGGTTCCTCAGTCCAACCAAGCAATGTAAGTTATCTTTATTGTTCTTTCATATTTATATATTTCTATTCTCCAGTTACTTCACTTTACGGAATTCCGACACACCTGCAATTGTCAGGGAATTTAAATTTGTCCTTAAACGTCAGGGGAAAGCCGAGGAAAAACTAGATTTTGGGGTCAGACCTAGAAAAATCAGAGAGAACTTCCTTAACTTCTGGTTTGAATAGCTAAATCTCTCACCAATGTGACTCCCCCCCCATAACCAAAGTTTGATTGAAAGTTGCGATTAGTCTGGGATTTTTTTTCCGCTAATGTCAATGGGAACTTTAGTTTATACTACTCTTTGTGTTCCCTTGTCTTCATAACCATGCCCTATTGTTTGATCCATTGTCAGGTGGGTTGGGAACTACGTACACCATCCAAAGCAGGGTTGTCCAACATACGGACCGCAGGTCATAATCTGGCGTGCCAACAGTGTAAGCCTGACCGCAACTATTTTGAATGAAAAAAAATCCAAAACAAAAATTTCAGATTTTTTTCAGAAATAAGGAAGAGCATGGGTAGGTAACCCCTTTTCATATCTGAAGTGAACAAAAAAAGAACCGGAAGAAATTTCGATGGGAAGTTTTAGTAAGGGGTTTTTTTTTGTTTTTTTTAAATCGCTGGCCTGCAATATTTGTAAAACATTTTTTAGTGTCCTGCTGCCCAAAAAGGTTGAACAACTCTGATTCAAAGGAACCCACTTTCGCAATAATTTTTCGACAAAACTAATCCAATAAAATGCAGTTGCTTCATTATTTAAATAACTTATGTATCCCGTTTGCCTTTAACAATTTTTTTTTTTACGTTATTAAAATTAATCTTTAATCGTAAGGTGTTATTAAGAGTGCAAGTTGTTCTCCCCCAAATGGCTGTTTGTTAATTTTAACTTTTAAATTTATTAGGTTGGATTTAATTCCTAGTAAATCCGGTGAAATATGTGTCGTTGTGGGCACCATGTGTGCACATGGAACGGTTAAAATAATGGCTTTTTAGACCACTAGGCTTTGTTTGACAGCCAGGTAATTGCCCAGGTCTTTTTAACTCTAGAATGGTAGAGTTGAAAGGTGCAGGAACTAGTCACGGAGGGATAAGAAATATTCTACCTCACCACATTCTAGGGTTAAGTATTTAGAAGAAAGCTTTGACATCTGATAAATTAATAGCATGTAACAGGGTTCCGATTTACCTTGAGAACCAGAAATTGTCAAGAAATTTGAAATTGTCCCTAAAAATCAGGGGATAGCATATTTTTTTGGTAAAACATTCTAACCTTCTGTTCTGAATAGATACATTTCACGCAACAGTGAAACTATTTTTCCTGAAACTGAGGTTCAGTTCGAAGTTTTGTTTACGATTAGTCATGGCATTTTATTAAATAAAGTTCGGGAAAATCTGGAAAAGTCAGGGAATTTTCTTCTCCAATGTAAGGAAGATCCTTGATGAAAATAAGTCATAATTTTGAGGACATTTTAAGCTGTCTATTTTCCGGTTATAATTTATGGAGCAACTTGAGAAATAAGAAATGCAATTATATTAAATTTGGCTGTAATGTCATGGTTGCGTTCTTAAAATCTTCATTATACAAGTGTGATAGATCTATAAGATGATGAATCCTAGCTGAACTATTTGTTTAATTAAAGTAGCTAAATTAGTATAATTTAATAATAAAAAGCAGAAAGACTTGTGAAGATAGCTACTTGGTATCCAACTTTCAATGTCACTTAATGCCTCCATAATGATGTCTGCTGTTCTCTATGTTAAAATCTTTTAAGAATTCTGAAACAGACTTACCCCGTTGTGTTCTGTTGTTGCCAGCAACTTCACGCATGTATGCCATAAATAACGTCAAAATTCTAAAACAGATGTTATCATCCTTGGATTCACAAATTGTAGTAGAAAGGCTGTATTTAGTTGTAAAAATACCAACATGATGTGCATTTTGAAAGCTTAGCAAGAATTTTAAAACTCATTATTCTGTCAGTATTTTCTGAAATAATCTTTAAAAATATCGATTGAGAGGTTTGGAAAACTGTCTTCTCATTCATGCATTCTTAATTGATTTAAGTATAGTAGAAGTGTTTAATAACGTTGTCAAAATTGTTGAATCATTGGAATTAACTTCCATTATATAGCTAATTTGAATTCTACATTCCATGAATAATGTCCAACTTTGTGAAAATATAGCTAAAAGCTAATAGCTGTGAAAATATAGCTAATTTGAATTTCACAGTCTATGAATAATGTCCAACTTTGTGAAATCGTGTTGCGTCCAATTTGCATTATTATGACAGGGGTTTTCAAACTGTGGGGTGCGACCCCAAGGGAATGGGGTCGGGGAGTAGGACCTGACAGCTACTCAAGGGGGAGGAACCCAACATGTTTTTTTATATATGGAATTATTTTTAACTGATATGTCGAGATAATTATTTTATCTTGAAATAGACATTAAATTTATTAAAATGAAATTGTTCTAATTTTAACAATATATTCATTTCTTTAGAGATTAAATACAAAAATATGCATATAGGGGAGGGTTGCCAAATTTGGACCATCCAAACATTTTTTAATATACAGGAATATATAAATATTTTTGATAAATGGGAAGTATTGGAAGGGAACGTTAATTTTATATCTTCAAAATAATGTAATTTATTTTTGTAAAAATGCACACTAAAATTGTGTCATCAGTCCAATCAAATAAACTGGTTTCCGAGGATGGGTTGCCAATTCCTTTAAGCACAGTTGAAGCAAAAGTACTTTCTGATTTTTGAACTCACTCCAGCACACTTTGTATGGCCCTAAGTATGACACTTTATGCACTGTATAATCTCTTCTTTCTTCATTTCATCACATATGGTATGAAACCATGCAGTTTTAATTTTTATTCTTTTCCTTTTTTAGTTCAAAATTTGGTGATTTAGTGTATCATTATTATTATTTTGGTTTATTCTAATTTCAGTTTTTATTTGAAACGTTCTATGGTAATTAGTCACATCACCTGAATTGAAGCAGTCTGATTCGGACAACTGCTTGTGGGCCAATCTGTCTGATTTTTATAAATATTTAAATATGTTACCTAACTTTATCTTTGAACTAGATTAATAAAACTGTCATAGTAGCAAGACAAGTGTATTTTCTGAAGATGTAACATTTTTTGCTACTTATTTTAAGACAGCCTAAGGACTATTGGTTCTGTGTTAAAATATTTGATTGATGTCTGTAAATACCAACACCACGTCATTGCAGCCACAAGATGCTTGTTCCGTCTTAAAATTATTGCATCAGCCAAGTTTATGCTCACATAACTAATACTTAATTGCCTATTTTACAGTATTAAATGCCTTATACAAGTCAAGTTACATTGGTGGTCTAATCTAGGCACTGGTTTAAATTTGGCAACTCTCCCTAATGTATATGTGCAAAATAGTGATGTGTTGTTCGTGAACGAATCTGTCATTTTGAACAAAAAATACGTACACTAAGCAACTGAAATATTTTACTTATAAGTGGAAGTCGAGGAGGTGCAATGTTTACATGCAGGTGTAAAGACCAGCACAAGAGTAAAAAGTTTGAGAACTACTGCATTGTAGCGAAATTTACTGTATATAGAAAAAAATGACATTTGTGACAAAACCATGAAGCATCTTTGTCCTAACTTTAACGTCAAGCTATTACTTAGTGGAGTTTTTGTCTAATGTGTATCAGATATTATTTTGCATTAGCAAAATTTTCAATTCTTTTGTCTATGACCCTTTTTTGTAAAGTATAAGTTGTATTTTTCATTTATTAATTTTTTACATTCGTTTTTAGTGCGCCTCCCAGAAATTTAGACACCAGGACTACCATAACCATAGGGGATAGAGTATTTGAAGTTGAAGCTGATGATTTAGAAGCCATTATAGAACTTGGACGTGGTGCTTATGGCGTAGTTGAAAAAATGCTTCATAGGCCCAGCCAGACTGAAATGGCTGTTAAGGTTATACAACCTATGTATTTTTATTTATTCCTTTAATTTATGCGGTTATAATTAAGGTTCCCCTGTTTAGCCCATGTAGCCCAAGTTCATAAGCAAAATACCAAATTTTTTAAAACAAGGGACAGGCCAAAGGCTTTTGCTAAAAAAAGTTACAAAATTTGCCAATAAGGAAAACGCGGTACTTCAAAATAGGAAATATGTGTGTGTGTGTGTGGGGGGGGGAATAAAGGTAATAACTGTGATAAATCTAAAATTACATTTTAATTCTTTAAGTCTACTTGTTGCGGAAACTGAAAAAAATTTAAGTGAATTGTTCCGAAATTTTTATTTTATAATGAAGAGAATGAAAGTGGAGACGGTGCCTTTCCATGGAGTATTTTTAAGGGGGATGAAGACCGTTTTGATGGGATGAGTCAATACTGAAAACTAAGTACGGGTTTCAGAAGCCCCAAGTATTTATTATTCAGTAAATTCTGCATTTGCCAAAATTTACTGTATGGTGAGATTTTATATCAAATTTTATTTTTGGTCTATGCTTTTTTTAGGATTTAATAGCCAGCAGGTTCAGCTATCTGTCCTGTTATAGCACATACCTATCTTCACATGTTACGTATCCCCTAATTCCACAATTGCTGATAAGATTATGATTGGATTGCCCATTTCTGGTCTTCAAATGATGTAATTTTGATGGATATTAGTGCCTTTCTCTAATACCACATGTTTGTCGTATTGAGCTTGGTCAAAGGTGTATATGTTAATGCTGGTTCAAAATTGTGGAACTTGTTACCGGATGGCATTAGGAATCTTAATTCTATTTCGATGTTTAAAAAAGACTTTCAAAATTTTTTGTTGGGCCGTTAATCGTGTGTTTTGTGATTTGCAATAATAATTATTAAGATAAATATTAATTTATTTCTCATTTTTCCTTTCTTCTAATTTCAATATATGTATATGTGACATGGGCTTTGTCAAACCTTTTGTATTTTCCTGTGTTGTCCAAGCATGTTACTATAATACCATATACCTTCTGTATATAATATATGTGGTGTTTTGTAATTTTGCCGAATAAATTGAATTGTAATTAGTCAATGTTTAAAGTGCTTTATATTTTACAGAGGATTACAGCTACTGTTAACACTGTAGAACAAAAGCGATTGTTGATGGATCTGGATATTTCCATGCGTAGTTCGGATTGTGCATACACGGTCCAGTTTTACGGGGCATTATTTAGAGAGGTAAGAATTCTATATGTGCATATCGTGAAGCCTCTCCATTGATGATATTTACCAGTCTCAGCAGATTTCTCATATTAATATTTATTGAACTTCTCGATAACAATAGTCTATTTCCAAGTAAGCCTATATATAATGAGAATTTTGTGCTTATCAAACACTTATCATACGTGGTATGCAAAATATTGTATGCAAGTACAGATGGCCCTAAGATAAAGTTGGTAGTTTTCCTTGTTTGTGAACAAAATATTCTTTCATCTTCTTGAAATGATTTTTAAAAATTCTGTTTTTATCCTTGAAGTGATGTGTTCATGTTGCAACTTTTTGCTTCCTGTTGGTTATCTACATTCTGGATCTGTGATATTATTTAATAATTTAACTTGATAACATAAACGTTGCATTCAAATTAATTTTCATTATAAAGTGCATCTAGTTCAATTTGCTTTATAACAATATTTGTTGTGTTTTTTTACTTAATAATTTTCGGCACCCACGTAGAAAGCGCATAAACTAGAGCTATTTTTGTTTTAGGAGAAAAAGAGATGCCGTCCTCATCTTCCCTTTGAAGAGAACCCTTGACATAATAATCATGTTTGAATGAACTGTTAGTTAAAACAATTGTCTTATCATCTGCCTTCATTATTTATAAAAGTAAAGACCATAAGGAAAGTGCAATATATTTTTTCTGACGACAAAAAGTAACTTTATACCAGAAGATATATGTCCTTATATATAGATTCTCTATGTAAGAAGTTTATTGATAATATACAAAGAAAATGAATTCAAGCTGATGCCACTGCTGTTCATTACTATTTCTCATGGAATGCCTAGTAACGCTTTGCGGAATCCTGGTTGAGAATGGCTGCTTTATGTTATAGGTTGGTTTGTGTCTCCTGGGTGAAAATAGTTCTTAGTGTGCTATGACCTTTAGTTGTCGTTGCACAATTAAAGAAAACAACAGACAGTTACATTCAAATTTTTGCCATTATGAAGCTTTTCTTAATTTTTAGGGCGATGTCTGGATATGCATGGAAGTTATGGATACATCCTTAGATAAATTCTATCCCAAGATCTATGGAGCTGGGGAAACAATTCCAGAAAAGGTTCTGGCCAAAATATCATTCGCAGTAAGTTAAGAAGGTTGACGTTGACAAGATTCCTTCACTAGTCACTAATATGACTTTTTAATTTTGTGTTGGTGATGAATGATTAGTAATTGCAATATTTTTATTATATACTTTGTCTCTAAATGTATTTGCATATTTGTACAGGTTGTAAGTGCACTTCATTACTTACAAAGTCAATTAAAGGTGATTCATCGAGATGTCAAGCCTTCGAATATTCTAATTAGTCGAAGCGGAGCTGTCAAAATGTGTGATTTCGGAATCTCGGGCTATTTGGTAGATTCTGTCGCGAAAACGATTGACGCAGGGTGCAAACCCTATATGGCTGTAAGTTTATTTCTGCTTATCTGTTCTGTAATGAATTATCTATATATGTATGTATATACAGGATGGTCTCTAAAGTCCCGTTGTTTCACAAATGACTTTTGAACGAAGGCTCGTAGAGCTGTAAAATTTAGGTGCGAGTATAGTAAAGTGCCCATGGCCGATGAAATGGGATCGACGGCAGCGTCATCTGTGGCGAAATTGGGAAGTTATTGCACCTAATTCTGGAACTAAGGGAGATACAGAAAATTTTTCAATTACAAAGTTGTTAAGCACCAACTAATTAGTAAGAAACGATTTTTTTTCTCACTACCTTAATGGGGTCAAAAATTCGTGGTTTAGGTTTTTAAGATGTCTGTTCAGCAACGCCATTGTTGGTCAATTTTCCGATTTAACGTCAATCATTAACTTCGTATTATACTTACGTACATAATTATACTACGTACAGTATGCTATAAAAAAAATCGGTGTTATTAATGCTGCTGTAGAAATGTTATTATTTTATGTCATCATGATTATTTGGTATGATGCGGTTGCGACGACAACCCAATTAGTTGCTGCACCCAATTCATTGCCAGGCTGACACCTTAAACAACTATGCCACTGATATGTCTATGGCAGAATGGAGTTGTCGTCGCTACCATCATACCAAATAATCATAATATCTGTAAAGTCCACTTTACAAATAGCCTTGAAATATAAAAACTAAGTTTAAAGAAACTACGTAGCTTTATTTAACTTCTATTATAAATTTATTGATTTTTATTATTAACGTGTTGCACAAATTTGATATGAGCTTTTTTTTCCCCAGCCTGAAAGAATTAATCCTGAAAAAACTAACCAAGGATATGATATCAGATCCGACATATGGAGCTTAGGAATTACTATGGTAAATATATAAGGCTATTTCGATCCAACTGTGAATATCCATTATTTTAAGTGTATATTTAGAGACTATGTATATGGTGGGTAGATGAAGCAGTCATTCTTGACCATTTTCATTCCATGCCCCCTGTTCCATTTTAGATAACCTTATCTTGTGCATCTTTTCCCCGAAGACTTCCAATATCTGAAATAACGCAACATAAAATATACATGCACATACACACACACAATCATAAATAAACAAAAGTAAACACTGCCATAAGACGTTGGCTAGACCTGATGCAGAATGGCCCTTGCTGTTCTTGAGCCATAAAAATACAACCAACCATTGGCTAGACCAGTATTTCGCAATCTTTTGAGGGCAAGGCCAGGTAAATCTTTTTTTTTAATAAGATGAGGGGTTCGGTAAATTCTCTATTTATAAGACGAGGACACAGTCTTAACGAATTTACTCATAAATACCTTTCACTTTAAAAAAAAGTTCATACATTAAACTATCATAAGTGTGAATAATTATAGCATGATCATGAAGTGTCAGTACACTCCTTCTATTAATACACACTTTTCTGGTTCCCTTCTTCGCTGACCAATCATTGACATTTGCAGTACAGATGTTATTTCGTTCAAATTTAAGAACAGAGAATGCACCACACGTTATTGCGATCGGTTTGCAAGCATTTTTTTTATGACGGATGTAATAAGCGGTGTATCCTTTCTTGAATGCTAAAGGACTTCAACATTTGTAAATTCTCGCTCATCCATGAATACTCACATATTTAAAAGTACACGGCCTGGTCATTGGAAGTTGCTGCACATATGTTGTTCAGGCATTCTGGGTCTGAACTGTCGGATACATTCTCGACGATTATTCCCCTCACAATATGTCTATGATAAAATATTTGTAAACAATGCTTCGAAAGCTAAAATGACGAAGTTCAGGAGAATTTCTCGCAGCATGGTATAATTATTGACAGGGCCAAGCGGTTTAGAAACACGAGGCTAGACTGCTGCTTAGCGACATTGTGGTCTGAGCTCTCGAGTTGTTTGAAATCGACATACACTGAATAGACTTGACCATTACAGGCTTTTATTAGATAATAGTTTATTTAACTAATGAAATTTTAGTAATTAAATCTGTTTTGTAAGTGATAAACACTACAATGTGACATTTCACATCTAATTTCACTTTAGAAATTTTTTCATGTATAATTGTTTCAGAAGGTGCATTATAAATTTTATTCACTTGTATGTCTACTGCTCCCAAGATCGACTGCTGTGAAAAGTAAAAAACATACGTTCTATTCTTGTTTTTAAAAAATTTCAAATTTCAACCTAAACTGTAAATGAATAAACTTCATAAATAAGTATGGTGAAGTTGGATATGATGGGCTAGTGCTAGCTCATTTGGTAAATGTGCAACTGATCCTGGTCTGAGTCGAGCAGCCACTCGGTGCTTGCCAGTTTCTTGCTACAGATCCGTAGTTCAGGGTTTTATTTTCTAGGTGTCCTATGGTGAGGACATAATGGCAACACGGTCACATCATGCCAATTACATAATTGCCAATCTTTCCGATTTACCCGGAAGGCTTCCGTTTTTTTTTTTATCGATCTTCTGGTCGGAAAACGATTTCGTCCGATTTTCAGAGATTTCATCTAAAATCCCCCAGTGTTTTTTAAAATGCTGATTTTTTTAAAAAAAATTTAAATACCTATTTTTCTTGATGCATGTTTATTTAAATTTTTATGCATATGTGCATATTTAATAATAAATACACGTACATAAACACAAATATCGGTAAGAACACCAGAAAAATTCGTCTGCCGTTGACGGCGCATGCGTGGCGTGACGTGGAATTTTAGCTCCAGCTATGACGTAGAGTGATGCCCCTGCACAACGAAATCATGCATCTGTATTTGTAGTTGTTGGGGAAGGCAAGAAAGAATGCGCTATATCGATAAGGTTTTGGTCAAGCATGTGACTCTTTATAGGGAAGCCACGTGTTAGACATATCTGGTATTTCTTTGCTCCGGAAAGAAAGTTTTGTTTTTAGGTGTTTTTGAAAACAACGTTAACGATGTCGACCGTTAATAAAAGGTACTACCAAACGTTTAAAGCCAAATATATGAAGATGTTTAATTTTATTCAAAAATCAAGACTGGGGCCAAAATATGCTTTCTGCACGTGTTGCCGTAAAGACATAAGCATTACTCACGGTGGTAAACGCGATATTACTTTGCATTCTGAGACTGTTAAACATAAGAAGACGTTCAAGGCTGTAGAGTCTAATCATAGTATCAAGCCTTCATTTTTTGCATTTAACGATACCTCCATGATTAAAGCTGAATGTTTATTTACATTGTTTTTGATCGAACATAATTTGCCAATGAATTGCAGCGATCACACGGGGATGCTCTTTCGGAAAACGTTTCCTGACAGCAGTATTGCAAAACAATATGGATCTGCAAAGACCAAAACTTCTGCAATTATGAAAGAAATGTCTGCAAAGGAATCCTCATCACTTGTTGAAAATTTAAGGTGCTATCCATTTTCAATTGCAACTGATGGAAGCAACGATGTTGATTCAAAGCTGTATCCAATAGTGGTAACTTTCTTCGATCCTTTATGTGAAAAAATTGTGAATTGTCTTTTATCTATGCCATCTTTGAAAGAAGATGCTACTGGGTTAAATATTGGAAATCTTCTGTTAAGTTAATCTAAAAACATTCCGATTTCTAATTGTGTTGCCTTTAGCTGTGATAATGCACCTGTTATGATAGGAAAAAAAGCAGGTGTAGCAGCGGTGTTAAAGAATCATCACCAAAATATTGAAATTATGGGCTGTTCCTGCCACCTTATTAACTTAGCAGCTGAAAAGAGTGCTGCATGTTTGCCATTTAAAATCGATGAAATTTTGGTAGACATTGACTATTACTTACAAAAGAGTTCGAAAAGAAAAGATAGGTTGAAAATTCTTCAAGAATTTCATGAGACTGATATAAAAAAGGTACTAAAACACGTTAGCACTCATTGGTTGTCTGTTGGAAAGTGCTTAGAGCGTATAATCCAGCAGTGGCAACCTTTGATCAGTTTTTTTAAGGAAGAGGTCATGAAAAGGAATCAAATCACATTACTTTCTTTACTATTCCCTCTATCAAAGTTTCGGTTGAAAATGCGGGGAAAGTGAAAGAATGTAACAGCAAAAAAGCATCGCAGAAATTAAAAAGGAAAGCTCAAAATTATGTGGATATTACTGAAAATTCCATGTTTCGTGAAGAAAGGTTGTTTTATTTTCTGTCGGAAGATATCAATAAGTCTTTCTGTTTATTTTTTATCTTATATTGTGCCTGTATTTGAAAAAGCAAATGCCCAACTTCAGTGTATGGAATCGCACATTCATATGCTACAATCTCTTCTCTTAAACTTGTGCAGAGAAATGCTAGTGAAATTTGTAAAACCAAGCATCATAAAATCATGTAGTGATATTTTGAAAGTCCACTATCATGAGATGAGTAATCAAAAAGATGGTGTTGATATCTTAATTGGAAATGGGACACTAAAAGTAATCCAAGATTTTAACATCCATGATAAAAATGGATTTTATGGAATGTCAGAAGTTATTTCATAGCATCATGTGGCTACTTGCACAATAAATTTCCTTTTGAGTTAGAAATGTTACATTATGCAGAGATTACACGAATATTAAATTTTGAAAATGCATAATTTTCCAGCTTAAAATATTTTTCAGAAAAATTCCCTGTTCTTTTGTTCAATAATACAGAAGATGAAGCTGTTGATACTTTACAAACAGAATTCAGTGAGTTCCAGGCTTTCGAAGTTCCACAAATTGTGAGTAATGAAGGTAGCATTGATGCACAATGGGTGGCCATAGGTAAAATAAAAAATGATACTGGCGAATTAAGAACTGGCGACTTTCTGAACATGCTGTCAATGCCTGATCCCTCAGAGTAATGCATGGTGCTGATCGGGTAGAAGAAAATTGAACTGACTTCAGATCGACATTAGAAAATTTACTAATAGTTAAATGCAGACAACATGTGAAATGTTACGAGAATGTATTTGACAAAAAATTTCTCGAAAATGCAAAATTTTGCACTTCATCATTTGTAAATTCTAAGAATTAATATTGCGTTTAATAGAGTTTAATCCTCTATTATTATTAATTTAATAAATATTTAATTTCCTCATTGTACCCTTTTTTCATAAATTATGCATGGTTTTGTTTAATTAAAAAGTGGTGGCCTGCCTGCGCGTGCGATAGACTACAGATTTTTCACTTCTAGAAGTTGGCATCTATGTAAATGGTTTCGGCATTGCAACGGGGGGATGGGGGTCGGTGCAATGCCGAAACCACGATGTGCATATTTGCAGTTTTTCATATATGTGCTTTGGCAACAGCGATAGCTTTTAAAATTTACAATGCCGAAAACACGAACATGTTCGGACTTTTTTAATTATGTCTTTCAATAAATTTTAACTTTTTTAAATATTTTTGAAAGTTACGAAAACAAATGTGGATTTTAAAAAAAATACTAATCAATGCAATATACTGATACTGACATAATTTAGTGTCATTAGTAGCTTACATTTCGCTTGTAGTTAATTTTATAAAATCAGTTTTGAATTTTATATTCCCAGGCGAACGTATAAATCTTCCCCCCACCCCCCCAAACTACAAATTTGCCCATTGGTGGGTTTGGCATCGGATCAACGATTATTTGCCCAAACCTGGCAACACATTTCACAGAAGAAATCTAAATTGATTTTCAAGGTTTGTGCCCCCCGCCCCACGAAAAACTGATAATAAAGTTTAATTAAATGCCTATTTTTATTAGCGATATTACTGTTAGCCTAGTATATGCATGCCCACATAGGCGTAGGTAAAAATTCATAAGGGGGTTATAGGCTTAATGGGAGGGGTTACAGAGCTACAACTCATATATTCCTATGTTAAATATACAAAATTTCATTGCAATGGGGGTTACAACCTCCAAAACCGCCCCCTGGCTCCGCCTATGCATGTCTATTATCTAAATCTGGCTAAATTTAACGAAAGTTGTAAAGAAGTTACCGAATCATAAATCTTTCCTCTGAATCAGTTTTCACTATGACACACATGTTATACTCTTTAAATCTACCCACTGGTTCGTTTTCACACATCTCTACTTGAATTAAATGCAGCCCTTAAAGCGCAAACAGTAACCCCCCCAAGCACACTCACACAACGATAAAAATTTTGTATTTTTTTTTTTTTTTCACATCGTTCACATAGTTCTTAAATTTTTTTTTATCTAAAAGAGAAAGCAGTTGTTCACCTGAAAATAAAGAATTAAAAATTCCGAGAAACATATACGGGAAGTATAAAATGATCCCATGTTGGAATACCCAATTATGATTCATTTTAATGCGATATCCGACTTTTGGGAAATTTTATGACGTTGCAGCCAAAACAAAACAAAATAACGTTATTTCTATGGAACTTTTTTTTTCGTGATCAAAACTAGATTCTTATATATAGGATATAATAAAATGTGTGTAATGGAATAGAAATAAAATAGAAATAATTTTATTTAACCGATATACAGCGGTTGTAGATATGTCCGTTACGATATCATTCTGACCGCACAATTGAAATTTGATTAAATTTATGGAATTTTGACAAAAATAGGTTAGAAATGGAAGAGAGTAGAAATCAAAAGCTTGTTGCTAGGCTCTCCACCAATTAGATAATTTATTTCAAAAATTTTAAAAACGGTAATTTTGCCAATTTGGGGTTCCTTAATGTGCATTATTTATA
>QLNU02014176.1:73190112-73238072 GCA_006491805.2 Dysdera silvatica
CTTTGCATTCTAAGACCGTTAAACACAAGGAGGCGTTCAAGGTTGTGAAGTCTAATCACAGTATCATTTATTTTTTGCATTTAACGATACCTCCGTGATTAGCGCTGAATGTTTATTTAGATCGTTTTTGATCAAACATAATTTGATAAAAAAATTGGAGCGAGCACACGGGGATGCGCTTTCGGAAAATGTTTCGTGACAGCAGTGTTGCAAAACAATATGTATCTGCAAGGACTAGAACTTCTGCAATTATGAAACAAATGTCCGCAAAGGAATCCTCATCAGTTGTTGAAAATTTAAGGTGCTATCCATTTTCAATTGTAACTGATGGAAGCAATGATGTTGATTCAAAGCTGTATCCAATAGTGGTAACTTTCTTCTATCCTTTATGTGAAAAAGTTGTGAGTTTTTATCTGTGCCATCTTTGAAAGAAGATGCTACTGGGTTAAATATTGGAAATCTTCTGGTAAGTGCTTTACAATCTGAAAACTTTCCAATTTCTAATTGTGTTGCCTTTAGCTGTGATAATGCACCTGTTATGATAGGAAAAAAAGCAGGTGTAGCAACGGTGTTAAAGAATCATCACCAAAATATTGAAATTATGGGCTGTTCCTGCCACCTTATTAACTTAGCAGCTGAAAAGAGTGCTGCATGTTTGCCATTTAAAATCGATGAAATTTTGGTAGACATTTACTATTACTTACAAAAGAGTTCGAAAAGAAAAGATAGGTTGAAAATTCTTCAAGAATTTCATGAGACTGATATAAAAAAGGTACTAAAACACGTTAGCACTCGTTCGTTGTCTGTTGGAAAGTGCTTAGAGCGTATAATCCAACAGCGGAAATCTTTGATCAGTTTTTTTAAGGAAGAGGCCATGAAAAGGAATCAAATCACCCCACTTTCTTTCTTTACTATTCCCTCTATCAAAGTTTCGATTGAAAATGCAGATAAAGTGAAAGAACGTAACAGCAAAAAAGCATCACAGAAATTAAAAAGGAAAGCTCAAAATTATGTGGATATTTCTAAGAAACAAAAAACTGAAAACTCCATGTCTCGTGAAGAAAGGTTGTTTTATTTTCTGTCGGAAGATATCAATAAGGCTTTCTGCTTATTTTTATCTTATACTGTGCCTGTATTTAAAAAAGCAAATGCTCAACTTCAGTCTGCGGAACCGCATATTCATATGCTAAAATCTCTTCTCTTAAAATTGTACAGAGAAATGCTAGTGAAATTTATAAAACCAAGCGTCACAAAATTATGTAATAATATTTTGAAAGTCCACTATCATGAGAGGAGTAATCAAAAAGATGATGTTGATATCTTAATTGGAAATGGAACACTGAAAGTAATCCAAGATTTTAACATCCATGATAAAAATGAATTTTATGAAAACGTCAGAAGCTATTTCATAGCAGCATGTGACTACATGCACAATAAATTTCCTTTTGAGTTAGAAGTGTTACATCATGCAGAGGTTACACAAATATCGAATTTTGAAAATGCATCATTTTCCAGCTTAAAATATTTTACAGAAAAATTTCCTGTTCTTTTGTTCAATAATACAGAAGATGAAGCTGTTGATGCTTTACAAACAGAATTCAGTGAGTTCCAGGCTTTCGAAGTTCCACAAACTGTGAGTAATGAAGGTAGCATTGATGCACAATGGGCAGCCATAGGTAAAATAAAAAATGATACTTGTGAATTAAAATTTAAACGACTTTCTCAGGTTATGCTGTCAATACTTACGATCCCTCACAGTAATGCAGCATGCGAGAGAGTCTTCAGTCAAGTGAAGAAAATTAGAACTGACTTCAGGTCAACCATGTCTGATGACACATTAGAAAATTTACTAATAGTTAAATGCAGACAACATGTGAAATGTTACGAGAATGTATTTGACAAAAAATTTCTCAAATGCAAAATCTTGCACTACAGCATTTGTAAATTCTAAGAATTAATATTGCGTTTAATACAGTTTAATCCTCTATTATTATTAATTTAATAAATACTTAATTTCCTCATTGTGCCTGTTTTTCATAAATTATGTATGATTTTGTTTAATTAAAAAATGGTGGCCTGCCCACGCGTGCGTGATTGACTACAGATTTTTCACTTCTAGAAGTTGGCACCTATGCAATTAAGTTGCATTCGATTCCAGTGTTACGTTGGGATGTGTGCCATTTTCACTGCCCACCGTGGAGCAGTGTATCTGCTCCTTAGACAATAGGGGTTCGGATTTCTCTGGGAAACCAGGTCGTGGCACAGAACGACCCTAGCTGTCCTTTTTCCATTAAAACACAAAATTGTGGGCCTGAAATGTTATTGCGAATGTTTATGTTTACAGAGAGAATTCTTAAACATAAAAAACTGCTTGTACATAAAGTTTCGTTGTTAAACCACTTTAACCTTTAGTTTATATTTGGTTTTCCAATTGCAGTATGAGCTCTCGATGGGCAATTTTCCTTACAGAACATGGGGAACCCCTTTTGAGCAGTTGAAGCAGGTGGTAGAGGACGACCCCCCACGGCTTCCAAATGGGCAGTTCACATCTGACTTTGAAGATTTCATAGTTCAATGGTAAGGTCGTTTTTTTTTTTTACAGCAAACTTTGCGATGCTTAAAACTGTTTCCTGAGAAACATGATGGTTTATAATCTATGGAAAGCAATGTGTAAAATTGTGCAAATAAGACGTAACTTCAGAATTTATTTTTGAAGGTTTTCGTATGAATAAAATCTTCCTTGACATGACAACGCTAATCACTTAACCTTTGATCACAGGGTCTAAACTTAGTTCGAGTTGTATGCATGTATAGCTATTTGTCACCCTAGTTGTAGTGACATTATGGACTAGAAAACATCGTTGCTACTAATGTTCAATTTTTGGAGTTCTTGTGATGTATAGTGGTATAGGCGTTCACAGGAAGTTCTTAAGTGGGGGGGGGAGGTATGGAGCTACAACTTCATATATTCCTATGTTAAACATACAAAATTTCAGGTTACAACCCCGTCAATGCCCCTGTGTATACCAGTGTATAGTGGCACAATAGTAATGGCTTTTTCATGTGAAAAGATAATCAGTGTACTGCACAAAATATTTAAATAACGAAATACACACAAATGCAGTGTAATGCTCCAACTCACATTAAACTGTGCATGTGTGTGTTTCATTTTTTAAATAGTCATGGCTTTATATATTATGCCATTAACCCTCTGACTGCTCAATTTTTTTTATCAAAATCGATTCAAAAACTGCATATTTCTTTTTATTCAATATTTTAAATCTACATGTAATTGAGAGTTAAAATATGTAGCACATTTTTGTAACCAAAGATGATGTGAGATGAAACATGGAAAAATTTCATACCCAGGAAAATCGCTTGAAAAGAAAATCTTGTTACTTTCATGTTGCCCGTGGAAATCACGGGAGCAGTCAGAGGGTTAACAGGACTTTCACTTAACCTGGAGAATTTGGAATTGTGTCAGGGAAAGGCCGGGGGGATGGGATTTTTTGCTATATGGCATGATTTTGTTATTGTCATGGGCATGAAAAAGAAACGTTAAATAAGTTAAAACAGAACATTAAAAAAGACGTTAAAAAAGAAAACAATTCTAACTTAAACTACTGAGTAAATGATAAAGGATTTATACTTCTGTGTCAATATGTAACTCCAAACATTAAATGCTTAGGTCCACGTGTGGATTCTATGTCTGGATCCCAGAGGGAAATTAGGGTTTCCACGCATAGGGGGAAAAATGATATTTTTTGGTCAAAACAAAAAAAAAAAAATCTGGAGTTCAACGAAGTTCAAGTTCTGAATAGCTGAACTTCATGCCAATGTGAGGTTATTTTCCACGAAACAAAGTTCAATTCAAAATTTTGGTTTGCGATTAATCGGGAAATTTTGTTAGAAAAAGTCGTGGGAATTTTGTTCTCCATCATCATTGGAAATACTTGAAATGTAGGTTTGTATCATTGTGTACGTTTGGCTTATAGATGGATGAGTTTTTTAATTGCATATTCTAATGTTAATAAAAAGAGAATTTTTGAAATCAGTCGATAGATTGAATATTGACTATTCTTTTCCAGTTTGCAAAAGGACTTTCGAAAAAGGCCCAACTATCCATCTTTATTGCTACACCCATTTATATCATCCGGCGAGATACATGATTACGATATTTCAACATATGTATCGACTGTTCTGGAATCGTATGGCAGTATATCCCAGGCCGCAGCAGATTAAATTCATAGTGCGGCCCAAGAAGGAAAGACAAAACTCTTTTCGATTTGACTTCGCTTGGTGCTTGCTCTTTGCTTGTGGTATTAGCATCAACTTGGGTATTTAAAATAGTTAAATAGTTCTCAAAAGAATAGGTTAGCATCGAAGGGACTTTATTCTCATTCTCACCAAAAACAAGTGTTTTCAATTCAAAACAATCTCTTTTATGACAAATTATCTTAGATTATTTCAAGACAGAGGTCTTGAATATTTGCTGTCATGGTCTAGCTTTCCATGAATGGATTTTGATCGTTGGCATCCCTTTAAAAAGTGATCCGATTGTAGTGTTGAAAGAAGTCTTTGGAAAGTTGCAATCTTCTTAAGTCGAATGAAGTCCTTTCGTCAATAACTGATTCCATTATAATAAGTATGCTGCTGTGCCTTTATGCAGAGATTAATGCTTTGGAACTAGTACTACGAAACATGCAATATTGGACCGTTTTCGAATTAGCTTCATGATCATGGTTATTTGTTTTTTAATTTGCATCGTTATTTAGTTTGACCTTCATGTGAAGGCTTTTGTCAGATAGTTACATCTTCATTTAATTATATAGCTCATGTTTTTGTGGCCAAACGAACATTTTTAATTATTAATGAATACCTTTGTCACTCTCAGTGTAAATACTATTCTTAAATAGCAGGAGGAATTGTAAATACAGGAATAAAAGTGTTCCGCTTGTGACCTTATTTTTGCCGAGTATACATCGTGTGCCTGTAATGGTATACCCAGTATGTCTAATTAGCACTGTGATGTATTGTAGTGTTTTGCATTTGACGTACGCTAACAAGGTTTTACATGAAACTTTTCGTAAGGCGGATCTTCAAATAAACATTGAATTAGTATGCTCATGTAGTAGTCAGAAGTGATTATTTTATTCTTAGTTTATGTGAAGAACTTCACTTCGGAAACTAGTATTCTGTATTAATAATCCAAAAATTTAGGTTATCTTAAGTGGCATAGTTCAGAGACGTAAGGATTCTGCTATGTAAATACTTTTTCCAAGTTTGTTAGTTTTAGCGTTTCTAGTTCCATTTTTAATTGTATGCGCATTATGGAACTATTCCAAAACCCGTTTTATGATACCATGACAGTGGTATAAGTAACCGACGGTTATGTCATAATTAAAACGTCACAATGACCACAAATGCACGATTTAATGTTAATTTAAAATTGTATAATTGCCTCATTCATACTCTAGTGTCTTCATGATTAGCAAAAGAAAAAAAAATATTTTCGCATCACTTGTACAATGTTTAGGATTTTCAGTTTTTGGATTTTATGTATCTGTTATGAAATTAAAGTATTTTTACTAAATTAGTTCATTTCTTTTCTCGTTTTTATTAGAAAATTTTTGTCTGGTAAATTACACAAATGGGAAAATCGCATACACACCAGAGATGTGCCAAATTGTTCAGTGAATATACCTTTCATCTTCTGTAGGTGGGCAGAATCATTCATTGCCACAGTTAATGAATGATCTTGCACATCTCCGATACACACTTTGGAGTCATCAAAGAGACAGATACACTGAGCATAAGGCTATCTGTTATGACGACTAGAGCCCGGATTATATGCAGTTGCATATTTTAGCCCTTTTTAGCATTTGTGCATATAAATGCATAAAAATTATGAATTTCCAGAATAAAGGCATATTTTAAGGGTTTTAGTAATTTTAAGAATTTTATTCTTTCATCGGGAAATTTTTTGCAATACTAAACTTTACTCTTAATTTGTATCTGAGCAGAAGGGCAATAGAATTTATAAATGGACACGTTTAATTACGCCCCAGCAGGGGTCCTCAACCCACAGCCCACTGGCATGTTTGCTCATGAAAAAATATAAATTACTTCGCACAAAAATAATGCCTCTTGCTCCCTGCAAGTCTTAAACCTATATATTTTATGAAGTAACACATGATTTTGACTCAATCGCGTTTTACTTCAGTTTCCTTTCATATATGGACATAAGAGGTACTGTGTGTTTACGAAAAGAAGTTCAATAGAACAGTTAGAAATAACAGGAGGTGACGTCACAAACAGGCTAGTTTATTACTGCAGAGGAGGCCGACTCCAATTTCAGAACTTGTTTTTAGTGAACGTTTGTCGGCGCCAAAATCAAGTTCTGAAATGTGAGTCCTCCTCTTCTGTAATGGGATAGTCCGTTTGTAACGTCACCTCCCGTTATTTCTAACTATTCCATCGGACTGCTTTTCGTGAACAAACAGTAGTTTTATTGATTTGCAGTGCAACAGTGATTTTAAAACAAAATTCAACTTACCACTCATTGAATTCTATTCTAAATATATCGATAAGAACATCTTCCCAACCATCCAACTGTAAGATCTGAAAATGTCACTATTCGGCAGTACATCCGTCCGTGAGCAACTCTTTTGAAGAATGAAGTTGGTAAAATTAAAAGCTAGGACCAGAATAACTGACGCCCACCTTAAAAACACTCTTAGGGTTGCAACGTCAAAAATAATACTTGATGTTGATAGGCTTCTTAAAAATAAGCAGTGCCAAAAAATCTTACTAAAAGGATAGATTTTGCTTCATGTATTAACTAGAAGTATTGGAAATGTGTTTACTTCCATATGTACTTTATAATATATTGTCCAGGGGGTATTCAAAAAATATTTTCGGGGCACACATTTTCCAATAAAGGAACCTAAGAAGAAAACAGCAACAAACGCAGATTCTGGGGCACCCATCCCGGGATCTGCCCTTTTCAGTCAATATCGCCGGTGCAGTAATTGACGTCCCATGAGCCAACAAAAATAAACAAAATTGGCTCTTGGACTGAAAAAGGTTGAAGACTCCTGTTCTAGAGTTCCAAAAATGTTATAGCCGAATTATACTCTTATTAGGAAAACCAAAGATTAGTTTTACTGTACTAGGCTGACAACTGATCGAGGGTGAGGTTAAAACAATCATTCTAAAATTATTTTAATCTGACTCCCAATTTCACATTTTCTCTTTGTGATAGACATGGATCTATCATCGATAAACTATCTGTAATAGACAACCCGCAAAAAAATTCTAAGTGCTGTTCAATACCTCTTGTAGCTCTGAAAAGGTTCCTTTTGGGCCATAAAAATGCTATTACATGATAGAAGATAAAGCTTAACTGTTTAGACCATCTAGAGACATTGCAATATTTGAACCATATATATATGGTTTCACTTTGTCTCGTGCAGAACGACCCTTGTCCTTGCGTCGTAAACATAAAACCAACCAACGTTGTAATATCCCATCATAGAAATTATGCTGTATAAAACGTATGATTTAATGTATATCGAATTTTTCTACTTGGCGGTTAATAATATATCCACACGTTTTAAAATACTGGACATTAAATTTTCAAGCATTAAAAAATTTTATGTACATATTTATTCATTCTAAGTGCATATACATGGGTATTTTGAATTTCTTTATTACATATTTTGATAGCTTTCGCCCGCTCCTTAAAAATTCCTTAAAATCAGTTTTCGTTTTTAAGGGTCCTTAATTTTATCACCTACTCCTTAAAAACGCCTTAAAATAAGTTGAAATTTCACCAACGGCTTACGAAACACGCGGTAGTTCCCAAATTTTGGAAGCCATAAAATTCCTTCAGGAAGAGTCAAGTATTACGTAAGCAATATTTTGGCCATTTTATACCCCTCTCCCTCCTAAGCAAAAATTAACATTGGCTAACATAGGAAAATAAGCACAACAGCAATGCCCTCTCTCCCCAAAGGTGCTTACGTAATACTTGAACTCTTCTTAACCCATCTTCGAACAAAGGCTACTGAGGGGTGTGAATGGAAAATTTTTACTCAGTTTTCGTCCCCGTACGCCGGGAGGCTCAAGGTTAAAGACACCCTCCAGCTTGATTTTATACGGACGGCGATCTATGCACGCATGCCTGTTAACTTGTACGGTTTTCGGGTGAATTGTAAGACTACGGGTTATGGGTAAAATATTTTTTTTTTTTTAAATTTAAAGCCAAAAAAAAATAGATCAGTTCGCGATGCCGGCATTTTACCGCGGGAGAGAAGGACGTAACTGCTAACTTCAGTTTTGGTAATGTCTTTGGATTTTCCGTTTTATGTATCCCTCCCCCCATTTTTTTTTCGGTTAGAAATAAATCCCTAATTTTTCGGTTGGTGTCATGCAGTGGTCACATGGGAAGCGCCACCCAGTTCGCGGAACCCATTAAGAACCTTTTTGTTGCTGCTATTGTATGGGGTGGGGCGTCCCTCTGTGAATAGCGCGATTAAAACGTTCTTACTTAGGTCGCGCGATCTACGTGGCGCCTCCCAGCTGGCTCAGCCTGACTCCGGCCTTCGCTCCTCAGTTGGTTTTTCTAAAGCTGTATAGCTGGCTCAATTTCAAAGTGTCAGAAAACATGATCCACAAATTTCCATTTTGGGACGACCTTTATCTCATGCTGAGGTATGTAAGTTGCATTTTTCAGCGATTTTTTGTATTCTTGGAAGCAAATTTTTTGTATTATTGAAAGGAAATGGTTTGAATGTCGAAACTGATTAGCTGCAGCTAGGATTTTGTGGACTTTAAATAACTGAAATGCCAGTGAGTATAAAAAGGAAAGAAGGTTGTCCGATTATGAAGACATTTTGACCGAACATGCAAATGATTAAAATTTGGTGTCCAATGAATGAATAGCGGGAACTCCAGCGCATCGGAACTGCGCATTCAGCAGGTGTATATAAGGAGCGATTCTCAATATGTGGTCAAAATTTCTGTTGCATTTTGACTGCGGATATCTTACGTCGACTGTAACAATGCCTCGCCGAAAGATTCGTGCTCATTACGAGCATATGTCAGAGTTTGAAAGAGGTTGTGCTATCGGATTGAAAGAGGCTGGTTGGACGAATCGAAGAATCGCTGGACATGTGGGTCGAAGCGATGCGGCGATTGGACGGTGCTGGCAAGAGTGGGTCAACAACGGCAGATGTCAGCGTCGGGACGGCAGCGGTCGACCTAGGGCCACAACAGAACGGGAAGACAGAGCGATTGTCAGAGCAGCTGTCACAGCACCGGATTCGTCGTTATCAACTATCCAACGTGTGGCCCGCACACATGTGTCCAACATGACCCTCTGCAGACGACTGAGAGAGCGGAATTTACGCTCGCGCCGACCGTTACGCCGCTTACCTCTCACGCCTTTACACCGTCAAGTCCGATTACAGTGGTGCCGGGCTCGATCAACTTGGAACTGCGCTGACTGGGGACGTATAGTCTTTAGTGACGAGTCCCGTTTCCAACTGTGTCCTGACGACAACCGCAGACTCTCTCCGAAACTTTCAGGAAATGCAAATTAGGGTATGCTATTCAAATGATTAGAATTTCAGAGTCATCGCCTCTGCGTGGGCTGAGCAGCGCCCTCTGAACTGCTGATGGATCCGTATAAATAGAGGGCTGTAGCGGGGCGTGTATGGTTATCTGCTAGTGGTAAACGTTACATGAGACGTCACTATGCCTCTACGACGAAAGAGGGCGACATTTCAGCAAGTTACGGAGTTTGAACGGGGACGAATGATCGGCCTTCGTGAAGGAGGGTTTTCTTATCGTGCAATAGCAGCTCGTATGGGGCGTAACAGCAGCACAGTGATGCGAGTGTGGAAGCAGTGGGTTCAAGAGAACCAGACAACTCGGAAATCCGGGAGTGGACGCCGAAAGGTGACGTCAGCACGGGATGATAGACACCTGGTCCGCATGGCGGTGACGGACCGTTTTGCTTCATCTGGACAGTTGGCAGAACGTTGGTGCACTGCTACAGGTGTATCATTGTGTGCTTCATCAATTCGTCGGCGTCTACTGCACCGTGGACTGCGTGCAAGAGTTCCTTTATACAGGATCCTCCTGACGCAAAACCATCGGCGCCTGCGGCTACAATGGGCTCATGGACATAGAGACTGGCGTGCTGATTGGCAACAAGTGGTGTTTTCTGATGAATCCCGCTTTAATTTGGGGTACAGTGATGGCCGCATCCGTGTTAGACGCTATACCGGTGAACGCCACCTTCCGGAGTGCATTATCCAACGTCATAGTGGACGAACCCCCAGCGTTATGGTCTGGGGTGCGATTGCGTATCATGGACGATCTCAGCTGCTACGAATTGTGGGTAATCTTAACAGCAACCGGTACATCAATGAAGTTCTGGAGCCCGAAGTTGTTCCCTTCCTTCAAGGCATTCCCGGAGCTGTATTTCAACAGGACAATGCCCGCCCACATATTGCCAGGAATGTTCAAGACTTCTTTTCATCACAACAGATACAGCTTCTTCCTTGGCCTGCCTATTCGCCGGATATGTCGCCGATTGAACATGTGTGGGATTTCGTTGGTCGGCGTCTCGCTCGTGATCCTCGTCCCATAGCTACTACAGATGAACTTTGGGGTCGCATACAAGCAATCTGGAATGCTCTTCCTCAGGCACACATTCAACATCTGTTTGATTCCATGCCACGTCGTATAGCATCACTTATTGCAGCGCGTGGTGGCTTCACCAAATACTGATTTTCGACATGTAATATTGTTTTTTTGCTTTGTAATTTTAATCGTTTATTTGTATCAACACAGGTCGTTTGTACATTAAATTTCATTCAATTCGGACGAGTCCTTCATGGTGTTGCAATTTTTACAAACATGAGTTTATATTCCTATGTTAAATATACAAAATTTCATTCCAATGGGGGGTTACAACCCCCAAAACCACCCCCTAGCTACGCCTATGTCTTTCGATTGATACAATGTAAAACTACCAAGGCCACGCGCCCTGCGGTGGCGCAGTGTGGTAACGCGTTCGCCTAGTGCGCCGTTAATCCGGGTTCGACTCCCAACAGTGTACAAAGAACGCTTACTCAGAGATCTCATAAAAGATCGCACTGCTCACTGTAGTCCGGGGTTTGGTTCCCCAGGCCTTAAGAGGTTCGGATTCCTCGGAAAACTGTAGGTCCCGGCGCAGCATGACCACTGTAGTCTTTGAGCCGTAAAACCAAAAAACAAACAAACCAAGGCCACGTTCTTAGTTCACTAAGTGAGGTGAACGGTTCTAAAGAGATCGTTGTTCATAAGTCGCGATGAGCTGTTACTAATAATAAGTGATAAATTATTCGCAAAGAAAAGAACCATTTCTCGAATCACTGGTGGGGTACGAACCCATAGTCTTTTAACTGTCGGTCAAGTGCTTTACCATTAAGGTACAGGCATTAGATATTTTCCCCTTGCGAGTGCACATAAGGCGTTACTATGGACGAGTTCGCAATTAATAGAGCAGTGCTTGGACTACTTTTTAGACCAAAGCGGCAAGTCAAATAATTTGGCTCTGTTTATGCAGTTTCAGATACCAACTCAGCAGTTTCTAGACACCAAATATGACAAACGAATATATCCAATTATCACTTAACAATCTACTTGGGAAAAAAAGAATACAGATTCACATTAATAATCTGCAGAGCAAAATGCCTAACTTAATTAACTGCTTTACTTGTAGCGTGGTGTTACTTTTGCTTGATTCAAAGGAAGGCAAGTCACGGCGACAAAACCCGCAAGCAAATCACAGACTATTCAGCATCGGAAGTTCTGGAAATAAGCAGAGTTCTTTTCCCGTTTGAAATGCATTACAAAGTTAAAATTCTTCACGGGTTTTGACAATGGGTAAAACGAGTTTTAAAAAATATATTTTTCCCACTTTTGAATGCTGGGAGACATCTTGTGTCGAAGAAAAAAATGGCCGAATCGGGAGGATTTGGCAACGGAAATGGCACCGTCTGAATGTGAGACCTGGTTTACCAAGAATACAAAAGACCTCTGGAAATGTATTCATAGAGGTTGATATTGTGAGCTTCCTAGAATGGCTGACGGACTTCGGAGTTTTCGCTGACATCAGAAAAATTGTGGGCCATTTAGTTATTTCTTTTCGTTCAGCTGAAGTTTACCACAAGGGCTGGTTGGTTGTATATTTATGGCGCAAGAACATAAAGGGTCATTTCTGCGGCATTATCACAAGGAAATGTGGTTTGATAGTTAAAAATGCAGTAAATTGCGCTACAACATGTGTTTTTACGACGTGACTCGGACATCATGCGATATTATATAACTCTTCACTGTGGACATTATCTGTAAAACGCAGCGCTGAATTAAGGCCTTTGGGGGCCCCCTAGACCAAAAATAAATATGGGGCCCCTGAAGAACGTTGTTTTCGCGATATTTAGTCAGTAAATCCTGAGTTTTCCTTTAAGTTCATTATTTTTAGTATTCATATTTAGCAATAATGGATATTTCTCGGACTTCTGTAAACAACGAAGATTAAACTAGCGCTTAAATAACCCCAGGCCACTCCAAAGCTCCAGTGGAGGCCCCAAAAGCCGCGGGGCTCGGGCCTACTTGGCCTGTACGTAAATCCTGAACTGGTAAAATGTAAGCTTTAAATTAGCCATATGTTTGTTTATTACGGTGCAAGGAGGTCAAGTGTCATGCTGCGCCAAGACGTACAGATTTCCGAGGCGTCCGAACGTCTGCTGTCAAGGGAACTAACCCCCGGACTACAATCAGTGCCGTATTTATAAATGGGCGCGTTGGGCACTTGCCCATGGCGTAAAAGGCAGCGGATTTTTTTGAAATTATAATTTATTTACCGTAGAATTCTGTCGATCAGTCCGCTTCGAGAAAGCGCTCTCCAGCCTTCTTTTTTTCTAAATCTCAAATTTTAAAAAATTGTGTGAAACAACCCCGACCCCAAGGCCGGATCCAGGCAGGTGGCGTGCGCCCATCTGAGAATAATATATTTTCATTAAAAATGATTATTTTCAAGTAGAAAATAAAACTAAACTTACAAGTGAAATTTTCAAGCTTTGCGCCCTTCCTGAAATTTTGTTTTGCATCCGCCCTTGCCCCCTCCCCCAATATCAAAAAAGAAAAAAAAATCGTCAAATAAGCTGAATTTATTTATAAAAATATTGCTAGTACAGCTAATAATAATAATGCATATAAGACAGTTACAAATATCGCCCCTTCCCTATCCCCCCTGGAGTTTTCGTTGCATTTGAGGGGGGCGGAAAGGCCGAATTTTATTTATTTCTGCTAGTACGACGGGAAGGGGCATGGGCTTAACTAGTTTCGAAGTCTAGGGGGGGCTGACCCATTTTCTAGAGGTGGGGGGCTAAACCGTATACCTCAATGCTTAGCAGAAATTTTCTAGGGGTTTAGCCCCTCCCTAGTTACACCAATCGAGGGGGGGGGGGACAAAAATCGTGGTGCCCAGGGTGCCTCGTTTCCGTCACTGACTACGATGGGTAGAAAAATGGCACGCGCTCAACGATACCATTGGGAATCGAACCCAGGTTAATGACATGATTAACGAATGCATATTCCTACGCCCCGGGTGCAGATTTGCGGCAAAAGTTGAGGGGGGGATAAAACTTTCTAAAAATGTATGATAGATAAATATGCTTAAAATGCCTGTCTCTGACACACATTCCTCATAATGAGTAGGCCGCCTAAAAGGATGGACAGACATCACTCAAGTTTGAAGGCGATGATCTTGTCTTCCTATTATAAAACTTCAATATTCATTAAGATATGTAATAAATGTTTCCAGGTGAGCCCGCAATTTCTATGGTGACAGTGCAAAAAATGATTTCTTTTCCTTGATACAATACTTAGAAAGTGCACTTTAACTGAAAACGTTGGTTTTATTTCTTTAAAAATCTTCCGAAAAGCGTGTTAGGTTACCGAAGTTAGTTTCCCAAAAATTATTGCACCTACGTTTATCCTAATAAATATTTTTGCAGATAAGTATTTGCAAATAAGTATTTTTATCTTCTAAATTAAGTTTTTCAGTTTCCTTTTGGTGTGGGTGTAGCATAGCAACGTAATTTAACCTAGGTATGCTCATTGTTGACTTGAAAGCAAAAATAAGGATAAGAAAAAGATATTAAAATAAAAAAAAGAAAGGAAGGAAGATTTGAAATTAAATGTTTGTTATATCTGAGATACGTTTTTGATCTCCTCAAAGAACTAAAACTTCTCTCTGCCTCGCATATGGAGTTTGGCACCACAAGCAAAAGCCTTACAAGGAAACCTTTTACCATGTTCGTCGCACCCGGAGTCGATGCTAGGACTATTTTGTGTAGTTTTTAATGCTGATTCCGAATATGTATTTAATTTTTTGCAAAATTCATTTTTCGAGCAATTATAACCACATAAAGATGACGAGTCGGAGAGCTTTTGAAGAGAAATTCATATTGCGGTATGCTTAAGATTTGGCTCAAAGTCGTTTTTTAACCAACCTAGTCTGAACCAGATGATCACTCAATGAGTACAGTGCATTTGAAACATTTCGCCAATTTCATATTCTTACGACATTTACGCAGTTTTTGTAAGTTCGCCAACGTCCAAGAACTGTCTTCTAAATTGGAACATGAAAACTGTGACATTTTACATTATGACAGCTATCCATTTTTAAAATGTAGATATTGCCATAATTTTTGTGTCTTCCCCATTTTTACATGCAGTTTCCCTACCATTAAAAGGTTGTAATATTTTATTTATCAAAATTCAGATTAAAATTTCTCGCCAAAAGGTCGCCAACTCGTCATCTTTAAGAGGTCATAATTACTCGAAAAATGAGTTTTGCAAAGAACTAAAGACATATTCTGAATCAGCTTTAAAAATTACACAAAATAATCCTAATGTCGACTGCAGGTGCGACAAACATGATAAAAGGTTCCCTCGTTCGTAACATTTTCACTTTACTAAATAACTGTGGCGCAGTATAGCCCAGATGCTCTTGCGCCATAAAAAAGCCAAACAAACAAATTAAATAACTCGCGAATTTCTGATGGCCTTCCTAATATTGATTTGTATATCTTCTTTCATGGATTTAGAGTTGGATTTTTGTCTAAATAATTTCATTTCTGATTTTATCATTTCAGCGTCTCTTTCCAGATACTCGTTCAATTCATTACAAAAGATTTTTTCTAGCAAACTTTTTTTTTAGTCTCGAAATCTTGCCTATTCCTTCTTGATTAAATCTGTTTCATAATCCAATGATGGCAAAATCAGTTACCATGTAATATTCTTTTCGGTAATATTCCGATGTTGAGTTAGCTTCAAAAGCTTCTGCTGGACTTGAGAAGGTTTTTTTTTCTTCTTTACATAGGAGGTTGAAGGAGAATTAAATTATGATCTCCAGAAAATTTCGTTGTTGGTTCGAAAATTTTTTTAAATTCCATTTCTGATCGGCTGGAAACGATGCTTTCTGTAACTAAAGCTAAGACTTCTATCATCCCCATTACAGTTTGTTGACGAAATTATAGGGCTTTAATCAACATTTCAAGTTGTACTAAAATATGGTTTGCCATTAAAAGTCCCAGTACAGTAAAACTGACTTCAAATCTTTGCAATAGCCCACTAGCATGGCTATTTTTTTAAAGGCTTGGTTCTTCTAAAGTTTCCAAAAGTAAATCATAATTATTTAAAATATTGTTCATCTGAGAATCTCGGTAGCTTCATCGAGCAGGGCATAAAGGTTTTATGTTGATATTATTAGAAACCGATCTGTTAACATCTGCCTATGCTATTTCTTTTAATTTTTGTTTTGCATTTAGAGACCAGCCTAGAAAAATGCTCAGAGATCACGAGCTCGTTGCAAAGAGTTCCGATCGGTAAGTGAAACTTCGCATGCGTCATTTATTACTTGATTAGTTGAATGTGCGCTGCAACGAATAAATGTTATCAGTGGCTGTTTCCTCCCCAATTTTCGTTAGGATCCTATGTTTTGTCCTCATATTGGTTGTGAAATCACATGCTTGTCCTCAATTTTGTTAAAGGGAGCTGCAACCTGACCAGAACATCAAAAATTACCTAGAGAATTCACTCTCTACTTTCCAATGTCAATAAAGCTGTTTGGAACTGTTGTTAGATGAGAAGATTAAAAATCAACAATACCGTCAGTTGCCAATGTTGCCTGACCATATGCCCTTCTAAAGGTGTATAAACCGGGAATGCCATTCCGACCAATTGTTTCAAATATTGGTACAGCCACCCATCCACTGTCCAAATATCTTGTCCGGAAATTTTCACCTCTACTAACAAATAATACTCTTACAGTTAAAAACTCTTCCAGTTTTATTGAAAAATTAAAGCTACTTAATCCTAATTCCTTCAAAATAGTATCGTTTGATGATAAGAGCTTATTTACAAAGTACTATCCAAAGCTCACTTGATTCACTTACTCGGAGATTGAAGGAGTTCCATTATACAGATCATGAAATTAACGAACTGATTCTCCTTACCAAACTATGTATCAACCAAACTTGTTTCTTGTTTGAAAATAACTTATACAAACAAACTAGCGGTCTTGCAATGGGAAACTCAATATCCCCGTTTCTGTGCGATATATTTATGATTATAAAGAAGAAAATTTTTTGACTCATCCCATTCAAATTCTGGATAAGATATGTGGATGATACTTTCACTCTAATTTCTAGCAATATGAATCCTTCACAGATCATCAACCTCCTAAACACCATTGATCTTAACATCCAGTTTACTTTCGAAGAAGAAAAGGACTGTTCGCTGCCGTTCTTCGACGTTTTAGTTCATAGAACACCTACTGGTTTCCAAATCAGTGTCTACCGAAAACTTAATTCCGTTAGCCTTCTTCCTCACGCTCTATCGGCTCATCCACGAAGCCAGAAAATGAGCTCGTTTTATTGGTTGGTGTTTCGTGCCATCAAATTCTCTTCTACAAGTGATGTGCTGACTAATGAACTTCGCTACACTCGAAAAATTGACTTATACCGCGGCTACAATCCAACCGCCATTGATCATATTTTTAGGAAACTAACTAAACCTAAATAGAATCTTTTCTCTCCAGTGATTTTTCAGCATGTAAGGACATTGAAATAATTTGACGACGACACTGCGTAACATTAAATTAATTGAAAAGGAACAACAAATTAACACATTTTTAAAAAGATTAATCGTATTTGTTGTTCCTTTTCAATTAATTTATGTAAGGATATTGTTTGCATTCCTTATGCTTTGAAAATTTCTGCCAGGATAGCTGTTGTTTTATAACACATAAATTCAACTTTCGCGTTACCTTCACTCCAATCAACAAAATAGGCTTTTCTCATCTTAAGGATACCATCCCGGATTCTGACAGCTGGGACATATATTCCATTCCGTGCCAGTGTGGCCAAATTTATATCGGTCAAACACGGAGAGCACTGCGCCTCAGACTAAATGAACATGAGGCTTACGTCAGAAAGCAAGAATTTCATAAATCTGCTCTGGCAAAACACTCATGGGAATTCGAACACAAGTTCTTATTCTCTAATGCACATATTATTAAAAAAGTCAACTCAACACTTGATCTCAGTTTCTTTGAGGCATTTCACATTCTATCAAACATCAATGTTGCAGTTAATGATCAACTCCTTAGTAACTCTATATCATCCACTTGGAAAAATCTTTTGTGTCTCACGGCTGAAGAAGTCTCCACAAATACGCTTTACTCCTCCGCCCAATCAAGTTTCCAACCGACGTGATGGCAACACCGATCAACATCATGGACATAAACAGAAGCCGCCATTGCTCTGACGACGATAGCTGTTTAACGCTATCGAAATAGCTATTAACGACGTTGTTGTTATAACGTTATATTAAATAACTGCACCATAAAAATTCGCATATTTTTTGCTTCTATCGATTAGTGCAGTGTGTCGCCATTAAACAGAAGTTCTGCATATTTAAAATTATAATGGTTTCGTTTATAAACTTCCATGTTTCTTCGTATTTACATGAGTCGTTCACAAAAACTGCACTTTTAACCGTATACCTACCAAATTGCGATTTATGAATCGTATATACAGACTTAATTTAAATCTTTATTATATTCGTATTAAAATACTAAGGTCTTCATCCGTTGATTTACCTTTCAGAACCATTTTTCATTTTTAGTTTCGTTTGTAGACAGCCCCCCCAAATGGCAAAGTTTTTTTTAAAAGGAAACGAAAAATTTGAGCGATCGTCTTCAAATCTGAAAAACTGTAGCTATGAACTGAGAACGCAAAAACCTTACTGGTAGTGAGATCAACCAACGTAATCCCCGGGAGTTTAAACAGGAAAGATATTCCAAAAACAAGAGAAAAGAAAAGTACCAAGTTATCCTATAAAAGAGATGCCCAGATAAAAGAATTCGAAAATATCTACGAAATTGCCAGTGCATATGGTGTTAGGAAATGTTTCCGAATCGAGATAACTTCTGAGCCGATTTTCGACATTTGAATTTTCCAAATCTTTCCGAGATGTTACGATCCGCCTTATAGTAGAATCGGATGGAAGTTCGACAGACGATTTTTCTGGGTTTCAGGGAATGGATGCAATAATTTTTCGTGCATTTGCATTTTCTATAAGTTTTACACATTGCAAGTGGATTTATTCAAAACACCCTTCGTTATTTATGCACTGTTTTGCAACAACCTTCGTATGTGCGAATACATACGTTACAAATGTATGTCTACATGTATTTTATTTTTGTCGGAAAGTAGTTGGAATAAACGACGTTTTTGACATGCACACTTGAGACTGTTTCTTTTGCGTATGTTTAGAAATCAGCAAGAATATTTGCACGTATTGTCTAATACTTTTTTTGAACATTATCATAATACACTCGAACCTCGGTAGCCTGAACACTGACAACAAATTTGTTCGTGTTAAAAGTAGTTAGCATTGTACGGAAAGGATAGGATCGGATATTTATGCAATTTAACGAGGATTCAGGACACAGTTTGCATTAAAAGTAATTCACACGTTAATAGGATTCAACTGTGTGAAACGAAAGCTATTCATAAAATTGACAGTCAATTCCATATTTACCTCATTACAAGCTTTAATCCTCTAACTGCTCAATTTTTTTTATCAAAATCGCTTCAAAAATTGCATATTTTTTATTACATATTTCAAATCTACATGTATTTGAGAGTTAAAATATGTAGCACATTTTTGTGACTAATTTTTTTTTAATATAGGTTTCGTACATAATATAGGATACATAATATAGGTTTCGTACAATATATATATAGGTTTCGTACATAATATAGGATATAATAATATAGGTTTCGTACATAATATAGGATACATAATATAGGTTTCGTACATAATATAGGTTTCGTAAAACAGGCTTTCATACAAATCAGTTTTAAGAGCAAGCATATAAAGACAAACTTCTTAAAATAAATCTTGATTAAATTATGATGTACTTTATATAAAATACAAATGTAAAGTAAGTATAGGAGAAAGTAAGGCAAAGCGGATCACTTAATTTCATCTTAATAATAAAGTGTGATAAATAAATATATGAAGGTTGAAACTTCATTGTTTACTGCTGTGGACATCAAAGAAACATAGTACGTATCATTAACGACATTATTTATTACTGAATTTAAAACAAAAATGTTTGAAGGAGAAAGGTCAAATTATCCACTCTGCCCCAGTGTTGGGACAAAGTGGATAGATTGTTTTTGAAATAGAAAACTCTGTGGTAAAAAAATTGTAACGTGCACATAACATGCATTCGGCAGAAAAAAAAATTACCAGAAACGTTTTCACATAGTGCATTTAAGATACGAATATTCTCCTATACCTTTATAAGGGGTACAGTTCTCGTGAGCTCATCCGTTAAAAAAGAAGCCCTTTATCCAGTCGTCCTCTGTTGATGGATCAGCATATGGTTTATTACATATTAAGTAAATTAAGACTGCGACGTAGATTCTGTCTCTGTGCCAAGATGCTCGATGGTATTCTTAGGCTTGCCTGTACTTTGTGCACACCTGGTTTTCTTTTCGTGTTGTGCTCGAACAATGTTCCTAGCAGGGCTGTTCGTTAAAATTTCTGCACGTTTGGGCTATAACCAACCAGGACAACAAGCACACGTAATTAAACTTACTCTCTCAATTGAATGCCGTACTTTGCAATCAGGGTTGTTAAATCATCAACTATAAGAGAAAACCGTTCTTTAGTGAAAACTGTTTGGCCCATGTGGCTAGAGGTACATGTCATCAATTTCATGCCAGTTTGTTAAAATCAAATCAGAGTGAATTTAAATTATATTCAAAATTACGCTGAAATATTACAATATAAACTCAATAAAAAATATTTAAAAGTAAATAGCACGATTTTATCACCAATGGAACAATTTTGAGGTCCCTAACTTATGGGTCCCGGGGCCCAGGGCCCTATTCATTTTGCCCCATAAAAAGTAACCCGCTTTGACCTCACTGCCATTTTGACAAACAAAGTTCTGCCTGTGCTGAATCCTTACCAATAATGACACAAAAACATTATCTAAACTAACAGACTTAATACCTGTTTGAGGCATATACGTAGTTCACAAAATTTAGTGCGAAATAGTTTTTATTATATTGACTTAACTAACTTACAAAAATTTTAGTGAACAAACGAAAAAAAAAAATGTTTTCTTACTTTATTCGCTACGCATGTATTTCACTGGTGCTGAAGTAAATATAATTTATTCCTACTCATACCTTGAACACTTTTGCACCGATCATATTCGCCTCCTATGTTTGGCTTATTAAATATTAAGCTGATCCGCTTTGTCCCCTGTATCCACTTTACTATATTTTCCCATACTAATAAAAATCACTCGCTGAACGTTTCCTGCAAGCCATATTCTGAATACAAAAACCGATAACAAAGGGAGCGCTTGCAAAATCAGTTAGTGAACTCTATGCAAATACGAAAATTTAGGCGACAATAACGCCATTTGTTGACCAAACTACGACTAGAAGTCTAAATATTGTAGAAAATGCATTACCGACAGTTAAACGGTGGAGAAGCGGGATGCGCTTTTAAATAGATGGAAAAATTGCATACCCGCGAAAATCGCGGGATGAAAAATTTTGTTACTTTCATGTTGCCCGTGGAAATCGCGGGATAAGCAGTTAGAGGGTTAATGAAATGAGTTAAGGATTCCATTGTCTTCAGTGTCTGAATTTCCGATGATAATATTTCATGAATATCTTACTCTAGAGTTTAATTAATATCCAAGTACAGTCGAACCTCGTTAAGACAAACACCAAAGGGAACAAAAAATCTGTTCCTATTAACAGCAATTCGTCTTATCCGGAAAGGGTAGTATGTTATACACTCTGACGGAACTTCAGAAAACGGTTCGTATTAAAAGTAATTCGTCCTAAGCGTGCTCGTCTTAACGAGGTTCGTCTTCATTAGTAAGAATATATTAAGAATAAATAATACTATGGATAGCCATTTGTTTAAGACTTTATTTCTCTCACTAAAAAATTCAAACATCTGCTGTTATATGTGATATTCTTGTTAGATGAACTACGATTAGAAGTTAATACGAATTTAGAGTATGAGGCGCCCTAGGCATTGCGATTTTCATGCGCCCCCATCCAAATTCTGTCCATCCCACACCTTTAAATGGCAAATCGCGAAATATGCGAAGGAAGCATTTATGATTACTTTATGCGCATTATTACATGGCGATTATAGATGCATGATGATGATGATGAATGTCTTATGGCGAATATAGAGAAGGGCCTGATGGCCAGTAATGTGCGCCTGATGGCGAGTGGAGATGAGTATTTGCTGAGCAATAACTATTAGGGTGATTTCTGGAATAAAACTTCGTCAATTAATTTAGGTAAGTTCTAGAATTCGATATAGATTTGCTTAATCTTAATAATTAATAATAATAATTATCTAATCTTGGTGCATGAACTTTTGAATAGTTTTTATATTTATCTGCAGTTTGACAGCAGTTGCTTTGTTTTTCAAGGAGCTGCGATGGAGAGCTAACAGCTCAAACGTCCTTGACCTGATCTAGTAAAAATGTCGTTAGAGACAGCAGGGGCATCAAGAGAAAAGCCAATTTGTCGTTACCCGATGCATCACCAGTTATCGAAGCATACATCATGAGGCCATCCTCTATCAGTCGATAAAGACGAGCAAGAACTTTTCGTCTCCAACTTGCGACAGCTGAGAGTTCTCCCTTGTAGCAGATGGTGATCTTTTCCATTCGGAACCCAGTTGACGAACAGCTTTTTTTGGCGTTGTTATAGCACACCAATAGATGTATAATAATCCGACACGCTTTTGCAAAACATATTCATATATATATGTAGTGTACAGATATGTACAAATATACATAAAAGTGTTGCTGTATGTTAAAGTATGAGATTAAATATTCCTAATTATTTTGCACTCACCTTATTAAGTATGATATAACATGCTATATATATACCACCCATTACATATGTAATATTATTCATTAAGTATTATCCATACTTTCACTGTCATCCACATAAATATAATCTATACTTTTAATGTCATCCATATAAATATAATCTATACTTTCATCTTCAACCATATAAATATAATCTATACTTTCACTGTCATCCATATAAATATAATCTATACTTTTAATGTCATCCATATAAATATTATCCATACTTTCACTGTCATCCACATAAATATAATCTATACTTTTAATGTCATCCATATAAATATAATCTATACTTTCATCTTCAACCATATAAATATAATCTATACTTTCACTGTCATCCATATAAATATAATCTATACTTTTAATGTCATCCATATAAATATGACGTATTTACAATGTCATTTATTGAACATGATATACCTACAATGCCATCCATTGAATATGGTATATCTACAATGTCATCTATTTAATATGATATATCTGCGGTGTCGTCCATTAAATAAATACCAGTGGTTTCCAATTACCTAAGTACTGTGGATTCCATGTGGAAACATTCGGTATGTCTATGGTATTTACCCATGAGAAGCAATTTTTGGGAAAAATATTCAGTAGCCCATAATAAACAAAGGATTTAAGTAAACTAATGAACAGTCCATAAAATGCATGCTATTGCTATGCAAGTATGACAATGATTTGTTAGAGAGAAAATTATTTAATTTCACTAACGTCTATTAAAAGAGAAAATATTATCACATGTCTAGCAGCTACTAAATTTAAATGTGATTTGGAAAAGTCGTGCTTTTCATGTTCCTAATAATTTCAGCCACAATCAGCAATTTCTTCTTTGCAAATAGCGAAAGAAGTTGATCAATTTCTTGATGTTTATTCTGTCACTTACATGTCTGGCTAGTTTTCTGTATATTAATGGTATCATGGATCCTCTAAATGGACTATGCAGACTCGCTGGGGTCCGCGGACTACCAATAATTAACCACCGTTAAAGACAATGCCATCCACTAATACGTATGATAGGCCATTCTTTATTTGCGTGAAATACAAAGCACACGAATAAATATCCTTATATTCTCATTTCAAACAATTCTTTAGAAATATGTGAGAAATATGACGTAAAATTATTTATTCTCGAAAACACCTCGAATGTGAGAAAATTTATTACTAAGTTTTGTAGGCTTTGAGGTACATATTTTTGCAAAAAATGGGACATTAGAACCTTTAGCGCGCTTTCTATTACATGAATCTTTGTCTTTTTTTGTTTCTGTTTTTACAAAATTCGCAAAATTCTGTTCAACAGAAAGAGTTTGAGAAAAGCGTAAAAAACGCTTTCCGGGATTCAAAAGCGAAAAAGGAGAAAGAGGCGATAAAAGGATGTATTCGTGTTGTAGTTTGGCGTTTCCGGAAAACTAGTGGACGTTTGATGGGTTTAGGCATTTACTGAGTTTTGAGACTTTAGCATCCCGACGACATCTTTGCAATGACATATGCCAACAACATCCAGAGAAGATTAGAGATAACGTTGTCTTAGGAAGCTCTATTAAGCTCTTATAGAGCATTTGCGAGTTTTGTATTTTCGTTTCTCTCCTTTTCTTTCTCAGACGATTGGCGTTTCTAGGAAGGAAGTCAGGGATGCTTTATCCCTGCATAAAAATTTATCCCTCTAAAAAAACAAAATTTACAAATAAATGCCATATAGCAACCAGAGATGAAATAAATGACTTCGTAACTCTATGGAATCCTTTCTATATAGGACGAACAGTTGCTAACACTAGTGGATCTTTCGTCTCCCTTTTAACGAGGTTTGACTGTACTTACCTTCAGTGCTATCTCCAAAGGGTACGCATTGTGTGCGCAGTATACTCTCAAGAAATTTTGAAAAATACAGGGTACGCACCGCATACTCTCAAGGTCTCAAGAACGTTTTCGTATTTGCTGGTTTTTGGGCCATTTTCAACCAAGTTCAGCCTTTTTTTTCCTAGTCATTTACAAACTTGAATGAAAACAAATGAGGATACGAGGAAAAACCCCTGAACGCCCTAAGCCTTAAAATAATACCTCGCGTAAGACCAGGAGGGGAATGAAAATTTGATGAAAATGGCAATTGCCATCATGGTCTTGGATAGGCGATAAACGACCAGTCAAATGCCAGTCAGCGCGGCGCGATGACGTCACCAAGTCCAGTAACCCCGCAATTTCAATATTCTTTAATTAAGACAGCACCGCATACTCTCAATAATTTTCTTCAGGATAGCCTTGCTTACCTTACTTTTACTGTCCAACGCTCACGAGATGAGCTCTAACGAAGCTGTCAATCAAACCAGATTGATACTTTGTGGGGAGGTTAGGAAAGCCATGCGGTCCATATATATATCGCAATGACAGATTATGTACAAATAGAATTAACAAAGGTCCCCGTACTACAACTACCCGTACCCTATGTTGATTAATTAACTGTTCCAAGTCAAACTCGTGGTCAGCTTTTGGGGATCAACTCGTCAGCGTTGGACAGTAACTATCCTCTGCTTCAATTTTAAGTTAACCCTTATGCGAAGCACATTGGTTGCTTTAGCTCTCGTTAGAACTGTACTTTTCTGAAGAAGAGTTGTGAAGGTAAGTAGAGACGTAAGGTCATGCGCGGACACGGGGTTGGGGGTCACAGAGGTTATGACCTACCCTAAAAATATATTTTTTCACGTAAAAATTCCAATTTTCATGAAAAATGAAAGGTGTTATTCCAAGATCATAGAAGATTCTGTCCTTTCTCCAAAAATGAAAGTCTGTGTCCGCCCCTGCGTGAGATGAACATGTTTACACTGCAAATACTTTCGAACCCATGTACATACTATAGCTTTATCTTGTGGATTATTCTTACATGTTTTTCTTTAACCATTGTCCTAAACATCTATTCACCGCATGCAAATTATAATTATGAATAAATTAAAATCTAAATTTATTGGTTAGTCTGTAGGCAATAAATTTATGACGCTCATTAAGTGCTGGTGATGGGCAAATTGGTATATAATAATATTTTAATTTACCCATAAAATACTCTGGGTGTTCATTTGAAAATATTCCATGTACAAGTAAGGAAAAAACGCTGGTGCTGAATGTTAGCAAAGTTTGCTGTATTTTTATTCAATAACCTCAGGTTTTCGCGAGAACAGTATGCAATGGCGGATTTCTAAGTAGGCACACAAGGCACAGGCCTAGGGGCGGCACTTATTAAGGGGCAGAATCAAAGTGCTTAAACATAAAATTGTCCAAACTCGACATCGTTGAAAAAATAATGTTTCTTTTAATTATTGCCCTGTTTCCCCAATAGCGATGACATATAAGCGACTACTTTAACTTGCCTGCAAATACAAACTACAGAATCGAAAGACAAAGGGCCCTAAAAATTTTGCGCCCTGGGCATTTGCCCAGCGTACCCATTTATAAATCCAGGCTTAACACGTTTGTTATATATACTAATAGTAGAAGAATGAATAATGAAAAACTTGACTGATAATGAAAAAATTCATGCAAGGATGTGCACGTGTATTTTTCCCAAATACGCGAAATATACGCAAAAACATCAGAGGTTCCAGGAATCCATACTAAAATTATTGTGGATTCAAAAAGTGTCTCAAATCCACGAAGTCGGAGATTATGGTAGCAATAATTTCGAGTTGTATCTTATTAGTTTGAATAATTATATGAAAAATCTCCTTTACATATCAAATGTTAAGAGTATGATATGCGTTTTTTTTAAACAAATATTCCTCTCTTTGTAAAGGAGGGAGGGGGCGGCAGTACAGGCTGTGCCTAAGGGCGGCAATTTTATAAATCCGCCACTATTACCCTAGATTTTTCGTACGATTATACTTTACATATATCAAGAAACCATTGATTCCAATTTCGGAAATGTCAGTTTAAGAGAACGATTAAAAATTGGCATTTCTGTAACAAATAAAGAACAATTATTTTGGACGCTCGAATCACGACTCCAAAAAAAGTCAAACGTAATTGTTTTTGAAATCAAAAACTCATAAAATTCCTACGTTATGCCATTTAGCCAATCATAAAAAATTATTTATATTAAAATAATGGATTGCGAGAGAAAGGAGAAGATAAGATAAAAATTACGTTTTGCAATTTCGAAGCTTAAAAAACATACCATTAAAATGATAAGAAAAAAAAATTCCAGTGAAAAATGTCTCCGGAAATTAAAATACGTTTCTTGGAATTTTATTACCTTTGATAGAAATTGATGAAATCGGAAGTGCGTCTATTCACTTGTGAACGTAAAACTAATATACGCCAGCTTAAGAACCAGACGTTCCATTTTGAGTTTGTTTAAATGAGTTTTGTGTTGCAAGAGATTTGATTTCTAGATATTTCATGGGAATTTGTAGATTGGTTTTAAAATGAGAAAAAATAGGAACGTTGATTTGAGTTCAATTACTACGAAAACAAATAGCTTTTGAAATGCAAACAGAGGCAGAATTTCTTTTTCCTGCAAATTGTATTGTAGGAATAATATAACTGACATAAATAAAAATGAGAAATACACATTTTGCAAATATATGTAGACGACAAACAACTGGAATATCTGGAAAAAATAAAACAACCCCATAAATCGAAAGCTAGTTTATAACTTTTTCGTAAAATTGTACTTTAAAATTGATGATGAAAATTTTTGTTTCTAATTTTAAAAAACTGAAATGAGTTAGTTACGCGTGTGGAATGTAAAAAAAAATATTAAAAAGTATGGCTTGATTGGCATTAGTCCTATCTGGCATCCAACAAGTAAATCAAACCTTGTTATTATTATTATTCTTAAAAATAATGCTTCTAAAAAATTATTAGTAATTATTAGTTTTATTAGAAAACACTGTAAAGTCTCGATTATACGCGATAATGGATGACAGAAGTCTCGCCAATAATCCAAAAATATTAATGTAAATGTACTAAGCATAATAATTTACATTAATTTCGAAATAATAAAACTTATATGAAAATTGAACATAATGTTTATAATTTAAATAATTCATAGTAAGCGCTAATTTTGAAAAATTACGCATCATTACTACAAATACGTATATATTGTGTAGCAAAGCTTGGGGCCGTAGAATAAAAGAAAAAAAAATTATTGCGGGAACGACTAACTAACTACTCAGCGATACCTACGGGATTCTGCATAGCACCGAAATCTGGAGCATTTAAAAATCTGTGAACTGAAATATCAAAGAACGTTTTTTGTTTGTTTTTTTGAAAGCAATTCGAGTTACTCTGGATATGGTTTGGTTCTCTAATCTCTATGAAGTATAGAAGCAGATATGCCACGTAAGATTAGTTCTGAGAATCTTATCAAAGACCTTGCAATAGGAAAAAATAAGAGAAAAATTTCCAAATATAAAGTGGAAGTACTTAAAACAAAATATCATTTTCCATTTTACTGTACGTTTTATTTCATAAAATAAAATTTAGTTTGCAGTTCATTATTGTTACGTCTTGAATTGTTTTTACGTAGGGGGCACCGAAATCTTGTAGGTGCTCAGGGCCTTTAAAATTCCTTATTCGAATATGATAATAACTGTGCATATTTATCCTAAATGATAATGTTCTACACACTAACGTAGATTTTTTTAAATTATTGGGGGAAGGGAGAACATATTATGTACATTTATACATTACAATATGTGTAAAATTGCAATTTATTTCAAATTATTGGGGACCTTAGGCCTTTGCCCCTCATAAAAATCTCCTACGCCTATGTCCTACATATGGGCGTCTATATGGGGACAGAGGGGAGTTCGAGTTTCTACTAGCCGTTCAAAAATTTTATTTGCCTAATTCTGCTATGCATTTAGTTTCAAAGGTTTTACAAGCACATTTTAAAATAAGGTACTTTTTAGCTCATTACTAATTGTCAAGCAGTATAAATTATTTTTGTAGCATTTTAGTATCTTGTACATTCACTAAAATTTTTGACAGTCTTGAGAAGAAAGTAATAATATTTCTCAGTTCCCCCCCCCCTCCCGCTCTAGGGGTGCATATGGACGTCCACGGTCCTAATAATTGTACCGAAGACATAGGAGTAGATGTTCGATCGATTTAACAAAATCAAAATTAACAATCACTGTAAAATGCTACCAAAATGGTTTATAATTTTTTCAACATATGAAACGTGGTGTACCGTTATTAAAATGTACCAAAAGCAACTAAAGCTATAAGATTCGACACACTAATTTTGTTGTTTGACGTAGACTTATAATAAAATTAATATATTCTAACGTTAAATTTAATCATAATTATTATGGTTAGTAAAAATTATGTTTACTTTTTATGAAAGTATTTTTTAAATTGTTACACAACTTATGTTTAAAATTAGTACAGGAAAAATGTCCTGTATAAATTTTAAACCATCCTTGGCAAGAAAGGTTTCAGAGACTTAATCTTTATCATTACTTTGAAATCTATTAACTCTACACGAGCAAGCTTTTACAATGCGCCACTTTTGCAAAAGGCGATAATAATGCCATCTAAGCATAGGCGCCCTGTGAGTCAGATTGGAGGGACTCAGTCCCACTCGGCTGATCAAAATTTAGTTGCTATGCATTTCAAAAGTCAGTCATTGTAAGGTAAGGTCATGTTTAGTTCATTCTATTAATGATTGTCAAGGCGATATGATTATTTTGTGGCATTCTAGCATCTTGGCCTGATCACTAAAATGTTGATGGCCTTGAATGGGAGTAATGAATTTTCTCAATGGAATATTCATATGGGCGGCCATGCGTCTAAATTGACGGTCTTATTTTCAATGGACCAAATCTAATCCATTGACATTTCAATGGTCTAATGTTCTGAATAGCTTTATGTATATTTTTCCCGTCTCCGGAAGTGAAAAAAGCTATATCAACGGTTTCCAAATTCTCAATGCTAAGTCCATTTATCAATCGAAAGAAGTTTTAGAAATAATTATAATTATTAATTAATTAATTATTAAGTATTATTATTAGTCTATTATTAATATATATATATGTTATACATTTAACCCTTATTTATCATCTGTTTAGTGTGGTTTCTGAATCGCAAATACTTCACAGTAATAAGCGTTGAGACAAGCTGATTTCAGTTATTACGTATGATATGTTGTGGTGGCTAAATTGGCGTAATTTATATGCAACCTTTGGTAGCTCAACTCATAGCATAGTGATTTAAGTCTTAGAAGCAGATCACACCACCTTCACCGTTTCTTGACGCAAATGCTAATCCACCCATTCATATAAACGACATCGACAGTATCGTAGTCCTCGTTGGAATCACTCCTTTTCCGTCCAATTCCTGCGGGATTAACTTTCTGGCGATTTATTTCCATTTCCCTTCAAATCTCTGGGTCTGAAGGAAATGTGTTCTCATCCAGATCTCCCTTCCAATCTTAACAACTGCAGATAGAGAAATAAACTGTTCTTTTAATATTAGAAGAAGGCGTCTGCTGTCTCCGGACGATTGGATCGGGCTTGTACAGCAAATGGACCGCAAAGAACTGTGGGAATATCACCAGAAGCCTTTTTACAGGAAGAATCGATGAAATGTTGTCGTATCCCTCATTGAAAAGCCGGACAAACTCAATTCTTTGCTGTATTTGGCAATGTTTGTAATGTAGCTAATAATATTTTGTACATTTATTTTGGTAAGTAAATGTTCCTCTTTGCAACGAAAGAAGATGCTTTTGGCATATAAAGCAATATACAGTCGACCCTCGCTAAGGCGAACACCAAAGGGAACAGAAAATCTGTTCGTATTAACAGTAATTCGTATTATCCGTAAAGGATTAGGGTCTTATTAATAACTGTAAGCTATTTATTCCATCTCTTGTTACAAACACACATTTTGCTATGTATGTATGTATGTACGTACGTACGTACGTACGCACGCACGCACGTATGTATGTATGTATGTATGCATGCATGCGTGTGTGTGTGCGCGCGTTCGTGCGTGCGTGTGTATGCATGCATGCATGTACGCACGCAATTATGTATGTATGTATATAGTTTTATTACAAGCTCTCAGAAGATTATACAGAGAAAATTCACACTAAATTATGCACACCAAATTTTCAATCATTATATATATTAAAATGTATTAGATTATTTTTATAAAAATAAATGAATATACAAAATTTATACATATATTTACAAGCTAATATATATACAAAATATTTACACAATGCTATGCCCCAGTCCACACAAAAATCTCACATCCTGAGTACAGACGGGATACTGGGTTTAACTATTTTTACGTTACCTACTGGCACCACAGTGACGTCAATATGTGAACCAGATCACAGCCCCCCGGTATTATAACGAATAACCAACACTACAAATAAAATATTTTATGAAAAAAACCATACCTCACAAATGACACAAACACCACGTGCTCTATATACGACACTCGAGCCCCACCATAACATCGCCATTTTTGAATAACTAACCTTGTTAACTTCAAACTTACCATGGTAAATAAAATGAAAAACAACAACAACTAAGGTTGTGGCGCCATCTATCAGAAAAATTGTACCCATTTAAAAATTTCTGATTTTATTAATAGGATACTCTAATTTTTTAAGCTCATGAATTAATTCATTAATTCTAAGGCCCATGTCACCTCTTGTAGAACAAAACAAATTTATTCTTTTTAGGTAACCACATACTATATTATTGAAGACTTCGTATGAAAGCATTGAAGAGTAATGTTGAAAATTGACAGTATTAAAGATAAAATTTTTTGTTTTAGAAAATACATTAGTAATCAAGTTTTCATCGAAAACTTCAATATTCAGGTCCAGAAACTGTGCATGTGTGTCATAATCATTAGTCTGCACAACTTTTAAGTTATTAGGATAAAAATCCAATTTTTGGGGTATTTGATTATCCTCTATTATATGCATACAATCATCAATATATCTTAATTTCAGTAATTCACAACTGTTGGTTTTATTGTATTATTTTTCATAGAAATCCAGACACATGTTCGCAAAAATTGAAGAGCATTTTCCCCCTTGTGAAATGCCATTAACTTGTTTGAAAATCTTATCAGTAATTTTGATAAGATTTTCATTAAGAATTGATCCAGTAGTTTATCAAATATATATCACCACCACCACCACCATCATCATCATATTCAACCATTATCTATCCACTGCCGGATGAAGGTCTCTCCAAAATGCTTTCCACATATGTCTAACCTGAGCAATTCGCTTCCACGTCACCCGAACCTGTTTTCTTATTTCATCCACTCATCTAGTTTGGGGACGTTTTTTAGGTCTTTGGTGGTCTCTTGAAACCCAGTTCAGGATTTCCGTTGTCCATCGTTGATCAGTTCTTCTTGCAATATGCCCAGCCCATCTCCATTTCAGCCTTTTTACTTTAACGATGGTGCCCTCTACTCTAGTTTTCTCTCTCACCCAAGTGTTTCTTTTTCGATCTCCCCTAGTTATTCCAAGCGTGCACCTCTCCATGTTCCTTTGGGTTGTCTGTAACTTCCGTATTGCTCCAACTGTTAGACTCCATGTTATGATACATAAGAGAGGACTGGCAATACACTGGTTGAAGACCTTTTCTTTTTAGACATTAAAAGTACTCCTTCAGGATAAAATTGTTTCTTCCAAATACATTCCAGCCAAGTTTAATAATACGGGGTTGTTTATTTTTCATGATGCTACATCCATTGAAGCTAAGCTGGCCAAATTAAACATATGAATCAAGCAATTTCAGCTCCATGTCGTCAACTTGTATTTTGTTTTCTACGAAATTACAACATGATCTTAGCTTTTTGTGGTTCATCTTGAGTTCAACTTTCTTTACCTTCCCTTAAGTTGCCCCTGTTTGTGAGGTATTATTACCTTTTCTGAGTAATAATTGTCAACTTTTCGTTATATAAAACTACCGGGTCATGCTTTTATTAGTTTTTCTTGAGGAACTGAGATGGCTAGTATTTTTTGATGGTGCTGAGTGCTTCAGAACCTCAAATCCAAAGCTCCTTTTTAGCAAAAAGGAAAAAAATACTCTAGCTCTGAGTTGAACTTGGATGTGAAAAAGCGTTATTTGTAAGAACACGCATATTTTACTGCAGTTTATTTGTAAAATCTAACTGCATACTATTCATTCGTATATATGTATTTAAAAATATCTAAAATAATATGAAGGTGAAAAAAGAATGACGAAAAGCATTTCTAATATTTTTCAATGGCATAATTCTTTTGAAAGTGCAAGGCGATTCCATGAGTCCATAGACATTTGTTTTCAGATTCCTTAGATTCTTAATTTTTACTTCTTGATTTAATTAAAAATATAATATTTTTATATTTTAAAAACATAAAGTGATCATGTTTACGTTTAGTTTTTATTATTTATTATTTTTTATAATTTTATAAATGGATTTATATAGGTTTTGTAAATTATAAGAACTCGATGACCAGTTGAATAAACATACCATGCGGATCGTGGTATATAAGAGCAAAGTACTTGAAGATGCAAGAATACAAATTTGGTGTTCTTTTCCTACATTTGGTTTCTACATATTCGATTATTTTCTATTCTTGACAATACGAGAAATATTTTGGCAACCACTCTCCATAAATACAAAGAAATATTCAAAGTTTTCCTTGCTCTATCAATTCCTGACTCCTTTGCTGACCATAGGAACAGAACCTGGGGAGCTATTGGAATTTCCCATTCCTATTCAGCTTTTACTTGCTTTTTATCCCGATAAACACACCACGATATTTCATGGCATACAAAAAAGTATGAGGTGAAATATTGTGAAATATGTATCAGAAACACATTTCCGGTTTCTTGGATTCATTCAGTTACTATTCTTTAGTCATCCATAAAATAACGAAATGTAACAACGTGCTGTTATGCATGAAATGCCTATGTGTTTTACGTTCATGTAAATGTAACAACATCTGCTGCAGCTAAAGAGATAAAACCAGTTAAAGATGACTTTGTATCATCGGATTTATGTATTTAAAACCTGGGTTACAAATAAGCTGAAGGTTTTATTTTATTACTTAAGGAGAATAAAAGGTAATAAGTTATTGGTTACCTGTGACATTCTTCAATAAAATACTTGTGAGCTTTGATAGAGTAATTATGATCTTTTAGTGAATACTTGTCAACTTTGATAGAGTAATTATGATCTTTTACTGAATACTTGTGAGCTTTTATAGAATAATTATGATCTTTTACTGAATACTTGTGGGTTTTGATAGAGTAATTACAATCTTTTACTGAATACTTGTGAGCTTTGATAGAGTAATTATGAACTTTTACTGAATACTTGTGAGCTTTAATAGAGTAATTATGATCTTTTACTGAATACTTGTGAGCTTTGATAGCATATTCATAATATTTTGTGATGGCATCTTTATTACATACCGAAGGTCCCGTTTCCTACAAGAGATTTGGTGGACTATATGATTACAGTCGCTTGTGGTAAACCCATCATGCTTGATTACTTTTTCAGATTTCTGCGCGTGCTGCAGTGCTCCTTCTCCTAATAATATCGTTCTAATTTAACAACTATTTCTGATTAACGACGGAACACTGTCGTCCCAGAGAATGTTTCATAGAATTATGTATATCCCGATTAACACCTCTCTCTGCTTAACGACGATTTCTCTTCGTCTCTTGAACGTCGATATGTCTGTCTATGCATTTAAATCCCGTACCCAAACATAAATGATTTGTCTCTCACCAGTATTTATTAAGGACAATAGCGTAGGAAAAGGGGGAGGGAGGGGACCCAAGCCCCTCATTGGATAACAAAACACATTATTGTTCCCAAGGCTGCATCCCATAATTTTCTTTAAAGCGACATGGGACCCCCCAGGAGCAGGGGCGGACTGGGTCCCCTCAAGGGGGGGGGGGCATATCTTGGATTATCGGAAGACGCGAGCTTCTTATAGACCACGACGGCGCAAGTCCTACCGCCTATGAGGGCGAACCGGCCCGGGGCCGGCTGTCTGCCCCTGCCCATGAGTTTTAAATTGCCACGTTACTGATCAATGATAATCTGGTGTTACGCCCTTTGCACTGCTATTGTTAATTTGTGAATATTTTCCATATTTAAAGTTATATTAATTGACAAATTAAAGAATTCAAAGTTATCTCTCTAAATTAATTGTATCGGGACAATTAAAATGAGTGCCGATGAGCTATGGACCCTCAAAACGCAGATACCTCGATAAAATTGCAATCATACTGTCAAATTGACGTGAATTTAATGGCATGGATTACGCAACCCACGCGGCACCTCACCCAATTTAAATGGGCACTCGACGCCACTGGTAAAGGCTACTGCAATTTAAGGGAGACGTTACATTTTAATACAATCATAGATGGACTAAATACCCCCCCCCCTTTCTTAAAGCATTTCAGTAATGCATAATTTGAAACCATTGCCACAATTATTACTGCAAACCATTTAACAAATTAAAACGCTCAAGTAGATCCGTAGCTGCCGACTTAACGATTATTGTGAGTTCCAAAAATTTTAAATCGATTAACCGGCACACATTTCAAAGGATTCAAGTATAATTTAAATTTCATTATCAGATTATCTGGTACAATAAGACACCTGAAATGTTAAAATGAAGCAAATTATAGTTAATTATAGAAAAATATTTTTTCTCTAGATAATTATTTAATACCCCACCAAATGTAAACATACTTTATAGTTTCACGATTGCTGCCAACATTCTCAAATGTGTCCGTCACCCCCTTTACCCGTCTCTCTCTTTAAAAAGAAGTTGACTGAAATAAAACTTAGATTCCCCGGATGTTCCAGGGGTGCTTGGGAGGCTAAACAAAGTAAAAAATAAGGAGAAGTGTGGATCCCCCAACTGTTGAAAGATAGGTTGGGACAACTTACTGAACAACATATTTTCGCCTTCATCTCACTATGGCCGCTAAAGATTCTCGTCTCTGTGTGTAGAGCTACAGACTAAACTTTTGTATTTTCTATGAACCCAGACAAAATGAAGAATTTTCTTTAATGAAAGGTTCAGGGAACAGGATATAAATAATGAAAATCTTGAAGAATTGATGACCAAAAACTTTGTGCTTCTATTTCTGTATGCGTATTTTCCCCACGAGCAAAAATATTAGGGGTTCGAGGAACCCACAACAAAATTATTGAGGGTGCAAAAAGTGTCTCGAACCCATGAAGTCGGCGCCACTGGTTACATCGATATAATTTCAGAAATTTACGATGCCCAGTTTCGTGTTTGCTATAGCGTAAACAAAATCTAACGAAGCAATGTTGACAAATAACACTGGGGAGCATACGAAATGCCCATAGCAATTGGATTTGCGAGCTGTGATATCGCCCGATAGCCCCATTTTCACATAGTCACTGATTTTTGTTACAGTAGAAACTGCGTGGTTGGCATACTTCTACAGCAAGGGTATCATTTCGCAGTACTATTAAGTAATAATGCACAAAACGACCACGGAATAGCTTATGATTCCGGTTCCCATTTTCTGGGTGGTAGCTTTCTGAACGAGCGCCCGTGGTTCCGTTTATTGATGACTGCCAATATCCTTTATGACTACAAACGCGCAATTCTCTCTCTTTTTTTTTCTATGCTCCTGATGACCAGACCGTCGTTTAGATTTACTTGTGGTTTCCTTAGTTGCTGAAGTAACTGGCTTAGAAGTATTATATCTGCTTTATGAGTAGATCATTAAGGCATCAATACACGATTTTCACCTTATATGCTAGTATTTTATTTAACCCATAATATTGCTTACGAGGATACATTTCGTGAATGGAAGTAGGATTAAATACACCGAAGTGGAAAGGAAAAAATTAACACTCTATTATCTTGGTTTTGAATGGAAGAGTGTGGAAAGTTTAACTTATTGTTACGAGGCTCTCTCTCTCTCCAAGGACGTCCATATGGGAGAACAGAAAGGGGCTCGAACCCATTAGCCGTTTGAAAATTTAATTTACCCGAAACAGATATATGGCCTGCAAAAGGGTTGCTGGTATCTAACTGGAAGGAGACCCACACGCTGAACGTATGTGACGATGTGTGGAACCGGCCAGGCCAGTAACCTAGTGTCCTACCCCGCCTTCAAGTGGTGCAGGCTGAGCTTTCTATTTATGTGGCAAATTAATATTTGCTGCACGGATAGAAAGGCGGAAGGGGAGGGCTAATTCACCAACCCGTCTAGCCAGCGTGGTGAAATGATGGCTAATTCCTCCAATATGCTAATACACCAAAAACCATGGCCCCTAGTCTCCAGGTGCTGGAGTGCTCCTGATCAAGGCAGCGGTCAGCGTGGCATGAAAGCAGGGGGTGCTAAGAATCACTGGAATGGCCCAGGCTGCCGTTTGTTATTGACCTTGGCAACGTATAATGGACGATCCCTTGCTTCTGAAGCAAAACTTCAAGAATTGGAAGAAGAACTTGACAAGATCAAATGGGACATTGTAGGACTCAGTGAAGTTAGAAGAAAAGGTGAAGAGTTGGTGGAACTTAAAAGTGGACATTTGTTTTATTATAGAGGAACGGAAACTGGAAGAACAAGTGGTGTTGGCTTCTTAATCAACAAAAGAATTAAAGACTACCTTCTTGAAGTCGAAAGCACGTCAGATCGAGCAGCGAGGCTCGTTGTTCAACTAACCCAGCGATACCAACTTCAGATAGTACAGGCATATGCACCAACATCAAGCCATACCGACGAGGAGGTTGAGGAATTCTATGAAGAAATCAAACAGCTACATACCAAGGGGAAACAACACATCAAGCTCATCATGGGAGATTTTAATGCAAGAATTGGACAACAGGAACAAGGAGAGACATCGGTTGGTAAATACGGATACGGGGAAAGGAATGAACGTGGCGATCAACTCATAGAATTTGCCGAAGCTGAAAATCTTAGCATCATGAATTCATTTTTTAAGAAGAAACTACAAAGAAAATGGACATGGAAACACCCCAATGGAGGAACCAGCGAAATTGACTATATACTGGCAAACAAGAAATCAATTATTGAAGATTGCAGCGTACTGAACAGATTTAATACTGGAAGTGATCATCGAATGGTGAGATGTAAAATGCACTTAAATACTAAACTAGAAAGGCAGAAGCTCATTAGGAAACAAGTATGTAAGAGGGTGGATTTAAAGAAATTAAAAGAAAATACCGAGGCATTCAAGTTGGAATTAAAAAATCGCTTTTCTGCACTGGAAGGACTTATTGAAGAAGTTGACATCTCAGAAGCAAATGAAAACATTGTTAAGACAATAATTGAAACTGCTGGGGAAATTGGTGGTGTAATATGTAAAAAGCAGAATAGCAAATTATCTGAGAAGACGAAACAACTCATGAAAAGGCGAAGACTTATGAAGGTGGACAATCAAAATACCAGTCGCAAGATCGAGTATGTAGAACTTTGCAAAACTTTGCGCAAAAACATGAAAGAAGATATAAGAAAATTCAATTGTGAGTTAGTAAGGAAGGCCATTGAAAGCAACAAGAGCCTTAGGGTTGTTAAAGGGAGTTTGTCTATTGGGAAGAAACACATCATTGCATTAAAAGGAGAGGATGGCACTGTAACAAGAAATAGGGAAGAAATACTTAGAAGAGTTGAAGAATTCTACAAAAAACTATATGAAAGTAACAGTGGATTAAACGAAGACGCCGAAATAGTCGAAGGAACAGCTCCTAAAATCTTAAAAGAAGAAGTAGCATTTGCAATAAAAAGTATGAAGAAAGGAAGATCCCCTGGCGATGATGGCATTACATTAGATATCTTAAAAGAAGCTGGAGAACATGTAGAAGACATACTCGCAAAATTCTTTACCAAATGCCTCAACAGTGGTAACATACCAAACCAATGGGATTCTGCAACAGTAATTCTTTTGCATAAAAAAGGTGATAAAGAGGATTTAAAAAATTACCGACCAATTAGCTTGTTACCTGCTATTTATAAAATCTTCACAAAAGTGCTAACACATCGCCTGCAGAAAAAATTAGATGCAGCTCAACCAAGAGAACAAGCTGGATTTCGAAGTGGATTCAGTACAGTGGACCATATTCAAGTATTAAGAGAATTAATTGAAAGAACACATGAATATGAACTTCCATTGTGTGTGGCATTTATTGACTATGAGAAGGCCTTTGACTCTATTAAAACATCAGCAGTCATCAACTCTTTAAGATCAGCAGACATCGAGGATGTGTACATTGACATGGTGAAATGTGTGTATAAAAATGCAAGTGCAAAATTTCGGTTACATAAAGATACCAAAACTATCAAAATTGGTAAAGGTGTGAGGCAGGGAGATACCATTTCTCCAAAACTTTTTACTTCAGCTTTACAGATGATTTTTCAGCAGATAAATTGGAATGACAAGGGAATAAAAATAAATGGTGAATATTTAAATCATTTGCGGTTTGCTGATGACATTGTTATTTTTTCAACGAACCCATCAGAACTCCAAGACATGGTACAGGAGCTCTCAACTAGAAGTAAAGAAGTTGGACTCAAGATGAACCTACAAAAAACTAAGATCATGTTCAATAATTTCGTAGAGAAAACAAAAATACAAGTTGACAACATTGAGCTAGAAATTGCTGATTCATATATTTACCTTGGCCAACTGATTTCAATGGATGGCAACATTATGAAAGAACTCAACAGACGTATTAAACTTGGCTGGAGTGCATTTGGAAGAAACAGTTTTATCCTGAAGGGGAAATTGCCTTTATGTCTAAAAAGAAAAGTCTTCAACCAGTGTGTATTGCCAGTCCTCTCTTATGGATCAGAGACATGGAGTCTAACAGTTGGAGCAATACGAAAGTTACAGACAACCCAAAGGAGCATGGAGAGGTGCATGCTTGGAATAACTAGGAGAGATCGAAAAAGAAACACTTGGGTGAGAGAGCAAACTAGAGTAGAGGATATCATTGTTAAAGTAAAAGGACTGAAATGGCGATGGGCTGGGCATATCGCAAGAAGAACTGATCAACGATGGACAACGCAAATTCTCAACTGGATTCCAAGAGACCACCGAAGACCTAGAAAACGTCCTCAAACTAGATGGGTGGATGAAATAAGAAAAGAGGTTGGGGTGACGTGGAAACGAATGGCCCAGGATAGACTTGTGTGGAAAGCATTTGGAGAGACCTTCATCCAGCAGTGGATAGATAATGGTTGAATATGATGATGATGATGATGATATGGTCAAAAGCCATCTGGGCGCACCATATTACAATAATAGTCGTTAAGTTAATTAGCGAATACGACACAAAAAATCATTTCGAAGAGTAATAGCCTGTTATCAAATACCAATATTTTAATATTAAAATTTACATTTAAAACATCCAACTGAACCAACACGGTGCATCGAAATTCCCATTAGATAAGGCAAAACCTGATTTATAATTGATTCATATGTAAGACCATCTTATTATATATCTGGATAATAGGCTAAATTATTATGCAAACAAATTTAAATATTTAAGGCGTAAGGACAGTAGTGGTCAATATGCATCCTACAATAGGGAACTGCTTGCAAAATTTACAATATAACTATATAATTTTATACAAACTGAACGTCATTCACTTGAAGGATAAAATAAAAATTGTAGTTAGTATATCTTTGTAGTATCATGTGAAAAAAAACCAAAAAAAAACCAGAAGCATCTGATATGATATATAAACACTGTATTGATAGACAAAGTTATCAACAGCAAATGCAATATGAGAAAACTGACTGAAATCTATAGATTCATTTGTTTAGTTTAGACGTAAAAATTTTTAAAAAAATTATAAGTTACGTAATACGTTTTGTGATTAGTAGGCTAGTTGGAAAACAAGGGAATGTTTAAAACAGATGAAATCATGATCATTTATGGCGCAAGGACAAAAGGAAGAAGGTTAGAGCAGATTAGAAATTTAGATCTAAACTGAGTCCTCGTGTTATTCGTCTATATAAGTTTTACAGATTATTTAATTAGATAAACAATTTTCATGTAATATACAAGCTGAACGCTGTTCACTTGAAGGATAAAATAATACTTGTATTCAGTGTGGTGTCTTACGAAATATATAGAAGCATCTGATATGAAATATAGACATTGCATTGATAAATATAAAGTAAGTTAACATCGAATATAATATGAAAAAATTGACTGAAAACACTAGATTCATTCGATTGACCAGTTTAGGCGTAGAAATGATAAATTACAAGTTATGAAACATGCTTATAATGAGTAGGTTAGTTTGACAAGAACACGTTTACAGCTCAGATGCAATCATGATCCATTATGGCGCAAGGACAAAAGAAAAAAGGGTCAGAACAGCCTAGAAAAATTATAAGTTATTTAATGCGATTTATGATAAATAGGCTATTATGACATGAAGAACATACTCAAAACACGCCAGGATCATGATCATATAAAAGGTTAGCCTGTTAATTTCATTTACCTTTTTATGTCGCAAGAGCAATATCGGTGAAGCAACAGCAAATCATGCATATCCAAATGAATAATGTTAATTTCTTTCTCCGTAATTTCGGATGTCAGTCAGTGACTTGAGAATTACCCTCTCACCACGCTCAGTTAGCAAGAAAATTTTTCCCTGCTGTGTCCAGCATTGTATGCCCTTGGCACGAATTTTGTTGTAGGCCTGTTTTCTAATGTGGGCTTTCGGCTATGACCAGGCCAGTATCCTTCAGAAGTCTTTTGTTCTTGAAGACATAGTCTCTTTGAGCCATTCTTATAAATTTAATGACCATTGGTCTCGGTGATTGTCCGTGAGTGGTATTGCGACTTACGCTTCCTAGACGATGCGCGTTTTCCAAATCCTTTGATAACATGGTAGTTTTTATCTTTTCATTTAAAGTATCCACTGCAACGGTAATTGGGTTTTCGTTCTCAGTTTCCGGTAAACCATACATTATGAGACAGGGCTGACGAATGTCATGCTGGTGTTCTTCTAGGGCGCATTCAAGATCAGCAGTAGTTCTTTCTAGATGTTGAACCTTGCTCTCCAAGACGACAAATCGCGATTCATATTCATTATTTATTTCAGTGATTTTAATATCAAGATCTTTCCGTATTTCATTTTTAACAGAGGCCAATTTGGCAGAGCGATCGGAATCTCCGTCAGACCCAGGACACAAATTCAAATCTATTTTTTTCATTAATAGAGCCTTTCAACTTCTCTAAGTCCTGGGACCACAGTTTACGAAATTTCGATAGCTCATCAGAGACATTACGCACCTGTTGGTCTAGCTCCCTGTTCGATAGGTGACCAGGTGAAGAACTGGTGGACGTTTGATGTTTCTTCCTGGTATTCATAGTCACAGCAACAGCAAGGCGAAGAAGTCAGTGTCTCGCACTCCCACGATTATTCGTTATAGCACAGGTTTACATATAAATCAAGTAAAATCAAAAGAAAAACATTATTCATTAAAAACGAATCACGGCGCGCCCATAGTACCTTTTAGAGTAGGAGACAAGAGTGCAAATTCATACGACCGATGGGTTTGGCCACCTGGCGGCGAGTGAAAGAAGACAATAGTCGAAATTGCTGTAAACAAGGCATAACCTGTAAAAAGCACAATAGCAAATTATCTGAGAAGACGAAACAGCTCATGAAAAGGCGAAGAGATATGAAGGTGGACAATCGAAATACCAGTTCCAGGATTGAGTACATAGAACTTTGTAAAACTCTGCGCAAAAGCATGAAAGAAGACATAAGAAAATTCAACTGTGAGCTAGTAAGGAAAGCCATTGAAAATAACAAGAGCCTTAGGGTTGTTAAAGGAAGTTTATCTGTTGGGAAGAAACACATCATTGCATTAAAAGGAGAGGATGGCACCGTAACAAGAAATAGGGAAGAAATACTTAGAAGAGTTGAAGAATTCTACAAAAATCTATACGAAAGTAACAGTGAATTAAACGAAGACATTGAAATAGTCGAAGGAACAGCTCCTAAAATCTTAAAAGAAGAAGTTTCATTTGCAATAAAAAATATGAAGAAAGGAAGAGCCCCTGGTGATGATGGTATTACATTAGATATCCTAAAAGAAGCTGGAGAATATGTAGAAGACATACTTGCAAAATTCTTTACCAAATGTCTTAACAGCGGTAACATACCAAACCAATGGGATTCTGCAACAGTAATTCTTTTGCATAAAAAAGGTGATAAAGAGGATTTAAAAAATTACCGACCAATTAGCTTGTTACCTGCTATTTATAAAATCTTCACAAAAGTGCTAACACATCGCCTGCAGAAAAAATTAGATGCAGCTCAACCAAGAGAACAAGCTGGATTTCGAAGTGGATTCAGTACAGTGGACCATATTCAAGTATTAAGAGAATTAATTGAAAGAACACATGAATATGAACTTCCATTGTGTGTTGCATTTATTGACTATGAGAAGGCCTTTGACTCTATTAAAACATCAGCAGTCATCAACTCTTTAAGATCAACAGACATTGAGGATGTGTACATTGACATATTGAAACGTGTGTATAAAAATGCAAGTGCAAAATTTCGGTTACATAAAGATACCAAAACTATCAAACTTGGCAAAGGTGTGAGGCAGGGAGATACCATTTCTCCAAAACTTTTTACTTCAGCTTTACAGATGATTTTTCAGCAGATAAATTGGAATAACAAGGGAATAAAAATAAATGGTGAATATTTAAATCATTTGCGGTTTGCTGATGACATTGTTATTTTTTCAACGAACCCATCAGAACTCCAAGACATGGTACAGGAGCTCTCAACTAGAAGTAAAGAAGTTGGACTCAAGATGAACCTACAAAAAACTAAGATCATGTTCAATAATTTCGTAGAGGAAACAAAAATACAAGTTGACAACATTGAGCTAGAAATTGCTGATTCATATATTTACCTTGGCCAGCTGATTTCAATGGATGGCAACATTATGAAAGAACTCAACAGACGTATTAAACTTGGCTGGAGTGCATTTGGAAGAAACAGTTTTATCCTGAAGGGGAAATTGCCTTTGTGTCTAAAAAGAAAGGTCTTCAACCAGTGTGTATTGCCAGTCCTCTCTTATGGATCAGAGACATGGAGTCTAACAGTTGGAGCAATACGAAAGTTACAGACAACGCAAAGGAGCATGGAGAGGTGCATGCTTGGAATAACTAGGAGAGATCGAAAAAGAAACACTTGGGTGAGAGAGCAAACTAGAGTAGAGGACATCATTGTTAAAGTAAAAGGGCTGAAATGGCGATGGGCTGGGCATATTGCAAGAAGAACTGATCAACGATGGACAACAGAAATTCTGAACTGGATTCCAAGAGACCACCGAAGACCTAGAAAACGTCCTCAAACTAGATGGGTGGATGAAATAAGAAAACAGGTTGGGGTGACGTGGAAGCGAATTGCTCAGGATAGACTTGTGTGGAAAGCATTTGGAGAGACCTTCATCCAGCAGTGGATAGATAATGGTTGAATATGATGATGATGATGATATATATATATATATAAATAGTTTAATAATATATTTACAGTTTTAAAATAATAGTATCCAAGAAATTAGAGGACCGAATCTTACATAAGCGAAAGTGGGGGCAGGCATTTGCTTATTTTTCTGACAAGAAGGAGGGGCTGGGGGAATGTAGAATGGCCGGAAATGTGCTTAGAAATGTTGAACGACCTTGGACAAGAATAATATTATTTTCTTATAAATTTTTTCTTATGCAATTCTTATTCTTAATATTCTTGAAGTGGAAATGGAATTAAAAAGGGGAATCTGTAAGTGTGTGTATTTTACGTAGAATTTGAATACTTACATACAGTTTTCGTATAAACCCAAAAGATTTTATGAAATTGGGTTTAAAACCGTGACTCGTGAATCTTCATTTTTACGTGGAGCAGCCGAGTAAGTAACAAATTGTTGTCAGTATTTCCCAACGTCGTCGTAGGCTTTCGGGAAAATTATAAAATTTTTATATCTTCCAAAAACCTAATGACAACTAGGCAATACTCTGCAGCATTGCATCATACAAGATGGAGACTATAAGCACCACAATTTCAATACAAAAGCAAAATGATTAATTTTTTAATGATTGCTGTCCAGCTACAGTGGCTCCATTATCACCCTGTCATTACGGCGCCGCCTCCGGCGACACCCTCGAAACCCGCCCTTTTAATCCTCCTCCCACACCCTGTCCTCAACAGTTCGTTGGAGGTATCTTTGTTCTTCCCCATTTTTTTAGAAATTCGATCCACAATGACTGCCCGTTTTTTTACCGCTTTTAATGAAACTCAAAAAATCGTTTCATAATTTTGCATAAAGTGCCAGAATCCAGGAAATACCTCTAAATGAATATTAGTTGCTCTGAATGAGATGCATTTGGTGTACCATCAACTAATAAAGTAAAACATTTCGATTTTTTTTCTTTTTCAATATGGTTTGTATAGTTTGATTAGTGTAAACCAATCAATAAATTGGTTTTGGAGTTACATGATAGATAATTGGACTGGACAGTTTTCCTTTCTTTTTGAGATGTTTTGACTTTGGTAAGATGCTGTAGCATTAATGGACCATAATTGCCTAACAGCTCAATTATTCCCAAAAAGTTTCCATTATATATGGATCTCCAATTTTGTCATTAAAACCTCTAAATGGCAATCCCCACTCACTAAGGAAGAGAATAACTGTTAAAATTCTCTCAAATACTGTACATCTCTCTCCAGTACTTCAGTCTTTACGACCTTAGAATTTCGCTTAGAATGGATTTTTGGTTTTTCGTTCCGCCTTCTTTCCAGCTCCCTGCATTCAATGAAACACTGTTTGTGATGAAGACTTCGTTCATAGGCAGGTACCTTATTATATAGTTTATGCCAAGTATATCCATTTTTTCCACCCTTCACTACTCAGTGAAACAGGACGGCGAAATTCAGGTATTTATGATGTTCATCCGAATATTCTGCAAGGAAAATAACATAGAGACTTTTTTGTTTTAACTTCATATCAAGTTAAGAAATATTCTTTATCAACTTTTTTAGGCGTAGTAATAGTAATGCCGATGTTATGGCATGGTTAGATGGTGAAACGTTCGTAAGGAAAAGAAATGTGTTTTGCGTCTGGTGGGGTCCCACGACCTTCTACAATCCGGGAAGGTGCTATCACCAACTGAGCCACAGACGACAAACAATCAATTCCCTACGAACGTATTTAAAGCGTATTTTCCGAAACCGGTTATTTCGAGAATTGGGGCAGTCATGGACTGCTTCTGAAATCAAATTTGAAAAGATCGGTATTAAATTAACCGAAAAGCCCGTTGTAGCAGATATATTTATACAAGTCGAACACTACGCAGATTAAATTAAGAAACAATTTTTATTAACATTTTTTAGGCGTAGTAATAGTAACGCCGATGTTATGGCGTGGTTAGATGGTGAAACGTTCGTAAAGAAAAAAAAATTGTTTTTGCGTCAGGCGGAGTGCGATCCCACGACCTTCTACAATCTGTTCATAAAGGATTAAGTGTTTTTTGTCTGTAGCTAAGTTGGTAAGAGTACCTGCCTGGATATACGCCACATATCCGACAAGGTGATAAGCTTAGCCATATTAAAAAATTATGTTTTTTTTTATAATTTTACACATGATAGAAAATACAAATAAATATAATATGGGCATAGATGGCGAAAATAATGCAAGTTGGGCAACAAAAGTTTCTACGAGCAAGTCAGGGACTATCTATAAATCGACTTTCAACAATTGTTGCTACAGAACCAAGAGTTTCCATACCAAGAACTGCCTTTGAAAAGGCCAAGCCATTGAAGCAAATACCAGGACACAAGGTGTTGCCGATTGTTGGTACTTCATGGGTTTTTATGCCCTTAGTAGGTGAGTAAAATATCTCTATCTCTTCCTCTCATTATATATATATATCAAGATTATAATATCATTATGACATGTAGTACCTTCTAATGTAATATACATAAATACACCTCACTTACATGTATATTTACTTGGACAAAGTTAAAGCAGTAAAAGTATATATATATATATACTTTTACTGCTTTAACTTTGTCCAAGTAAATATACATATTCATTAGAAGGTACTACATGTCATAATCATATTATAATTAAAAATATGCATATATATGTATATATATGCATATTTTTAATTATTGTAGGAAAGTACAGCATAACAGGTTCCCTCCAGTACGATTTGGACAAATATGAAAAGTTTGGCCCAATTTCACGCGATAGGTTTGGAAAGTTGGACCTGGTTACCATTACTGACCCTAGTGACTGCGAATGGCTTTTCAGAAACGATGCACAGTATCCAATGGGAGTTGACTTGTCAACTCTCAGGACTTACAGAGAAATGCGCAAAAACTGGTACACAACTATAGGAGTTATGGTTTTGTAAGTAAATTATTTTATAAATTTTTCATGGGATATTATTACGAATTTAGAAATTTTGATTAAAAACTCTTTTTAAGGATGTAAGATATTATTACCCTTCTCAGGGATAACACAATTGCCAAATAATAGTCAACGCATAAAGCCTCCGGGGTGAGTTTTTTGTGAGTTATTGTGTGGTTTTCCTAGTTCGTCTAGCAGTCAAGACACTTCGGGCTCAACGGAGGGACCTTGGTTCGAATCCAGGATGAGAACGGCGTCTCTTTTTCTCCTAAAACAAAAAAGCTCTAGTTTGAGCTATTTATACGTGGGTGCTGAAAATTATTGTATAATAAATTCTCTCACGAAAACTCACAAAAATCTCGCCCCGGTGGCTTTGTGTGTTGACCATTATTTGGCAATTGTGTTATCCTGAGAAGGGTAATATCTTACATCCCCATATACGGAGAAAAAGAACGTTGCTCCTGTCCTCGTTCGACTGGCGGTCAAGACACTCCGTGCTCAACGGAGGGACGTTGGTTCGAATCCAGGGTGGGGACAGCGTCCCTTTTTCCCCTAAAATAAAAAAGCTTTAGCTTGAGCTACCTATATATATATGTGCCGAAAATTATTGTATAACTCTTTTCAAATCAGAATGCTGCAATTAAGTGATAGCAAAGTAGCAGGCGCAGTGAGTCCGTGTATATACTTAAGGAGAAAAGGAAGAAAGAGAGAGAGAGGGGAAGAGATAATTCTGTTCTGATTAATAATATCATATGTGAAGGCGGCCTGCAAAAGGGTTTTTGCTGGTATCTAACTGGAAGGAGACCCACACGCTGAACGTATGTGATGACGTGTGGGACGGATCGACCGGATTGGTAACCTAGTGTTCTACCCCGCCTTCAAGTTGTGCGAACTGAGCTTTCTATTTATGAAGCAAATTAATATTTTCTGCACGCATATAAAGGCGGAAGGGGAGGTC
>QLNU02014176.1:73239417-73251017 GCA_006491805.2 Dysdera silvatica
GTCTTTAAATTCATTTTCTTTATTTAAAAGATGCCTTACTGATTACTTGTTAAATAAACATCCCTTCTCTTTATTATTTATTATTATTTTCTCTTTTTTTTGTTTAGAAGTTTATATTTTAAATATAATTAAAACACTCACCATGGGCAGCATGGGCTTTGTCAGATATAATATTCTGTTCCCATTGCTGCCTAGACGAATCAAGTTAATTTTGAAATATTTGTTATATACTCACTATAATTTGTATCTGATTGGTCTAAATAAAGAATTTGATTTAATTTGATTTGATATTATGATAACAATTACGTTTCTGTGTTTTCAACTACAATTACAAATTACAGCATTTTTCTGCTTATTATGATCCCAATTACGTTTTCGCCTTAGTAACAACATAATTTATTTTGTCTTGGGATAAACAGCATATAATTATAAGATATTTTAGTTGAAAATCGTTTAAAAACTGATATTGATTTACTCCTTACTAGCAGTTTAATAAAAACCTAAGATTTCAGTTTTATGGAAAAATAGGTGATAAATATGTAACATATATACAGTTGAACCTCATTAAAACGGACACGCTTAAGACGAATTACTTTTAATACGAACCGTTTTCTGAAGTCTCGTCAGATTGTATAGCATACTATCCTTTCCGGATAAGATGAATTACTATTAATACGAACAGATTTTCTATTCCCCTTTGTGTTCATCTTAACGGGATTCGACTGTAGTGCAAGAACAGGTTCCTTACGGCGGTCACGGTTATGTTATGCCTCTGAAATTGCAACACTAATTACAATTACGCAATTTTTAATTCGCATTTCGATTACAATTAGGTCGTTTCTTCATCGCAATTAATCATCCTGACAGCGCGAAACACTTGTAGTAAAGGGCAGGCTAATAAAGGTATCGATCGAAAAACGTCTGAGCATTAATTTCCAAAGATTCAACAGCACCTGTTGTTCAGCATCGAATATTGCTCTTTCTAAAAAGGTTATTGAAACCCGGCCTGCATAATTCATTATCCCCTCATCTGGAATCAAATTAAGGTATTTTTCTCCTTCAGTATTGCTATTGCCAAAGTTTGTGCGGATTTTGAAAATTATTACTAAAACGAAAGAAAGCGCAGATTCTGACACTTGTCAAAGCCTGCTTGTCTGTTCAAAAGGGCTCAGTGTGAATCAATTAAGCGCTATTTAAAAAGAGCTAACTTACTGTCAAATTTATTTGTTAGCGATCTTCAGGCGTTAATTAAAAATTTTGTGGCGATTTTTGCTTTATTTGTCAAGTCAAGAGTTCAAGCAACGGCTGAAGCTAAGGCAAATTATCGCCTTCTATAATCCTATCGTCAAGGGAGATGTTGACTGATGTTTTAATCGATGAAATCAATAATCATCGTATTGATTGCCTCGCGGCAAACATGGCAGTGGCATAGTTATCAAAAACTAAAGTTTGGGTCGTATTGAAATATTTTTATTTATCCGTAGGGCTTTCGCGAATATTCGATCGTTAAAGCATTTTCTTACGGATTAAAATTTTAGCCGCGAGATCGATCAATTCTTCCCCCTTTTTTGACAGTTTAGGAAATTTAACTGTATTTTATTTTATTCTATAATTTGTATTTTCTGCAATTTACAATTACAGAAAACATGGCCATAGAACAAGTAAATTTTTTTGCTATTTGAGAAAACATTTTTTCCAAAATAAAGGCCAAACAAAAGAAATAAGGTGCCGAATTGGCTTGGCAAAGACAAAATTCAACGAATTACAAAAACTTCTGCACGAGGGAAAATTAAATTTGCATCTCAGAATCTTAATTCTTAAATGTTATATTTGATCTATTCTGCTTGATGTTGCGAGATCTGTACATTAAAGAAAGACGCCAACAATAAAATTGAATCTTTTGATATGTGGACCTTCAGAAGAATATATAAATTCAAATGGACTGACAAGATCTCCAATCAGGAAGTGCTGAACAGATCCAACACAAAAAAAGAAAAACTATCATCACTTCAATTCTGAGAAGAAAGTTAGTTTACTGCGGCCACATAGTGCACTGTTAAAAATAAGGTCATATTTTGGTTCAGGGTTGAACCAAAATGTGGTGATTTTCCAGCTTCATCCATTGTTAAGAACTACGTTTCACCACATTTTTGCTCCAGCTATGTTACCAATACTTGGCTGGATGTTGAACCAATGTATGGATACACTTTCAATAACGAATAAGGCAACATTGAACCAAATATATGGTTCCAGCTTGAACCAAATATTGTTGTAGGTTGAACCAAATATGATCAAAAGTATCCAAACAGTGCATAGCAATATAAAAACTTTTTTCACATGCTACCTATCAGGGGCGTATCGAAGAGTTCCGGAGCCCCTGTTACTTATCTCGGCTGCTATTGAAGCCACATCTACCAAATTTCACACACAGGGAGTACACATAATTTTTATTAATTACAGAAGGATAGCAACCAAGCAAAATCGCAAAGGTTTGTATTAGGCCTAACATAAACGCGTTAGCTGTTAGTGACATAAAACGTCAACGTCGTAGATACAGAAATTATCAAAAAAATCATTGTAATTTATCAAAAATAAAGGATATACATAGCATAAAATAATAAATTGCAATGGTCTTAGCTTGTTGGATGATTGGAGAGATCTTGCCACTTAAAAAAAAAAACTTGCGAATATCAGTAAAGACTCGCAACGCATGGAGCTGTTTGCCACACGTGACTTGTCTCGTAGCAAGTGATTGGCTAGAAGGTTGAACGAAAATCTGGTTCGGTGTTTAACCACCATTCACAAAATAACGTTCTTTCACCAATAAGTGATAATTTGAATTTTCAAGTGAACCAAATTTTGGTGAAATTCTGGCATTTTCACCGTGTTTCGGTAAAAACTGATGCGGAAATTTTTAACGGTGTGAAGGGGAGGAAAATACAACGCGTACTGGAGGGAAAAATTATGGAGAAGAGACCTAGAGGCAGAAAAAGAAGAGGATACATGGATGACTTACAGGCTTGGACTAGGCTAAGCACGGAAGACATTATCCATGCCAGTAGAGACAGGAAAATGTGATCCATATCGATCGCCAACCCCCAAATCGGAGAAGGCACTTGATGAAAATGCTCTGTATTTTGTATCGTACTCTGTAATTTGTGTTTTACCCTGTGATTTTTATTTTACTCTGTATTTTGTCTTTTACACATTTAATTTGAGATAAAATTAGCGCACATCGTTTCTAAATTCCTTTGTAAAACCGAAATTTGTTAGCTAACCTACGTACTATAAAAATTAAGAGGATAAGGGTGCCAAATTTCACCCTAGCGATTGAAATTTGAACTAAATTTGTTTTTACAAAAATCGAAACTGCATACTCTGGAAGGTGTACATGAACCAAAATTTGGTTGACGTGTATTTTTCCCAAAATTTTTTTCTACATAGAGCCCTGACAACCTCCATTTTAATTAGGATCAAACCATATGTGTATATATGTTTGTAGATAACCTAATGCAGCGATCTAATGTTTATTTTAAAAATTATGAATTCGAACAGACGGTCGGATATTACTCTTCACCCATATTTAAATAATATAAGTTCTCTCTTTCTGAAATTTGTTTTCTATTTCGGCCGTTTCCTAAATTTAAAATTTGAATTCGAAATTACATCCTTTTGACCTGTGGTTTGAGTTTCATGTTCCAAAACTGTGTATTCAGTCCCTCGAGAACTTTCAATTATCCAATCTGTTCTCCAATTCACGCAGGGGCGGACACAGACTTTCATTTTGGGAGGGGTCAAGGAGAGAATTTGCCATGGTCTTGGAATAACACCCTTCATTTATCATGCAAGTTGGAATTTTTTACAGTGAAAAAATATATTTTGGAGAGGGTCATGACCCCTGTGACCTCCCCACTGCGTTCGACCTTGAATTCACGAGAGTTTTCCTCTCTTGGGAATTGTAATTGAGACTACGGTGCAAAATGATAGCCCTAAGTGTATTGTGTCATTATTAACGTTTTATTCTAATGACGCCCTTTGGAGGTTTGGCTCCGCAAAATGTGATATAAAGGGTAAATGGATTGGCACTTATCTCGAGGCTAAATCTATAGAGTTTGAGTCAATGGAGGTTGGGTAGTCACACCCTTCTCCCCCACCAACCCCCTGGCAGTTGGTCACGCTGTCTGAGCGTCCATTCTGAGATTACAGTGCCGCCTTTGACAGCCACCTTTCCCATTCCCCCCCCTTCCCTTGACCACACTACCACAATTACCAACAAAGCCAGATCTGGACTATGTAATGTGGCCCATAAATGATGGACAATTATTCATATCTCGACTTTTAAAATACATGAAAATCTCGTTATGCTCTCACTTTAAAGCTTTTCAAAGACGCTACCTTTTATTGCTACAGGCATTCGGTTTCAACCTTATAAAAATAGAGAAAAAAGAAAAAACAGAAATTTCGTTGGTCCTCTTATTGATATAGTACTCGTGTAAACGAATTTAAGAACAACAACGTTTTAGACGTAGCAGAAAATTTCAAACACACTAATCGACGTACGTTTCGGACAGACGTTGGCCGTCCCTCGTAAGAAATTCGAGTGATCCAAAACTAAACAGCACTGAAGTGTTGCCGTATCAGCACTGAAGTATTGCAGTATCGGAACCGAAGTGTTGCAGTATCGGAACCGAAGTGTTGCCGTGTTTAGCGGTTTGTTTGCGCTATACTAGCTCTATCTATTGGTGACAAAAGGAAACTAGAAGAAGTTGAAGAGAAATTTGATATTTGAAGGACAGAAATTAAGTTTTTCCACGCCGGGCTGAAACTTGGAGTCGTTTTGTATTCATTAACGATATTTGCAGATTTAAGATTTTTGAAGAAGGCTTCAAAAATATTTATTTACATTTTTATTTAAAAAACACAAATTCAACTTCCAAGACGCGTCGATCATCCGTCAACCGAGATCGCTAGCTGGATTGGAATTTTTTGGAAGCCTTTTTCATAAATCTTAAAACGAAACAATACAGAGTTTCACCAGGAGATTCCATAACAAACAGTTATTTCGACACTGGCGTAAGGTTTAAAAACACGACGTTTCGGGAGCCAACTGATCCCTTTGTCAAGTGAAGGCAGAACGAAGAGTTCGTGAAAGTCCTAAGCTTATATACCCGCATGTTGGGAATCAACATTTGACGGCACCTGGTGCGGAGCAGTTCCAGCTGGGGAAACCCCCTGCATCAGACGACGCCAGATGAACACCCCCAACTCGAGGCTTTGCGAAAATCCTGTAAGGTTCTGGTAGAGGTTTTGCGATGTTTATTGCACGACTCTTCAAACCGTAGGTTTCCCATGATTCCAGAAAAAGTCTACTCCCCAGATTCGTCACATTCTGATGTAATGTTTTCATCGAATGCCAATCTAGTTCATGACCCTCCCTGAAGACATGTTCAGCCAACTGGCTTGAATCATCTTCCCTAGCTACCATATGCATATGCTCCTTCCCTCGTAGACGTATCGATCTTCCCGTCTGTCCAACATGCACCTTGTTACAGTCTCCACACGGTATTTGGTAAATAGCACCAGATTTTTCCTCCTCAGGGACGCGATCCTTAACTTTAAGTAATAGATCACGCAGGGTGTAGACAGGTTTGTAGTAGGTCTTAACATTCACACAACTGAGAATTCGAGACAGTTTTTCTGAGACACCCGCCACATATGGCAAAACTTTCTAGTCTCTTCGTCTGAATTCCTGTTTCCACCATTAACACCACATTGGTTACGAGCGATAAATTTATTCGGGTAACCGTTCTTTTTCAACACTCTTTTGTTGCGTCGTAATTCAACATTGCGAAGGTCATCATTACAACAGTGTGTAAAGCTCGTCGGTGCAAGGCTCTAATGATGGATGCTTCGTGGAATGCCAGGTGATGAGAACGAAAGTCAAGATAACTATCAGTATGCGTTTAGATGCGTTAGTATGCGTTAGACACTATAGCATCATCGGAAATGATTTCTACATTTCTGATGGAGCAAATAAACTCCTAAGAGGCAGGCACCGACCGTTCAGAGGATCCAGCAAGAGGAGATAGTATACATGCAAGATATTTAGAAAGTGCATATGTTGGCGAACTACAAAAACTCACAATAGGTCTAAGAAGAATATCGTGTTTATGGACTTTTGGGAGTCCATAGAACAGCGGTATTCTTCCAGACGAACAACGGAGTCGCGAGTAAAGTTTCTCATCCAGTTTCGACTCTTTGTGAAGTTTTAGCAGGCAACCATTCATCTGCCTCTCAATGCAATCAGTAGGATCTTTATCTACAACGGAATAGGTATCGCCATCAGTTATCGCCATTATACTGGATGAGAAACTTTACTCGCGACTCCTTTGTTCTTCTGGAAGAATACCGTTGTTCTATGGACTCCCAAAAGTCCATAAACACGATATTCCTCTTAGACCTATTGTGAGTTTTTGTAGTTCGCCAACATATGCACTTTCTAAATATCTTGCAGGTATACTATCTCCTCTTGTTGGACCCTCTGGACAGTCGGTGTCTACCTCTGAGGAGTTTATTTCTTCTATCAGAAACGTAAAAATCGCTCCCGATGATGCTATGGTGCCTTTTAGTGTTGTTTCACTTTTCACCTGTATTCCAACAAATTTGGCGGTATCAGCAGCGTTGGAGCGACTGAGGCATGATGGAAGCCTGGAAGAAAGAACTAGCCTTAGTCCGGAAGAGATATATTGCCTGTTCGAGTTCTGCTTGAATTCCACGGTTTTCGGCTTCAAGGGTAGATTTTACCGACAGAAGAGGTGTACGGCGATGGGGTCACCTGCTTCGAGTGTGGTGGCAAATTTGTGTATGGAGGCATTTGAAAACAGTGCTTTAGATGAGTGAATTTACTGTGTCCAGGTGTGGAAGCGGTATGTCGATGATACTTTCGTTATCCTACCAAGGTCTTCAGTTACTGATTTTCATCTCTATTTGAACAGCTTGAACCCTCATATTCAATTTACATTAGAAGAAGAAGATAGAGGTTCATTACCCTTCTTAGATGTTCGGATAAATAGAGATGTGGATGGGCGACTGTTGACTACGGTGTTTAGGAAACCAACACATACTGATAGGTATCTTGACTTTCGTTCTCATCACCCGGCATCACACAAAGCATCTGTCATTAGAGCCTTGCACCGACGAGCCTTTACACATTGTTGTAATGATGACCTTCGCAATGTTGAATTACGACGCAACAAAAGCGTGTTGAAAAAGAACGGTTACCCGACTAAATTTATCGCTCGTAACCAATGTGGTGTTAGTGGTGGAAACAGGAATGTAGAGGATGAGACTAGGAAGACATCAGTGGTTTTGCCATATGTGGCGGGTGTCTCAGAAAAGCTGTCTCGAATTCTCGGTCGTGTGAATGTTAAGACCTACTACAAACCTGTCTACACCCTGCGTGATCTATTACTTAAAGTTAAGGATCGCGTCCCTGAGGAGGAAAAATCTGGTGCTATTTACCAAATACCGTGTGGAGACTGTGACAAGGTGTATGTTGGACAGACGGGAAGATCGATACGTCTACGAGGGAAGGAGCATATGCGTGCGGTAGCTAGGGGAGACGATTCAAACCAGTTGGCTGAACATGTCTTCAGGGAGGGTCACGAACCAGATTGGCATTCGATGAAAATATTACATCAGAATGTGACGAATCTGGGGAGTAGACTTTTTCTGGAATCATGGGAAACCTACGGTTTGAGGAGTCGTGCAATAAACATCGCAAAACCTCTACCAGAACCTTACAGGATTTTTGCAAAACCTCGAGTTGGGGGTGTTCATCTGACATCGTCGGGTGCGGGGGCTTTCCCGGCGAGGGTTTCCCCAGCTGGAAATGCTCCGCACCAAATGGCGTCAGATGGGGATTCCCAACATGCGGGTATATAAGCTTAGGACTTTCACGAACTCTTCATTCTGCCTTCACTTGACAAAGGGAGCAGTTGGCTCCCGAAACGTCGTGTTTTTAAACCTTACGCCAGTGTCAAAATAACTGTTTGTTATAAATCTTAAATCTGCAAATATCGTTAATGGTCACAAGACGACTCCGAGCTTCATCCAGGCGTGAAAAAACTTAATTTTTGTCCTTGTGGGAACCGAACACAAGACCTCTTGGCTACCTACCAAGAGGTTTTGTGTTTGGTTCCCACCAGGCACCGTGAAATGATTATTTTCATTGCAAGCAATTTACAAAAATTACGCCCCGGTGTCTGTGTGCTGACTATTCGGCAATTGTGGTAACCCTGTGAAGAGTAATAATATCTCATATGTAAAAAACAATTCATCATCTAATATTTCATATTATTCAAGAACTTTAAACTTGTTCGAGACATTTACGAAGGGAGAATTTTGCGTCAAAATATGTTTTAATTATTCATTCAAATTTAATGACTGGATAGTGGACTAGAAAAACGGAAATGCTGAAGTAGTTGAAGTTTTAAATATTAAATATAAATCTTAGCCCTTTCCCTTGCTTTGGAATTTTGTCCTGATTTCAGAGGATTTGTAAAAACAAAAAAAAAAAAAACTCGAAAAATTCAATTTCGTTTTCAAGGACGAAAGAAAAAAAATTACTAAAAATTTCTGGAAAATTCCGATTCAAGAATTTTTTCGCAGAAACTATTTGCATTTATGATATATGGAAATGCTTAAATATTTATGATATAACTACTCGAACGTTTGCAAAGTATTCTAGGTGAATGGCATTAAATAATTTCGAATAAAATTCAGCAATTTAAATATGAATGCTTCTTCTTCCAATTTCGATTCATAGTTAGCAAAGAACAAGATTTTAAATTATTAAGGTGTCTAGATGCTATTTTAAAATCCGATTTTTAATCAAATATAGTGGGCGTCATGGTCTACCTTAATAAATGTATTAACATTAATAAACTAAAATAAATATGAATAAATCAAAATAAGCATTAATAAAGTAAAATAAATAATAAATTAAACGTTAATAAATTAAAGTAAACGTTAATAAGTTAAAGTAAACATTAATAAATTGAATTAGAATAAATATTAATAAAGTAAATTGTCGTAATTAATAAAGTAAATTATCGTAATTAATAACTTGATAAACGTTTATCAATGTTGACAAATTAAGGTTTATCAACATTGATAAAGTAATTAACGTTTATTACCATTAATAAATTATAATTCTTTATATGAAATGAAAATACAAATTACTATGTACATGTAGGGAAGACATTTACATAAAAAGCGCAAACACTGGTAAAAAATCTTATTTGGGCGATCACTATTTGCTATTTTATCAGTGTTTAACCTCTGCATATAAATATTTTTTTAATTCATTAAAATGATTTTAATTTATAAATGTCTAGCATTAAAAAAACAAAACAAAACTCCAGGGATACGGAATATCGTTCTCTGAATTCTGACACCAATGTGTTACTTCGAATTTCATGTATTTCCGAATAGCACCTAACAGTGCTTGCACTAGATGTTAAATAATTCGTAAGGAAAATAATGATTTTCCGCTCCCGGTGAGACCCGAACCCACGACCTCCTGATTGGCGGTCAGGTGCTCAATTCAATAGCAACCCTCATAAACAGTGTTTGCACTGTTTATGAGCGTTGCTATACTGTTAAAAATTTTCCGCATTAATTTTTACAAAAAATGGTGAAAATGCCGGAATTTCACCAAAATTTGGTACACTTGAAAATTCAAAAGTACCACTTATTGGTGAAAGTATGGTATTTTTTAAAAGATGGTTAAACACCGAACCACATTTTCGTTCCACCTCCTAGCCAATCACTTGAGGCGAGAGAAGTCACGTGTGGCAAACAGCTCCATTCGTTACGATTCTTCACTGATATTCGTAAGTTTTTTTACGTGCCAAGATCTCTCCAATCATTCAACAAGCTAAGACCATTGCAATTTATTAGTTTATGCTATGTACAGGTATATCCTTTATTTTTGATGAATTACAATGATATATGTGATAATTTCTATGTCTATGACTTGTTGATGTTTTATCTCACTAATAGCTAACACGCTTATATTAGGCATAATACAAAACCTTTGCAATTTCACTTGGTTGCTATCTTTCTGTAATTAATAAAAATTATGTGTACTCTCTGTATATGAAATGGGGTAGATGTGGCTTCAATAGCAGCCGAGATAAGTAACAGGGGCTCCGGAACTCTTCGATACGCCTCTGATAGGTAGCATGTAAAAGGCAGGTTTTTATATTGTTATACAGTGTCCGGAAACTTTTGGCCATATTTGGTTTAACCTAGAACAATATATTTGGTTCAAGCTGGAACCATGAATTTGGTTCAGTGTTGCCTTATTCGTTATTGAAAGTATATCCATATATTGGTTCAACATCCAGCCAAGTATTGGTAACATAGTTAGTGCCAAAATGTGGTGAAACGTAGTTCTTAATAACGGATGCAGCTGGCAAATCACCATATTTTGGTTCAACCTTGAACTATTATTTTTAACAGTGTATTGAATCTATTTTATGGCGGTACGACTTTCAGAAAAATTGGTCGCATATAATGGCATTACAATTTGAAGTTAACTTTAAACCGCCGGTCCCAGACGAATCATAACACAATTTTCGGATGTCGAATATGCAAATATTTGGCTCATAAAATTAATGCTTGCAATGTAAATATACTAAAAGATCATTATTTATGTTCCCTGGTGCATTTAAATTAACGCCTTTATAATAAACATCTCGCCTCAATATAGAGCTGCTCGATGATCGTTTCGTTGGGAAGGTTTATTAAATTAAAGGCTGTGGGAATGTCTCCGTCACGTGACTATTTCTTTTCTTGGCTTGCCTTGTTTTCAGACATTCAAAAAGCATCTGCGCTTTCATGACTGAAGCCATATCAACTTAATCTGAATTAAATGCATTTTGCATGAAGCAGTGAAAACGAAACATTGTTGCCAAAGCATGGCACACAGTGTAATTCCCCGCGAATTTATAAAATATTATCTTGGCGGGTTCCAATGTTAACTATTAGGTACATGTGCCATACCTGCGAAAAGTTAAAGGTAGAAATATCTTATAAAAACTGTTTACACGTTTTCCCATTCCCGTGCTACAATAAGAAACTATTCCATGGACTTCTTCTCGCATTTACCGATTCCGCAATCGGATATGTTGCCATTGACTTGAAGGTTAATTTCATTTTTTCACTTTTTACAGTTTATTTTTACATCATGGCATCGTTTGAATAGCAACATTAACCAACGTATTAGTAGTAATATTCTGACGAAAATGTCCACGTGTAGTTGAAACAGCTGTCAATATTTTCAAAATTAAACTGCGTTAATTTGTGTTTTTATATTTATTTATCTATTTACACATATTCGGACGAAAGGTGTTTGTGGCTATGACCATACATTTTAAATGCAAAAGTTAAATGATCTCTTCTCAATTAATCGTAATTTATTATGTTGTGTTTTAAGAATAGATGTGAAAATAGCAATTTAAAGCACGTTTAGATATATTCTGTAATTTACATTATTTCCTAATTTACAGATATAAGTTTAAACAATATTACAG
>QLNU02014176.1:73260226-73296750 GCA_006491805.2 Dysdera silvatica
AATAAAATGTAATTATTTACTTGAGTATGCCACAGGAGGAAGATTTTTCACTAATTTAATGATTGTTGTTAGTGTTGTCTTAGAAGATTGCTGGTCGTTGGAATACAAGTACTCTAGTACTCGTACTGTAGTATGAGTACTCTAGATCAGAACTGATCAGAAAGATATCAGAACTTTAGAATTTCTTGCCAGGAAGGGTTTTCTTCCATTATTGGAGCGCAGATGCATGTCAGTGTGGCGAAGAATTAGTTTTGAAAGTTTTCGCTCTTTAGCCCAAGTCATCAGTGTAGCGATGAAGCAGATCAGAAGCTTCTAAATCGTTAGTCCAAGGTTACCAATTAAAGTTATAAGAATTGAACAAATGCAGTTAAAATATTATTTATTAAAGGTTGAAATATTTAAGCGTAATTCATCAATATCCCAAAAGATAAGTAATAAAGATCGAACTTTAAAAGAATTTACTGTAAAAGAATTAAATTGTGTGTGACCACTTTTATGCTAAACGGTAAACTGCTTATTATTTTAGAATTCGAAACGCAGTTATATACCGTTGCCAAATATAAAAAGTGAAATTATAATTATACAATATATGTTGCCAGATACGAAAAATAAAATTATATATATTTGGAAAATGTCAAATAAAAGGACACAATTTGGCAAGTTGCCAATTTTAGAAATTGTACGTATTAAGTTTTCGTTTCTTGCTATTCTAAGTGGCAACACACAAGGAAGCCTACAAAGTGAACACATGGTCTTTTTATTGTGGTCACCTACATATGTATCATGCTGGATCTATTGCTGTCAACATCGTCTCATTACAGAGCTTTGTACCAATCAAGATGGCGGCTGACATGTTGGCCTGACCAAGCTTATGATGCGAGCCACTTAGTTACTCCTACTGCCAACGTTTGCATAGAAGAAGCACATGTTCATATACTACACAACGTAATGCAACATCAGAACTATACTCGTGGCAAAGCTAACGTGATATACTGATAAGGCACAGAGCAGTACGATTTCGCCAGTGCAATATAGTTCGCCCTTTCTTACGTTAACAGAGTTAATAGAAGTTACATTTCCTATATAAAACATTAAAATAATGCTCAAATACATAAAACATAGGCATGTGTGTGCAAATAAAATCTGGTATTTATTAAATTTAGAAAAAAGACTCATTATAGCAAGCGATGACGTCATTTAAGTAACTGACCACTCAGAGGACTTCGTTTGCTTGGCGGGAAATTTGGCGCCTGGAATTTTGGCGACTGCGTTTTTCTGCATTCCAAATTAGGCGATAAATAGCCTAATAATGTTGAGGGTTACCTCATTTTTCGCCAATTGGCGAATGAATACTTGTTGCATGGATGTGAGTAGGTCGCTGTAGCCTTAACAGTGTGCCAGGTTAGCTTTGCCATGAGTATACTCCGATTTTTCCATCCGTACAAAAGACGCATTTTATGGTTGCACGTTATATTGACCATAGCGTGCCCTCTTCTTTTATAATGTGGAAAAGCCCGGTGCATTCATGGAGGATGGAAAATACCATTTAGTGTGTTTGTGGGTTTTACGGCGCAAGGATAAGAAAGGTCATGTTGAGTCGGGACCTACAGTTTTCTGAGTGATCCGAATCCTTAAAGACCTAAGGAACCAATCCTCAGACCACGGCGTAAGTGTTCTTAAAATTCTATTCATTTGCATACATGGCCAAAAGACCTTTGCTCAGAGAGTTGTGTATCGCTCGCTTTATTTTTGTCCTCGTTTTGCTTTTTCCTTTTTCCCAAAAGAATGTACTATATGACGTATTTAAAATTCCAACCAAATTTAAATAGACAGCAAATTCAATTGTTAGTCGGTAATTTAACGAATTTATCTTTCGTTCTATAATTATTAAATTTCTTAAATTATTTAATTAATTATCAAATTTCTTAAATTCTTGAATTAATTATCAAATTTCTCAAATTCTTGAATTAATTGTCAAATTTCTTAAATTCTTTAATTAATTATTAAATTTTTTAAATTCTTTAATTAATTATCAAATTTCTTAAATTCTTTAATTAATTATCAAATTTATTAAATGCTTTAATTAATTATTCGTTTAAATAACTTTCATCAGAGAGAGAGAGAGAGAACCGTCCTTAAAAATAATTTTAATTAAATGCCATTGAACGAAAACACACGAGTTGAGACCGCTCATGACGATTTAAAGATTATGATGGCTTTAGTATATATATATACATATTATAATTAATTCGATTAACGGTTGATAAAGTGAAATAATATGGACATGCAGGACTATTAATTCAGAAATTCTTGCATGGAAATTTTCAAAAAATGTTTACAGGAGATTATTTGGTGGTAAAATAAGCGTAATCATTCGTCCTTGGGTTGTTAATAGATAGCAATAGATTTATATTTATATTTTAGTAAAGAATTGAAAAATTTAATTGCAGTCTTATCAAAAAATCGTTTGATAAAGGAAGTGATTTCTTGAAACGCGCGGAAACACCCGATTAATACTCCACTCATTCAATCATTCATTGCTCTCTCACCTTTTTTAAATTTTACATTTCTTTTCATTTTTAATTTATTCCTTTTCGCAATCATGGCTTTCATTAAAAATAATTTTATGAAAAAATTAGTTATCAGTAATTTTATTTCATTTTATTTTATTAATATAATTAATATTTCATTTAATTAGAACAACAAGTTCTTCATTGATAAGAAATGAGGAAATCATTTGATAAAAAAGTGTGTTTATAGGCAGTCTGTGTGTTATCCGCGCTATCTGATTTAAGCCTATAAACAACTCAATTACGCAAGTGGCGAAATCTGGACACTCCAGTTTTAATTTCCTCTTTTTAAAGATCCAATTGCATCACTAAAGTTTCTTGTAAGGTTTGGCAACAATTCTAGAGAAGAAGACAAGTACGAAAAATAAATTGGGGGAGCATAGCGACAAGCGCAACAGTCTCTCGACAGCCAATTGGGCTTGTGCAGCTGATCCATCATTCGGGTCTCCCCCCATCTGCCGATTGCTACTACTCCTGCGCCTCTTTCACGGGCTTCAGTTAGTTCAAACAAGAGTGGCCCAGCTGGTCGTGAGTTCTGAGCTGATTTCGCCTCCTTTTATAAGTTTAATCAACACGTGTTTTTTTTTCCGATTCGAATTCGAAAAAGAAAAGAAACCAATTGAACTATTGATCGGGGGAAAACGTCGACCATTCTAGAAGTTTGTTAGAAATAGTTGAAGAAAACTTGCCGTTTCACCCAAGTTTCATTTTCGGTGATGTTTCTATTGGCTTTGGTCAGCGTGCTAGCGGTGTTTCCCTATGGTCAACCACAAGAGAATGAACCACGATTGATCCCCCAAAGTTTTCCCGGACGATGTAGACGGACACCACCTGGAGTGGTTTTCTCGAAGGAAGCCGGAACAAACGGTTTTCATATTAAAATTTCAGGAAATCCTGACAAATATCAACCTGGGGAACTTTATACAGGTAAATACTTTTTTTTATTCGATTTATTTGAGTAAGAAACGAAATACAGTCGAACCTCGTTAAGACCAACACGCTTAAGACGAATTACTTTTAATACGAACAGTTTTCTGAAGTTCCGTCAGATTGTATAGCATACTATGCTTTCCGGATAAGACGAATTGCTGTTAATAGGAACAGATTTTCTGTTCCCCTTGGTGTTCGTCTTAACGAGGTTCGACTGTACATAGTTTCGTTTCAGACGATGAGGACACTACGATGCAAATTCTGTGATGACGTTAAATTATCAATCATGTGATAATGTGCTATTTTTCATAATATTCGTTTTATTGAACAATTTTAAACTTGGGTGGGGGGAACCTATGAATATTAATTTCGAAATATCTGGGATTATTAAGAAATGAAACGCACTTTTTAAGCGCATTTTGTAACCATAAATTCAGAAGCATTGTTCTTGGAACAAGGGTGAAACAGGTCAGCGGTTGTTCGTTCCGAGAATGATGCACCGTATAGCGTGGAATGAAAGCCCATGCAGGGCACATCCCACAAACTCCAATCGGTTAGTGTTTCTCAACAGTTTTCAGGTCAAGTGCCGAATTATCAAATATACTAGACCGCAAGACGTTCCACTGTAATTTGCCGTTTTATTTTCAAAGCATGTTGCAAGGATAAGTATTTTATATTATAAATATTCTAAGGCGAGTAATATTGGTGAGTGTGTCGAAAAACTCGGGTTCAGAATGCTTAAATACAGGGCCGTTTCTACCATTAGGCCAGAGTAGGTGACTGCCTAGGGCGGCAAAATGGCGTAAAAAATTTATTTTTAAATCAAACAAAGAAAAAATTGAGCAAATGAGGAGAAAAAATGAAAAAGAAGAAAAATTAAAACATCGAGTTGTTTTCAAAAGCATACGGGACAATTACTTAAAAAGTCTTTATTTTGACGAATGTGAAAATGTTTGATGTGTTTCATTGTTTAATTTTACACACAAGTTCTTTTATATCTAATACATTTAAGCCTTCTAGCTCTGATAATACAACGTTGTGTTTCAAAATGTTACTCCTCTAATGTCTCAGTTTTCAAAAATATAAAATATTGAAATTAAACGATTATAACATGTAGCAATTGTTTTACTATTCACAATATTCTAATATTACAAAATAACTAATATAAGTTTAAAATATAAATATAATTAACGGGTTTAATGATTAAAAGTATAACAGAAAATTTACATTGTTGTACCGCTGGGTGTTGGTGGTGGTAGAGAGGGGAATATAGGCGAAAGAGTGGTGGTAGGTGTGATGGAGGGTGAAATTTTTCAATTCTTGCCTAGGGCGGCAAAACACCTAGAAACGGCACTACTTAACTAACATCTGTACCAAGCCGAGCGTTTTTAGACGCGGAAGTATTCGTGAATGGCTGGAAATCTTTAGACATCAAAGTTTTTCAACATGAAAATTGGAACGAACTAATTTAATGATGTTTACATGAGGAAACTATTCAAAAAGATTCCGTTAGTTCAGTGATTGATAGCTACTTTAAATGTGATAAATTACTCACAAAGAAAAGAATGATTCTTCGTCGTCTGGTGGTAAACTACCCCACAATCTCTTGACAACCAGTCCAGTGTTCTTATCCATTGAACATTTTATTCGCTTACTGAGGGGAATTTGATCGACGCCTGTTGGTCAAAGGATAAGAGCAGTTGACTGTTCGTCAAAAGGTTGTGGGTGTGGTTCCCACCACCAGGCCCAGAGGAATCGTTCTTTTCTTTATTATTTATCATCTAATATATGCAATTTATCATCTAAGTTTGCCACGTAATCAATCAGCTCTGATGAGAATTGCTGACTTTAATAAATACTTTAAATATAATTTTATATTTGTCAGCATACCACATTGTATACATAAGTGCACTAATACTCTTTATAATTATGCCATAATTAATTATCATTATTTACGTTAGATTAGTGTATGAACTTTAAGAGATGTTGAGAAGTCTTTTATAAGTAAATTTGTTGGAACCGGCATCCTTTGTCCTTTAAAGAAAAGAACTAATTAGACCGCGTCCTCATAAGGTTGAGCAAACACTGCAATAGATGATAGTTACATAAATGGACGCTACAAATGTCTTCACAAAAATATATATGGAAATGAAACGCTGTATACGTTCTTTAAGGTTTTTGAGACCTTAAAATTATTTTAAGAATTCCTTGAGACATTAATATTATTTTATTTGTTCTCTGAGACCTTAATATTATTTTATTTGTTCTCTGAGACCTTAATATTATTTCACTGGATCCTTGAGACCTTAAAATTTGTTTTAGTCTTCCTTCGGAGTGAAAAAGCTGAGAAAAGTTTCGTTGATTTTTTTTATAAGTCTCCTTTTTAAGATAGTGACTATTAATTTTATTATTTACGGTTTTAATTTTTCTCATTAGAAACATTATGAAATATTATATATGCTTTTTAAGTTTCTGGTAAGCAAAATTGAAACCGGAAATATTAATATTAATAGTCAGTATTTCAAAAAGGAGACTTTTATAAAAAAAAATCGAAGAAACCTTTCTCAGCTTCTTCACTCTGAATGAACACCGAAACTAATGCTAAGGTCTCAAGGATCCAGTGAAATAATATTAAGGTCTCAGAGAACAAATAAAATAATATTAAGGTCTCAGGAAATTCTTGAAATCATTTTAAGATCTCGGGGGCCCCTTGGAAAAATTCTAATGTCTCAGAAACCCTTAAAATAATTTTAGGGTCTCGAGAGAAAACCTCTACGTAAGAACTATTATAGCTACATCTTGAAATATTTTAGCGAAATTAGTAAGTTTTTTTCCATCACGAGCTCTTGCGAGACCCTTAAAGATTAACTGAGTTTTATATTTCCGCAAAATATTGGCATGGGAATGAGATTTGGGTAATTTTAATTATAAATTTTAGTATTTTTGCTTTTATTATATATTTTCATTTTTATATTATATACTTTTATATATTACTTTGTTATACACTTTTACTTTTCCATATTATATACTTTTATACCATTACGTATATTTATACCATTTATTTTTTTATACACTTTTGCTTTTTTATATTACATACTTTTATACCATTCTGTTTTTTATATACTTTTATTTTTTTATATTATATGCTTTTATAACGTTACGTTTTTTATATTTTTACACTTTTCTTATTTTTATAATGTAATTGGACTGCGAAGTTCTAATTCGTTGAGACACACAATCATCGACTAAACTCGCTGCGGATCGGAATGCGACAGAGAATAAGAAACCACACAAAAGCAAGGAGAGAAGAGATATAAAAATAATCCAGGGTGGTAAGAGCAAAATAAAAGAGCAAACAAATAAGATAACAAATAAAATTGGAAGTTAAAGGGAAATAAATTATTAAAAAGGAAAACAAGAATGTGGAAAAGGAAGAAGAGAAACATAAAATAAAAAGGAAAAAATAGAACGGTAGGTAAACAAAAACGATATTTACGATTACAAGAAACGTTCCACAGCGTTTTAAAAATAACAGCCTTTTTATTAAATGCAGTTTCAAGAATTTCCATATTTTCAAAAGCTCGAAACTGATTCTTAAAATTTCCAAAACGTTATCTTTTCCTCCAACGTTTCCCTGTGGTTTTTTTTATAAATATATTTTATAAGATTTAACTATAGGTCTTCTCTAGGAGTCTTCATCTCGCGGCCTTCGGGCCATTTGCGGCCCGCCGGTTTATGAAAGGAATTCCTCTCAGACCAATAGTTAGTTTCTGCAGCTCTCCTACATATAACCTATCACAACACCTCTCACGTCTACTCTCTCCTATAATCGGTAATAACGACTACACTGTTTCTACTAGCCAATCCTTCTGCACCTCTTTAAATAACCTACAACTTGACGACGACGACCTCATGGTCTCATTCGATGTAATTTCTCTCTTCACTTGCATTCCCACATCACTTGCAATCGACACCGCACTTACACGCCTCCAAAATGACACAACACTACATGAACGCACTTCACTAACACCTCACGACATCTGCACATTGTTGAAATTTTGTCTGGACTCTGCTGTGTTCTCCTCAAATGGTTCTATCTATAGACAAGTTTTTGGCACTGCCATGGGATCTCCGGTCTCAAGTGTTGTAGCTAACTTGGTTATGGAGTCATTTGAGGAAACTGCTTTGTCTTCACCGAATTTTAACATTAAATTCTGGAAAAGATACGTCGACGACACGTTTGTTGTACTTAAAACTAATACACTCCAAAGCTTCTTCCATTACCTTAATAACTTAAACTCACATATAAAATTCACATACGAAACAGAACAGAACAATAAACTCCCTTTCCTAGACGTTCTTGTACACAGATCTCACGATAACTCAATCTTCACCTCAGTTTACCGTAAACCCACACATACAGACAGATATCTCGATTTTAAATCGCATCATCCAACATGCCACAAAGCTTCCGTTGTTAAAACATTAAGTCTTAGAGCGAATTCTCACTGCAGTAATGAAACACTTTCAAACACAGAAACAAAACACATACACACGGCACTTAAAAATAATGGATACCCTAAACGATTCATTCTCAGAAACTGTAGACCCAATAGTACATCTTTAAACAATACATCTCACACCCGCATATCTATTCCATATATTCACGGCATTTCCGAAACAATCTCTCGCATCCTTAAAGAGGCAAATATCAAAACATTCTATTCCCCTGTCACAACACTTCGCAAACAACTTACAAAAGTTAAAGACCCAGTTCCACCAGAAGATCTCACAGGCGCCATATACCAAATACCATGCAAAGACTGCAACAAACATTACATAGGACAAACAAAAAGAATGATCAAAACAAGAAAAAAAGAACACAAACAAGCACTCGCGAAAGGAGACATAGCCTCACGTCTGGCAGAACACGCTTTACAACACGGACACGAACCCGACTGGGACTCAACAAAAATACTACACCGTCACATCACAAACAAGAATAGTAGACTCTTCTTAGAATCTTGGGAAACTTACAAACTACACGGGAAAGCCATTAATACATCACAACCACTTCCAGAAACTTATAAACAACTCTTACTCTGAAATGTATGAGACATCCCCAAATTAGGTAACCCGCAGTGTGGGTTTCTCATTGGTCCCTATTGGGGTTCTTCCATGATTCTATTGGAGGCCTCCCATTGGTTCTCATTGGGTTTTCCCATTCTGCGGGACTACTCTGATGAAGGGTTTTCCAGAAATTTCAAGTATAAAAAAGAGACAGAAACATAACATCGTCATTACTCCTGATGAAGGACTGCTGCTGATGCGTCCGAAAGCTTGAGTGATCTTTTTCATTGCTATTTTACCAGTGTTTAACCTTTTTATGTAATTTCCTCCCTGGTACCCTGTATTTTATTTCTATAAAAAATACAAATTGTTTCACACAAAAAAACGTCCCCTTCTCTCGTTCCGGGTCCTAAATATAACAATTTATTCTGTTCGCATTTTCACATTAACTAAATTTCGTAATAAATACCTTAAAACGCTAGAGATTTGAAGTAATATGCGGCTTTCTCTCAATAGCATTTTATTGTAGTTTCACACATATGGAAATGAGAGGTAGTTTTATTAATTTTCAGTGCAGCAGTGATTTAAAAACAAAAATTCAACTTAGGATTCACTGAATTCTGTTCTGATTCAGGGGGCGCCCTCTGCCCGCCCCCCAGATTCACCTTTGTTCAGTCCTAATATTGCTGATACAGTAGTGCGGCCCGCGGGCCTGCAAGAATAAGCAAAATTGACCCTTGGACTGAAAAAGGTTGAAGACTCCTGAACTATAGGTTTTAAGAAGTTACTTGCTTAATTTCTTGTTCTGTTTTTTTTTCCTCAAATGTGATTTAAAGAAAGAAGTTTAAAACAGAAAGGTATATATTAGGGATTATTTTAGTCAAGTGCATATTTGCTATTACAAACCTGTTTTGATAAAAATTAGAGACATTTTTGTATAGGTACTAACATAAGCGTAGGCAGAAAGTTCATAAGGGGGGTTATAGGCTTAATGGGAGGGGTTACAGAGCTACAACTCATATATTCCTATGTTAAATATACAAAATTTCATTGCGATGGGGGCCCTGCGGTGGCGCAGTGTGGTAACGCGTTCTCCTATTGCGCGGCTAATCCGGGTTCGACTCCCAGCAGTGCAAAAAGAACGCTTACTCAGAGATCTCATAAAGATCGCACTGCTCACTGTAGTCCGGGGTTTGGTTCCCCAGGCCTTAAGAGGTTCGGATTCCTCGGAAAACAGTAGGTCCCGGCGCAGCATGACCACTGTAGTCTTTGAGCCGTAAAACCAAAAAACAAACAAACAAACATTGCGATGGGGGTTACAATCCCCAAAACCACTCGCTGGCCACGCCTATGGACACTAATCATGAATGTTATTAGTTACGATAAATTCTGGTCAATATTTAAATTATTTTGTCGAAAAATTATCATTAAAATTCACACATTGTGATTCAAAAAGTCCGCGATAAAGTAATCTCTTATTATGCAAAACCCATGTGTTATTCCAGTTAGGTGCATGCCTACATCTTAACGCATGTTCTGCCATCAAATTAAATTTTTAATGTAGTTCAATAACAAATTTTAACCGTAGTTAACCCTAACTAATTCTTGGATCATATTGTTCAGATAGTGTTATTAATATGCAAATTTTACTCTTATTATTTATGTAGTGTGTGAAGAAGAATGCATTTTTGTAGTTTTGCAAAAATAACTCTCCTGTTGGCAAAATGACTCGCAGAAAGAAAGTGAATTTTAGGAAACCTGGTGGAGTACGCCCCCACCTCGTAAATGCCGGACAAGTGACCTAGCCATGAAGCTAGAGGTGGCCTATAGCTTATTGGTTATAGCACTTACCCGACAAGCAAGAGATGAGGAATCGAATCGCACCAGGTTTCCGAAAACTCTTATTTCTTTCTGCTAGTCTTTGTACAATAAATTCAACACATTCATTGTTAGGATGCAAGAAAAAGTTTTTAAAACTATACCGTTTTATACTGTGTGGTGTAGTGATTTGCATTTATACTGTTGTTATTTTTCATTATTGTAGCATCTTCTTGTATAAACACGTGTTAGCACGACAATTAAAAATTCTCGGTCGAGTTGAATATCTATAACAAAACTTTTGGCAAATGCATGCAATATCCGTTTTGCGAATTTTCGTTTCAGGGGCTCGTGTGAGCAACGGAAAGAAGACAAAAAAGCGGAAAACAGCATAATGTATCCACAGGGTATCCAGTATTTGCATGTTTTACAAAAAAAAAACAAAAAAAACCGTACAAACAAACTTTTTATTAAGAATGCCCTAAGGATAAACGTAGAAACTGGTAATACCTCTCAGGATATTGCTATTTTGGCTTATTAGTGTACCGAGCTATTTATTTGAAAATCGACTTAGAGAATGCTTGTTAATCTAAAGCAAGTCATTCTTCGTCCTTTAAGAAATACTGCTTTTTTGAAAATTCTGTTGTTTTTCTTAAACAACCGGAAGCAAAAAATGGATATTTTGTTTTCCATCGCAAATATAAAATTTGGGAAACAACAATATTAAACCTTTTAAACAAAGTTTAAAGCACGCTTCTGCGTTTTCGATAACGATTGCTCTATTTGTAGGGGCTTCCACTAAACTCATAATAACAGAAGCAAATAAATGGATATTTCGCCATTTAAAGGAACAAAATAACAAGATTTTGAGACAAAATAATAAAACAAATCAATGACGGGGCGTGACTTCAAACATGGGCCATCTCCAAATGTTCATTATCCCTCCCATGAATATAAAAAAAAAAGTCACAATTCACATATACATGATGGTGATAATGATGATGACATATGCATGAATTGGATCTTTTGCGCTCGAGGATACGGGGGGAAATCTTGAATATTTGGAATCTTGAATCTTGAATATTTGGAATCTTGAATCTTGAATATTTGAAACCTTGCATTTTGAATATTTGGAACCTTGGATCTTGAATATTTGGAAACTTGAATATTTGGAATCTTGAATATTTGAAACCTTGAATTTTGAATTTTTGGAACCTTGAATCTTGAATATTTGAAATCTTGCATTTTGAATATTTGGAACCTTGGATCTTGAATATTTGGAAACTTGAATATTTGGAATCTTGAATATTTGAAACCTTGAATATTTGGAATCTTGAATATTTGGAATCTTGAATATTTGAAACCTTGAATATTTGGAATCTTGAATATTTGAAACCTTGAATATTTGGAATCTTGAATATTTGGAATCTTAAATATTTGGAATCTTGAGCCTTGAATATTTGAATATTTGGAATTGGGGAATCTTGAATATTTGGAATTGGGGAATGTTGAATGTTTGGGATTGGGGAATCTTGAATATTTGGAGATGGCTCACTGCTGAAATGACTCTACGTTACCGAAATGTATGAAATATGAAAACGTCGTTTGTTTTTGCTTCTAGTAAATACTTTCAATAAGATTTTAAAAGGATATATACCTTGTAATTTGTTTTTTTTTTAAACACCGCCCTCCTGTGGCCAGGGACGCCAATTCTAAGTGGCCCCAACTTCCTTTGGGCCTTAAACATATTTGTCGGACCCGGGTCCTTCCAAAATTGATGAACGATGGAAAAAAAATTGAATTAAATATTCTTTATTTATTTTTCATTCAATGGAAGTACAAAAACAATCGCCATTAACACTTCATCAAATAATCAGTCCAGTTACACATAGTATAACAAAGTGTATATTAATATAGAGTTACCTAATTGTTTTTGTCTATATGCAGTTATAAATAAGTATACAGTGTTACCACGTGCGTGCAAGGGGGTACCGAATAAATGCAAAAGTGTAACTCACTCAGGGACCCTAGCAAAAGTGAATTTAAAACAAACCAAATCAACCACGAACTCTCCCTGTTCCTCCTGACTATGTCACGTCATCTCTTTAAGTCAATTCAATAATCATATCTCACTTGATAGCATTCCTTAATATGTACAATAAATTTTTCCCCACAAAAACTCACAAAAAACTCGCCCCGGTGGCTTTGTGTGTTGACCATTATTTGGCAATTGTGTTATCCCTGAGAAGGGTAATAATATCTTACATTCTTAAATGTCTTGTAGCATAGTATTTGCCTTATCGTGTGGAGAAAAGAATTTTAAAGTCTAGGTCTCTTATAATTTATATCACCACGTCCTTTCTTCATTCTAATTTTCGGGAAGCGTAGGTTCTGCTCCAAGTTTAACCTCTGCTCCCCATTTCTTTGGTCCCTATAATCTCTCTCTCTATAATTTCAGTGTGTTTTTGCTTGTTAATTATTTCGAACATTCTACGCAAAGTACAATATTCATGTAATTTATTTATTTATATAATTCTCGGTTCGTTCACCCTTGACCTCCAATCAGTATTTGTTCGTTCATTATTTACCTTTATTATTTTTATCCTTTATTATGCCTTCAATAGTTTGAAAAATTTTATTTTGTATCGGTTCTAGCATTTTCAAGTTTCCCCTTCCAAGATTGCCCCATACACATTTGTAATATATAAGACGATTGTATAATAAAACTACGCTGAATACAACCAAGAATGAAAGACACAACGTATAAAATACACTAGTTTACACGAAAAAGGTCAAACATTGGTAAAATTGCAAATGAAAAAGATCATTCCTAGCTTTTTGAAGAGTCAGCAGCAGTCTTCATCAGGAGTAATATGTTAGTTGTTATTTTTCATATTTTTCCTGTTCGTGTAAAGACGTTACTGAATTCTAGTTACAGAGAAAAACAGGCTTCTGATACTTCATTACGACAACGTACTTCCTCAGTGTTGTCATCAATATGAAACAATTGAAATATTTCTAAAGAAATATTTGTGATCTTTTAATGTTTCTTTTAATGGAATTACGAGCATAGGAAGGGGCAAAGACTCCCTGGTGTGAAACTGAAAATCAAGCCCAAGAAAAAAAAAGTATAGAATTATAATATACTAGGGTCCTTTAAGTTTTAACTCCTGTGTACACAAGTACATGCAATTACGATAGGCATTACGCGTAAGTACATTAAAAATAAGTAACATAAATTAAAGGAATTTTAAGTAATGGACAAACTAATGACAATCATTGGATTAACTTACAAGATGTTGTATAAGACTGAACCAAAATTTTATTATACTAATTTTAATACAGCTTTTTATATTAAAATTATTGAATTTAAACTGCATTATACAGCTTTTTAAATAAAAATTCTGGACTTTAGCGTTGTTGTTTTCGAATTATTACGGATCCAGGGAATGAGGAGACACATTTAGTTAGGTGGCATAACCAGGGGCGGACTTAGTACTCTCTGTGTCTTCTCAAAGGGCGCGTACCTTATCAGAGGGCGCGATTCCTTGCCTATTCGGAGGCACGAATTCTGTCGCCCATGAGGGCGCACTGGCCCGGAGGGGGCCCGGCCACCCTGTCCGTTCCTGGGCAAAACTGTCTTTCATAACCACCATGACGTACCAGAAGAGTTATTAGTTCGATTGAAGCAATTTAGCAGTAAACTTCAAAGTGAAACCGAAGCCATAACGATTAAATATTGGAGAAGAAAATGATCGCATTAATCTGCTTTAAAAGTGTAATTAACAACAAGCTTTATGACATTAACTAATGAGAATATTTGTAGGCGTCTCCTAGAAAAGCGAGATTTAAATAAAATGAATGTTAAAATTTTGCAAGTTAGGATGTAAAAAGTGAAAAACAAAAAAGGAAATAATTTTTATATTAAATTTATTATCATAAATAAAAAGGGCTTCTCTCAACATTCGGCTTTCTATTTTCTAATGCAATTGCTCTGTTTTGTGGTTTGTTCTACGTTTTTTTTAAATTGATCGTTTTCGAAAGCGCTTGCTAAAATCGGCTAAGAACAACTAATTTCATTTTATTTTTGTGACTGATAAGAAAAAAAAAACAATTTTAAAAATAATTTGTTTACGCAAGTGGAAAAGAATCAAAGAGTTGTAGTCAGAAATAAAACTTAAAAGGTAAGTTTGGTTCTTCGAGCTTTGGTTAACTCTTTATAAAAAGATACTGATTTAATTGTGTAATAGTTTCTAACGATTTTCCATAATTTCACTCTCCGAAAAGTCGTAAAGATGGTACGTAACCATTAATTATATCACAAAATTCGCAATTAATCTCGTTAAAGAACTCATTAATTAGAGCCAAAATTAATTACCTGTATCATAATCTCAGATGACTTCTCCGGAAAAAATGGCAGAACAAAAATCCTATTATTACCGTATCATTTAATGTTTTGTCCGCAGACAAAAATGGTAAGATTTAATCAAATTGAGATACACGAGTCTTTAAACATTACACCTGGGAGCAGTTGAGATGAAATTAGTTTTCTCTGTGCTTTGCGTAAATTTGTGTGTCACATTTATTATTGTCACAAAAACAATTGAATTTAATAATACGTAAACGGAAACATTAAAATGGTTTTAACAAAGAATCAATCTGAAATTTGCTTAAAAAGTTCTAATAAATATTCGAAGCAACGTAGGTAACGTATCGCATAAAGAACATAAAGTACGGTATGGTATCAGAATAGCGAGACAGTTAAAAGAATTAAACTTGAGGGAAAAAATGAAAGAAGAAAGAAAAAACATTTATCCATATGGTATCCTTTGGTAAATACAGAATACCCTATAATAATAAATACAAGTACCCTATAATAATAAATACAAGTACCCTATAATAATAAATACAAGTACCCTATAATAATAAATACAATTACACTATAATAATAAACACAAGTACCCTATAATAATAAATACGAGTACCCTATGTTAAATACAGAGGGACATAACACTTTATCAAGCACAACCATTTTTGCAACTACATTCATAAGTAGGTTTACAACTACATTCTGTATATACATTCTGTACTATAACTTTACAACTTCTTTACAACTACATTCTGTACATACATTCTGTACTACATTCTGTACATACATTCTGTACTACATTCTGTACATACATTCTGTACTACATTCTGTACTACATTCTGTACATACATTCTGTACTACATTCTGTACTATAACTTTACAACTTCTTTACAACTACATTCTGTACATACATGCTGTACTACATTCTGTAGTTTTACAACTACATTCATAAATAGCAAATATTTTGGCACTGATCGGCATGCGAAAGGAAATTAAAAACAAGAAACTAAAAGAAAAGGAAATGGAAACAAATAAGTATAAGTAAGTAAAGTAGAAGAGTAAAAATAAAAGTATAGTAAAATAAATGAAAGGGGGAGGGAAAAGAATAAGGAAAAATTATAGAGAAATTAAGAAAGAAAAAGGATATGAAGATGTATGAATTTATACAATAAGAACGAAGATATAAGATCGAAGGTATAATAGGAATCAATAAGTAACAAGAATGAAGATATAGGAAGTAATAAAAAAAAAGCTTGGAAAAAGTAATAGAAAAAGTTAAACTTCGCTCAATAAAGAGAACAATGATTCCGAAATGCTTTCTTATGCCATTGATAATTCTTACTTATTTTTAATATTTTTCCATTACTTCCTATTTACTTTCTTTTTTATTCTATATCTTAGCGCATTTATCTTTTTTTACTTCTTTAGTTTTTTCTAATTCATTCGTTTTCCCCTATGCGTTAATTTCGCTATTCTTATTTGCATTTTTATTTTTTTACTTCACTTGTTTCGTTCTATTTTCTTTTTCGAGCTTCTATTTCTTTCTCTTACATCCTGACCAATATCGACAATTTCACTAAGTAAATATTGCAAGTCCAGGTGGATCATCGCGTTCTTTTATCAGCTATTGTTTTTGGAACTTTTTTGTTGAAATTAACATATTTGGCCGCATAATCAGAAAATAATTTTTTGTATTGTGCCAACTTCCTTTTTGAAATGCTGTATTACATAAAATATTTAACGGGTAGGAATATGGATTAAAAAAATAAGAACGAATGTTTGATAATTAATAAAAAATTTTACCAAATAATAGCGGGCATTCAACAGATAACAAATTTTGATCAAGTGTTACTGACACTTCAATAAATAATAAGGTATTCAAAACCATATTACCGGGCATCCAGCATATAACAGAAGACATTCAACAGCTAATAACAAATATACAGGGCGAGTTTAATATCCATCGCGCATCCGATACATTTTTGAAATCCTTATGTTATTATCAGCCTATTTGCAAATCATTGTTGGGTCGAAAAATGGAATTTTATATGGGCTTTTTTTTTGAGTGGACTATGTTTGTTGATTCAGCCAATCATGGGTTAGGGGAGGCCAACCTTCTTTTCAAGATTACATGCCCACTTGACGAGATATTCGACTTGTTCAGCCAAATTAGTATAAGATTTATTACGGCAGTATTTCGTTCTAGTTGTGATGAAAAATAGTTTTGATTTTTGGTTTTATGACTATTCAACACGAAACACGCGTACGGAATTATAAGAACAAAGTTTTTCGTCATAAATTCTTCAAGTTTTTCATTATTTAAACTCTGTTCCCTGGATCTTTTATAAAGGAAAATTCTTCGTTTCGTTTGGGTTTACAGTAAATACAAAAATCTAGTCTCTAGCTGTACATACAGAGATGAGAATCTTTAGCGGTTGTAAATAGTGATAGTGGCAAAAATATGTGGTCCAGCAAATAAACCTACTTTATCTGTCAACAGTTGGGGTTCCACACTTTACTTTTTACTTTGTTTTGCAGGCAGTTGGTTCTCGAAAAGTCGTGTTTTCTAAACCTTACGCCAGTGTCGAAATAATCGCCAGTGGGCACACTGGCCTGGGAGCCGGTGGGTCGGCGGCCCAGTCTGCCCTGCCATCAGTTGCTGGAGGGCTTGTCTCCCCCAAATAGTTTTGTAATTTGTAATTAGCAAAAGGACCGGGATTGTTAGAGTTGGTGGCTTTAGTTATTCTAAAACATTCGCCCTGTTATATTAAAAGTACCATGTATCCATAATTATTGGTTTAACTTGGAAAGAAAAACGAGCTGAAGAGGAAAAGAGTAAAATGTTTCAGCTAAATATTTTTCATGTAAAAAGATAATTCACGGTAGGGCTCTTTTTTTTAATGATAATGAACTGTTCGCATTTCCTTTGTGAATTAATCGAAGTTCAAGTTTTCATATCTTACACCGAACGAAAAAAAATTGTATACGTCAGATATAAGAGATATAAATTATTCTATTTTTTTCTGATCTCGAATATTGTTTACACAACATCGAGGTGTAATTTATTCACATTGCGCCATAGACAAATTAGATGATTCTATGAGAAAAATCAACGTCTTTCTTCTCTTAGAAAGTCTGTGAAGAAGACATGAATTCATTAAATATAACATTTAAACATCTTTTAATGGATGTTGTTATTACTTTCTGTATTTAATTTTCTATTTTCTTATTTTCTTTTTTTATGGACGAATACGTTGAAAGTTCCCTAATTTTGCATATCTATTAGCCTTTTTATAAAAGTCTATTATTTGAAATATTATTTTTTTTTGGTCTAATCGCAAAAGAAAAAGAAAATACTTAGATTTAGCTAGAAAATGTAAATATAGGCACACAGTGGTCCGTGCTTGTTTCGCTAAACTCATTCGTATAATAATAATGAGGACAGAGTGGCCTCCCTTATTCACTGGAACATCTGCAGAACTTATGAGATCACGGTAACCAAGAACTACTGGGAACATGAAGCAAAAAAGTGACAGAAAACGACTAAATAAAAATCCTTCATGACTTTCAGCTTCAAACAGACAGGCAGTTGGAACACAATAAACCGGGTATAACATTGGCGACGGAAAAACAGGTATTTATTATTGAGATTGCAATACCGGGTGGCAACAGGATTGACGACAAGGGATTTGAAAAAATCTCCAAATATCGTGACCTTGCAATAGAAATTAATAAACTCTTGAAAAAACAAGTAACAGCCATCCCAATTGTGATAGGTGCACTGGGGGCCATCACACCTAATTTAAAAAACTTCCTAGAAAAACTGGACATTACTGACATAACGACAACAGACCTACAAAAAACTGCCTTACTGGGCACCGCCTATATTTAAGAAGGTATATGGACAGTTCTCAGGTTTCTGGGTGAGACTTGAACTAAACCAAGAAGTCCAGATCAAGAGGATAGTGATTATCTCCTTGATGCTGTGTAATACAACAATATATAACGAACACATTAATAAAAGAATGTTAAAAAATAATAGAGTAAAATCAAATTGGATTATTTTATTCGAACAACTTCGCATTTTTTTGCAAGTTTCCGCAAATATTCGATTCGTTTCATTTGATTCCTTCGCTTTGTTTTATTAATTTAATTTGATTTCTTTGATTTAATTCTTTTGATTCATTTGATTTGTTTCTTTTGGTATGATATTTTTGAGAGAAAAGGGGAGGGGATAAATATTAACTTGATCTATTTCATTTAATGGAAAAATTATTACTTAAACTAGAAAAACGAATAAAAATACCCGGCTTTTGATTTAGCTTCAATATTTTCAACTTTGATGGTTTGCTTGTTCAGCTAAGTAAAATTTTTTCCTAAGGTTGAAACGGTGAATGTTTTTGAAAAACAGGGCATTTGGAGTCATATTTGGCCCGGATAAGCAAGTTAGCCGTTGCCTCGCTGTCTACAAAATAAGCTATTGATGTCTGTCAACGACATGTTAGCTCAAAGACATAAGTTGGCCATCAGATGTCAGCCTTCTCACACTTCGAAGAGATCTATTTGCTCGCTTAGCCTACTTCGCAATTCCAATAAGTGTGTGTACGCAGGGATTTACACAGTACCTACGGGTCTAAACATTCCGCTTACTCCAATCGCCAACCTCCACATATCTCCTGTCTTGCAAACGGTTTTCTTCCACTTACGTTGTCGTTTAAGATCTCCTATTTATTCCAAAGGAGGAATCAAGTATCACGTGACAAATTTTATCAAAGGGTCCTCCTTGAAAGAGATTTTCCGAGAAGCAGAGAGATTTATGCGATATTTATCAATTAATCATTTCTCTGACGACAGCAGATGTCCCTTTACATACCGAAGCCATGATTAATAATAATGAAGGATGTGATACCCAAATAAAGAGCAAGATAACTAAGAAAGATTGAATGGAAAAGGCTCCATTTTCTTCGACAATTCTTTCCCTTGCTTCCTTTTAAACATCGTAGTTTTTGTAAGAGAACATTAGCAAATTCTATTAATTTATTCTTAATTATGTTGTTAGAATCAAATAATTCAAAATTAGGGACGATTTTCCTACCAACGATTTTCAGTAGAACATTTGAAAAGCTCAAGTGAAACAATTATACTTAAATAGTAATTAAAATCTTTAAATATATTTGTTGATTAATAATACACCACGGCCAGTTCTGCAAAAATATTTCAACGTACTGATATTTCTGATATGGACTTTCTCTTTTCGACGAGGGTCTTGCAGGGGCGGACGGGGTGCTCTCAAAGGGCGCGTAACTTGGATTTTCGGAGAGAGTGAGTCCTTGCACATTTGAGGGCGTAAGTCCTATCGCCCATGAAGGCGCACCCGCCCAATCCGCCCCTGAGATTTTGCAACAAGTCAAGGCTTTCTACTCTCTACTTACCTCTTGGTATTTCTTCTTTTATTTCCAATCGACCCATTACGAAAAGTTTGTATCTACGTTTAATCACACATTAGAGACTAACCTAGATGGCCGTGATAGGAATACTTACTACTGGCATGATCTGCGAAAGGAGAAACGAATATTCTCCACAAGACGATGGTGAGGTCTGGACTCCTTACAGGCCATGGAAGAAGAATCACATTATTTTGCGCACACCATGTTTTAACAACATCACTTGTGAGAATGCTGGCATTATCTTGCTGGTAAATCTAGTTATTTTCTGCCATTTTTTTTGTAAAAAAATGGCCAAAAGATTAGTTTCTAAGACTTCTTTGCAACCTAAGCAATTTATTTTATTCTGGTTACTTCAATAGAGTCAACACCGCACATCAGGCCCAAATCAACTCTAATCCCTTTGCATATTATCTTGTTGAGAATATTCGTTTTTTCTTTTTCAGATCAAGGACCGTCAACTTTTTTCATTTGACAAAGTTACTTCTAACCATTTATCATCAAATGTCATAGCTTTCTTTTTTAACTCCAATCGCTGCACAATGCGTTTCTCTGTAAATGTGTTGGTTTTTTTCAGCTCCTTCAAATATTGCAAGTTTTTACACTTCAAAAAATTGCACGTTGTTTGTTTCGTTTCTTGTAGATTCATTTCTCTGCGAATTGCATTTATGGAATAAGTTCCTGAAGACGTTAGTTTCACAACAGTTTTTTTTTCTTCATGAATTGTTTGTTTTTCTGGTCGTTCTCCACAATTTTTTTACTTACATTTCAAAGATCAGTAACTATTAATTACTCTCTCAGATCTTCCAAGTTTTCCCCTTGTTTCACGTAAAATGTGCCCACAACCTGAAGTAGAAATGTATTTGCCTTCTTTCGTATTCAGTTAGATGAACATTTTACAATAATTTTGCCGCCCACGTATTAATTAGCTCAAACTAGAGCTTATTTGTTTTGGAGAAAAAGAGACGCATTGACATGAACGTTTTTGGGCATAGTCAATATTTTAGTTAAATAAGCACATTGTATTAAATATTACATAATTTAGTACTTATTTATCGGAGTATCACAAGGAAATAGGATTGTAATTGTTACTTACACTACTGTACAATGAAATGCAACACACTGGCTTTAAGGTCTTTTTAAGGGCGCAATTGTTTTTGCTTTTATCTCATATATCAACTTCATTGCGTCACATTCTAGCCTATACCCATTACACGTTTTATGCAAATTCCATTCGTTTATACTTCAAACTCTTACATTAACTACGACTTTCCAAAATTATTTTACGGTGGTGTATATATATATATATACAACAAAACCTCTCTTAACGACCACCTCTATTCAGAGACTACCTCCCTTGACGACCACTTTTTCTGAAAACGGATTTTCTCACCTCCATAGACCCAATGCTGAATTTGCCTTCGTTCAGAGACTATCTCTCGGAGCGGCCGCTCTTTCACGGAACCGACGGTGGTCGCCTTAGGGAGGTTTTAAATGCTTGTTCTCCTCACTTCATTAACAGCAAACCCCTGTATTAAACTAACCATTGCTAAGCTTTATTTTACATAAGTGAAAAAAAAAGGGGTAAAAAAACTAAGAAAGTGATTGGAACAAAATATTTGATTTGATATTTGGGACATCTTAAAAATTTTCACTCTCAAATGTAAAGAACAGCAACTGAAATACGTCGCAAATACAAAAATGCTTTTTTGCGTATTTATTTTTGGATTCATGGTCCTAAGTTCACGAGATTGATTGGCGCTGACGTCATTAAAAAACAAGCTATCGAAGTACAAATAGGACAAGCAACCACTTTTGTTTACTGGATGCTTTAATAGCGACAACGATGAAAGATACCAACGCAAGATTTGAGATCGTTAACTGACCATAAAAGAAGAAATTATATTTCCTATGCATTCTAATTGGGTTTTAGATTTAATGACTATTATGTTGACCGGTTCCATGTTTTTGAGTTTTGCACTTCAAGATTGATCGGGAGGTCACCTTTGATTAGACCGCGATAACGTGCCTTGTCGTATGAACGTCGATACATTTATAAACAAACATTCATGAAAACAGGACGAAGGACAACCTCCCCAATTTATTTGCTTATTCGAAATTCTCTTAATATTTATAGATAGATAGATAGAAGGATGCATGGACGGGCAGACAGACAGCAGAATTTCTCTGCGTATCGAATTTTTGGTGAAATCCGTCAAGTTCTTGTTCAATGCATAGAAAAATATTTCTTCTATATGTCGAACATCTTTTTATGTAACCTTCAACTTTGATATATGGATATCTTTCTGCAATTGTTAGGTTTAAGTCCTCTTATCTTAAAAAGGAAGGAAGGAAGGATTAGTGATCTATTCTCCCATCTTCCTTCCAAGTGTCCATGTTAACAAACTACGTTTGCAAATTAATTTTTGTTTCCAAAATAGTGCCATTAACAAAATAAATGGTTAGCTCTGAAAACCACTTGAGTGGTATTCTACACATTCATGTTTACAAATCGTGAAAATACAGATAAATTCTTGGTTATTGTTGAATTTGTTTATAAGGAATGGTGAGAAGTGATTAACATATTTTTTAAGCTAAACTTACATATGCAATGAGATCTTCTCGCATAAGAAGTCGAATGTTCTATAAAAAACGTTGATACATTGAAACCTTGATATACAGTGCGTTTGGTATTTTAGTGGACACCTGATATTTTTACGTAAATGCTAAAAAAAATACAAAAACTGCCAATTGGCTTTTGAAGAATGCCGAGACACCATAATGTCTTGTAGAAAAATAAATTTTATATAAATATATCGTCACATAAATGGGGAAAATGCAAATTTATATAACAAATGTTGTTTGTTAATTTAAGGGACACTATCATTCCTGACTAACAGATGGCAGTGCAGGCGCTAAAAAATTTGCATATTGTATTCTTTCGATGCGTAGGTTCGTATAAATACCCGTGTGAACAGGTTTGAGTCTGCGAAAACAGCGTTTGTAGTCATGTCAGAAAGGAAAATACTTACGGATTTCGAGAAAGAGGAAATTGTGGCTTTTAAACGAAATGGAAAATCCATTTTCAAAATTTGTCAGCTTATTCAGCGTCCAAGGAGTACTATAGGGGCCTTTTCAAAAAGAAACCCCAAAAGGATCCACCCAAAAAGCGGGGAGCGAAGCCAAAACTGAGTAAAAGAGATAAGCGGAACATTAATAGAGAGGCCAGTAACACAGGAAAGTCTGCTGCAAAAGTCCGAAACGACCTTAGTTAGCTCCTAGTTAAACGTTGGATAGTATGGAATGTGCTCTCTAATTCCAAAAATTTATCTTTTCGGAAAAAAAAAGGCAAACCACTTCTCACCCAAGTTCACAAACAGGAACACTTAAACTAGGCTCGACGACTCATGAAGTGGAACGATAAATGGTTGCAGGTACTTTTCACGGAGGAAAAGAAATTCAACTTAGATGGTCCGGATGCTTTTCAACATTATTGGCACGATTTACGGAAAGCGCCGCAATACTTTTCTTGTAGAGTTCAAGGAGGAGAGTCGGTGACCATTTGTAGTGTCTTTGGCTACAACGGTACTACGCCTGGAGCTTTCATCGGCAGTCGGGTGAATTCCACCTGCTATCAAGAACTTTTGAATGAATATGCCCTCCCATATGCCTCATAAATATGTGGGGAAAACTGGATTTTGCAACAGGACAACGCACCGTGCCATGCATCTATCTCCACCAAAAGATGGATAAATTCAAAAAAGTTTAAAAGTATGATTTGGTCGACACGTAGTCCTGATTTAAATCCTATCGAAAACGTATGGGATTATATTGTTCGTCAAATATATGCAAATGGGAAGCAATTCACGTCGGTTAATGCCTTAAAGGACGCTATTGTGGAAACTTGGTATCAAATCGATCCTAAGTATTTACAAACATTGATAGAATCAATGGATTCACGTGTCTTTAAAGTTATACGCAAAAACGGAGGATATCTCGCGTATTAATGTACATAAAACACTCCAATTTCAGTAAGTGTCCATTAAATTTTCAAACAAGATTGAAAGCCTCATCTTGATTTTGTTACATTTATGAATGATTTAATAAAGATTATTAATCTTCCACTTTGCAGAATACTGTTTTATTGTAGTATCTTTATTTTCATTTTCAAATTTGGCATTATTTCTCACGATAGTGCACTGTTATCAAGTGTCCACTAAAATACCAAACGCACTGTACATATATATATAACTTCAAATTACGGGGTGCGTCACAACTTTGAAACATAGAAAATATTGATATATTTATACAATATTATTTATAATATCGTTTTGTTGTATATGCTTCCTTTACTTTACGTTGTTCATCCTAGCCTTTACAAATCCTCTTCCAAAGATTTATAATAATTCAGAACATAAAAATAAACTGTCGGAAACTAAAACCGATAACAACGTTTTTAATATTTTGTTCTGTGGTTTTAATTTTTGTTTGTGGTATAATTTCTCTGGAAATACTTGTAGATGTACAAATAACATGGAATAGTTTCATTCAAATGAAAATGGTGTATAAATTACTATGCAGCAAGTTTCAAACGAATTTTATCGAAACTGCCTTTCCCTCATCGTACTACAAGATCAATTTACCTCACGACATAGGACTTTATTTCACTAATTTAAAGCAATTTGCGTCTAGATGTGAATTTATTTGAATTATCTTAGATTGCATTGAGTTTAATTTAGTTTCGTTGCAAATTTCAAACCTAGCAAACTAAGTAAATAGAAATAATGCTATTTCTAAATTCACTGCAGGATTTCTATTTGTGTATATATATATGGTGTGGGCGTGAATTGAAATAACTTAATGCACTTATACTTTTAATTATCATTTCTCTAAAATTTAAAAAACTAATTTTAATTGCAGTTACTTACTATAAATTTAATTAACTAATATTCCTATAGTTTACGTATTGTCGAAGATTTGAAATATATAGGTACCAATTAAAATGTAATAAATAAGAGTACACTTGTGATTTTTTTCCACAGTGTACCATTTTCTAATTGTGATGATACGGTATTTATATACACACTGTACGCATATGAGTTTTGGTGTATAATGATATGCGTATATACCTATGATTAGATTACTATAATTAAGTCAGGTAATACAAACGTAAACAGCGCGAATAGAAATCGCATTATATACGCGTCTACTCTTTCAAATCTTTGTTTGATGACGTCATGCTTCCTGCTTCTAAAAGAGTGATAGCCAGCACTCTCGACATACGGGAAGTGACAACAGCTTGTGGGAAACGTGCAGTACCCTCGTACCCCCACCTCATCTACGCCACCCTACGACGTAACCTCGACGCAGTCGTTTACCGCCATCAGATGCAGACAACGAAAAGCGGTAACTTAGCTTTTTGGACGTTTTGTCGATGAGAATTTATGGCGAATGCGAGTAAATATACCACAGAGATTTTTCCAGACTTGCTAACTATCTTCGATCATTAATCACAATGTTTAACTAACGAAATACAAGCGGCCCGGCTGCTTTGTAAAGATAAGGTTTCAAAGAAATCATTAACTCACTCTCCGAGCAGACCATGTTCAATTTTCCGTAAACAGTGGTCTGTAAGTGGAGATAAAAGTTCTAGAAGGTGCTCTTCTCTGAAAGTGACGCGTGACGCTCATGATGATCATTTTCAGGGTCAGTGGGAGCAATAGTCTGCCCTTCCTTTTCCTGAGAAGTTGAGGCTCTCCATATCTGGGTCACTGAAAGAGTTGGCTCCTTTTCCCCCTCATCACGGCGCCAACAAAATACCAACCATGTCACTTACAGCCGTTGATGTAAACTGTGATTCTAAAGTTCATCTTTTCTTTCTCGACACCTTCCTTTGCCCTGGGAAATTCCTTTAAGTTGAAAGCCAAAATTGGAGACGTATAGTAAGGAGGTTTCTTTTATTTTCTGATAAAATATAACGGGTGAGAAAACCTATAGAAAAAATGCATATATTCAGTTTTCTTCTTTCGCTTTGCCATTTCCCATGTTATATGGGGTCGGCGTTATGGTCCTTTAATCTTCTCTTCCACAATCTTCTATCCAATGCCTCTTCTCTACTCCATCCATACTCTTCCAGATCTTACGTCACTTTATCCTTCCATCTCAACCATGGTCTTCCCCTTACCACCAGCTTATCCAATACCTTTCCCCACATATTCCTCATTTCTCTGCTCCATATGCCCAAGCCATCTTAACCTATGTTCTTGTATTTTTCTTCCTATGGGTCCAACCTTGACCGTACCTCTAATTAGGTTATTCCTTATTTTATCCCTCCTTGTAACACCATTCATCCACCTCAACATTCTCATCTCAGCCACTTCCATCTTCCTTTCATGCGCTCTTGTAATTGGCCAAGTCTCTGCCCCGCATAACATTGCAGGTCTGACAAAATTCATATACTCAGTATAATCCTCTAATTAATAAATACAGTGAAATCTATCTATACCGAAACCTTTTCCCGGTCCCTTGAATATCATTATCAGGGCTCCACAAATTCGGTCACCAGGTCTTCACTGGCGACTAAAATTTTTCAGTTGACGAACAGAAAATCTTTTCCTGCTACGTTCTTAAGGTTTCTTTCCATGTCTGGCGAGTATCAATTGCCGCTATTTGTGTCCATCCTTGATCATTATAAGCACATTGTTTGGTTTGGTTGGTGGAATTTTTATGGTGAATGGACAAGTCGCTATTTGTGTCCATCCTTGATCATTATAAGCAAATAGTTTGATTTGGTTGGTGGAATTTGTATGATGCAAGGACAACAAGTCGCTATTTGTGTCCATCCTGATCATTATATGCAGCAGCGTAGCTAAGAGGGCAAGGGAGCGGTCGCCCCGGGAGGCAAAATATCTAGCTACATCACTGATTATAAGCAAATGGTTTGGTTTAGTTAGTGGAATTTTTATGGTGCAAGGGCAACAAGCCGCTATTTGTGTTCATCCTTGATCATTATAAGCAAATAGTTCGGTTTGGTTGGTAAAATTGTTATGGTGCAAGGACAACAAGTGTTATTATGTGCTAAACAAGGTGATGTTTTACATAAGATTTTACATGCGTTAAAATACGGTTTTATAAGACGAAGATACATAATTTGACAAGGTTTAATAAAATATAAAATACAGTTTTAAATAAATAAATAATCCTTCCCAAAATACAAATAAAACATAAAACTCCTGCAAATTTCACGGCATACCTGTTGCATAACCTGCTGCTGACTTAACACATACATAATATACTATAGTAGAACTTTATAATACTGTCCTTCAATAATCAAGGGCGGATACAGGGGTCATGACCCCCAAAATATATTTTTTCACTGTAAAAAATTCCAACTTTCATGATAAATGAAGGGTGTTATTCCAAGACCATGGCAAATTCTGTCCTTGACTCCCCCCAAAATGAAAGCCTGTGTCCGCCTCTTACCAGTAATCTAGTTTTCAGCTCAGGTGTAAAAGGGGCGGGGTTACATTTTCATGTGACGCCACGAGTGAGGGTTATTCCTGATTATGACGTCAGTTTTTTATACGTTCTCAGTAATTCGACATTTTCGTTAATTCGGCACCCCTCTATGCAATATGTAGCCGTCTTCGCAAGGGTCTGCTGTGTTTTGAAATAAACATCCTCATATTTCGTAATATATTAAAACTTCTCTATAACAATATTATACGGACCAAGAAAAATTATCGTTGTAGAGGGAGTTATTGTTATAGGGAGGGTTCATTATACAGTAAAACCTCTCCGCCACACTATTATACGGACCGAGAAAAATTATCGTTGTAGAGGGGTTTATCGTTATATCGGATATCGTTGTAGGGAGGTTTTACTGTACATTAAAAATGTTGTAAATTTCTATTTTTAATGCATTTGGATTGTATGTTATTTGCAAAATCTGCTTTCGTGTATTCTATCCTCCTTTCCTCCTTTTTTTTTAAATTTTTTATATAAATTTTATTTAAATTTTTCTCGTGTAATGGTTTAATACATTTTGATTCTATAAATAACAAGGTTAATCAGTCTTATTTTGGTGATCCACAACCGTTTCTCGGTTAATAGTTTTTTTTTGCTTTCTACTTACGACAAATAATTTATTTTGCCACGGCAAAATCGATGTTTTACTTGAGAAAAAAAAGACGATCTTTGAAAGCCTTGTATCGAACCTAGGACCCTATAAAGTGTCAAAGTGCTCCTCTCATTGTTAATTACCATCAAAAGGTCAGCTACTAAAAGCCTTGTTCCTTTCTTTTAGTGTTCCTCGGGAGTTTCTAAATTAACACGTGTTTTGATTTCTTTCTATTGCAAATCGTTTTATTTGCCACGGCACAACTATTGTTTTTAAAGTGAAAAAGATGGTTGAAAGCCCATCGTAAAAGCTTTGTGCATAATGTTTTGTCGAAAGGCCACATACATTGTTAATAATCATCAAAGCAATAAAATTCAGTGGCGGATTAAGGCGTTTATGGACCCTATATTCAGTAGTGGTTCTAGGGTAGGGCAGGGGGCCATGCCCCCCCCAAATATAACCAGATTTTATTAATCCTATCTAGGTGCACGAGCTAAGAAAGCGGCGCTCGTGCATGCAGGCAGGAATTCGTGCCCCCAATTTTTTTTGTCTAGAATCGCCACTGCCTATCTTTAAAGGACAGAATGGGACCTAAGAAGGTTCTGGCCTAACTGCGGGAGTTCTGGAGCAAAATATGAAAAAAATATATAGCGTTTTGGCGTTTTTGGTGAAGTTTCATGATTTCGGTAGAGCCATCCAATGTTATAAATTGTGAGCAATTTGGAAGTAAAAGCTAAGTAGAAAATAGAATTTTTTTAATTGTTATGCCTTGAGTCCCTAGAATTCTAGGGACTCGCATCAGCCGCCATTTTTTTGTATACTTCCGGTTTAATAACACGAAGTTTACCATTGGAAAATTGATAATCTTTTCTCTTCTTCTTACGGGATCTGTTGCAAATCTAAAATTTCTATGTTTATTCCTCTTGAATCCATGACAACGGCACATCTACCCATTTCACCATATTTTATTAAAAACAACGCTGCAAATGCGTGGAAATATTCGACGAAACAATACGCAATATAAATAAGACACAAAAAACAACGTTTTAGAAGCGTATTTATGTCAAGATTGAGTTCAAGCTACGCGTTTCGGGCGATAGAAGTTCGCCCTTCTTCGGGAGTGAACACGTGGAATATCGTCAACAAACGAGGTTGATTCGCGGATGTAACTGCTTATGCAAATCACTCAACTTCCACACACCAGCGAATGAGATCACGTGATATAATGGCAACAAAATGGCGGATTGCCCCAGCTCCCTTTTTATTAGGAGCCTTGATTATGCCTATAAAAGCTTGTAGAGTTCCAAAGCGCATGTACGTGTGGATGGCTGTGTGAAATAATATAGAGTAAATAATTAATAACATAAACGCAAAGTTAACATCGTTTGAACAATGGTTTAATGACAACAACTTAATAATAAATACAAATAAAACAAAATATATAATCTTCCATACTAAAAATAAAAAATTTACTAATCAACCTAACAAAATAAATCCAACGATAACATCCTAGAGAGAGAGAGAGAGAGTTAACTCAAATTTCTTGGATTAACAGTCGAAGATCAAATAAACTAGAATCTACAAATATTTGATATTGAGAAAAAAATTAGATCTAATGGAATTCTAACAAAACTTAATTCATTACTAATATTAAATACAAAAATTTTGTACTACGCATTAATATTTAGTATTATAAATTACGGAAATACAGTATGGGGAAATTTATCCCAAACAAATTTAACTAAACTCAATAAACTACTTGATAAAACATATCAAAAATTATGTTTCAAAACAGGTAAGCATAAAGATAAATTGATTTACGAAAACAAAATATTAAACATAACTAATATATATATTTTAAAAGTAGCATTATATATTTACGAAAGATTATACGAAAATAAGCACCTAATTTTGATTAAAATAAGTGAAAATAAACATAATTATAATATAAGAAACAAGAAATAAAACAAAAATAAGAATCAACATACGTAAAAATAATATTAATTATTATGGAATAGACATATGGAACAATATCCCGCCGACACTCAAGGAAATTAAACCAAAAAGTAAATTTAAAACCAAATTAAAAGAATATATTTTGGAGCGTCAATTAAACAAAGTGCCATGGTTGCAAGTGTTTTAAATAGTCTTATTTTTAACTTGTATCCAATGTATTTCATTTTTATAGATGTTATGCATAAATAAATTCTGATTGACTTGTAGGCATATGGAATAAATAAGGAAGTAGAGGCCCATGAGCCTAAATCGTAACTTTTATAGACCAAAGGACTTCTATATGGCATGATAAATGATAAGCCGTCTATGGATACGTAACTGTAGACAAACACGGCAGTTTCAAGCCCAAAGTTGAGCTTAAAATGGCGCTTCAACTTAAATAAAGCCAGGTCCCTGCGGGGCTCCAAAATGGGGAGCCCATGGCAGTGTTGGATTAAGGTTTTTATGGGACCCAAAAGAATATGGCCCTCGCGATATATTCATTCATTAAATTACGAGTTTTCTTTGAAGTTTGTTATCGTCAATATTCCAGTTCATCGATAATGCAAATTTCTCGGACATTTGTAAATAAACGTGATTAAAGTGACTCTTAAACTTTAATAACATCAGATACCTTCAAGGCCCTTAGAACCGCTGGGCCTTAAGCTCTGGTCTAATTAACCTATGCGTAAATCCGGCCCTTAGTCTGAGGCCAACTCAGCATATAATATACGTAAATCAAGCACTGTGTGCCACCGCTACTAATGTTGAGTGAGTTACCAAAGCTATTTTAACCACTCTTTCTCTCGGTTTGTATGTTTAAACAACGTTGGCTTTTAAATTAATGGATTCATTTTTCAAAATGCTGTCAGACTGCTACCTTTTAATAATGTGTTCTTCATAATTTCGATTAATTTTTATATGTATCCCTTAATGTTAAAAGGCGGATTTCTTTAACTTTTCAGATTTTGCAGAAGAGGAAATTTTGTTTCGTTTGCATTAATCTATTTGATCTGTAAGTTAGATTTTTTGTGCGCGGTTAACTGCATATGGGCATAAGTTCTATTCACTTACAACTATTTTAACTCTCAGGTTAAACATTACTATAAATGGAAAGGTTTTTCTTCCTTCTTCAGTAAAATTTGAGGCAAAAAGTACGTTTTTAACATCAAATTATTTATAATAAACTATTTAAACACGACTACCACAGTTAAAATTATTTAATTAGGTGGATGACGATCGTTTCGGCAGTGAATGACTGCCTTTGTCGAATCCAGTTACAAAAGTGAAGGTAAACTTTACCGCACTAGGCGTATAAACACGTGTTTATAAAAACATCCGAAACGGTCGTCATCCACTTAATTAAATAATTTTTATCTGTGGTAGTCGTGTTTAAATAGTTTATTATAGTTTTAGCACAGTGTTTCACGTTACTAAATAATCAAATGATTTGTTCATACAAGACGTTAATTTTATGATAAATTCAAAACACTGTATATCTGGGATGAAGGTCTCTCCAAATGCTTTCCACACAAGTCTATCCTGGGCCATTCGTTTCCACGTCACCCCAACCTCTTTTCTTATTTCATCCACCCATCTAGTTTGAGGACGTTTTCTAGGTCTTCGGTGGTCTCTTGGAATCCAGTTCAGAATTTCTGTTGTCCATCGTTGATCAGTTCTTCTTGCAATATGCCCAGCCCATCGCCATTTCAGTCCTTTTACTTTAACAATGATGTCCTCTACTCTAGTTTGCTCTCTCACCCAAGTGTTTCTTTTTCGATCTCTCCTAGTTATTCCAAGCATGCACCTCTCCATGCTCCTTTGCGTTGTCTGTAACTTTCGTATTGCTCCAACTGTTAGACTCCATGTCTCTGATCCATAAGAGAGGACTGGCAATACACACTGGTTGAAGACCTTTCTTTTTAGACACAAAGGCAATTTCCCCTTCAGGATAAAACTGTTTCTTCCAAATGCACTCCAGCCAAGTTTAATACGTCTGTTGAGTTCTTTCATAATGTTGCCATCCATTGAAATCAGCTGGCCAAGGTAAATATATGAATCAGCAATTTCTAGCTCAGTGTTGTCAACTTGTATTTTTGTTTCCTCTACAAAATTATTGAACATGATCTTAGTTTTTTGTAGGTTCATCTTGAGTCCAACTTCTTCACTTCTAGTTGAGAGCTCTTGTACCATGTCTTGGAGTTCCAATGGGTCCGTTGAAAAAATAACAATGTCATCAGCAAACCGCAGATGATTTAAATATTCACCATTTATTTTTATTCCCTTGTTATTCCAATTTATCAGCTGAAAAATCATCTGTAAAGCAGAAGTAAAAAGTTTTGGAGAAATGGTATCTCCCTGCCTCACCCCTTTGCCAAGTTTGATAGTTTTGGTATCTTTATGTAACCGAAATTTTGCACTTGCATTTTTATACACACGTTTCACCATGTCAATGTACACATCCTCAATGTCTGTTGATCTTAAAGAGTTGATGACTGCTGATGTTTTTATAGAGTCAAAGGCCTTCTCATAGTCAATAAATGCAACACACAATGGAAGTTCATATTCATGTGTTCTTTCAATTAATTCTCTTAATACTTGAATATGGTCCACTGTACTGAATCCACTTCGAAATCCAGCTTGTTCTCTTGGTTGAGCTGCATCTAATTTTTTCTGCAGGCGATGTGTTAGAACTTTTGTGAAGATTTTATAAATAGCAGGTAACAAGCTAATTGGTCGGTAATTTTTCAAATCCTCTTTATCACCTTTTTTATGCAAAAGAATTACTGTTGCAGAATCCCATTGGTTTGGTATGTTACCGCTGTTAAGACATTTGGTAAAGAATTTTGCAAGTATGTCTTCTACATATTCTCCAGCTTCTTTTAGGATATCTAATGTAATACCATCATCACCAGGGGCTCTTCCTTTCTTCATACTTTTTATTGCAAATGCTACTTCTTCTTTTAAGATTTTAGGAGCTGTTCCTTCGACTATCTCAGAGTCTTCGTTTAATCCACTGTTTCCCTCATACAGCTTTCTGTAGAATTCTTCAACTCTTCTAAGTATTTCTTCCCTATTTCTTGTTACGGTGCCATCCTCTCCTTTTAATGCAATGATGTGTTTCTTCCCAACAGATAAACTTCCTTTAACAACCCTAAGGCTCTTGTTATTTTCAATGGCTTTCCTTACTAGCTCACAGTTGAATTTTCTTATGTCTTCTTTCATGCTTTTGCGCAGAGTTTTACAAAGTTCTATGTACTCAATCCTGGAACTGGTATTTCGATTGTCCACCTTCATATCTCTTCGCCTTTTCATGAGCTGTTTCGTCTTCTCAGATAATTTGCTATTGTGCTTTTTACAGGTTACACCACCAATTTCCCCAGCAGTTTCAACTATTGTCTTAACAATGTTTTCATTTGCTTCTGAGATATCACTTTCATCAATAAGTCCTTCCAGTGCAGAAAAGCGATTTTTTAATTCCAACTTGAATGCCTCGGTATTTACTTTCAGTTTCATTAGATCCACCCTCTTACTTACTTGTTTCCTAATGAGCTTCTGTCGTTCTAATTTAGTATTTAAGTGCACTTTACATCTCACCATTCGATGATCACTTCCAGTATTAAATCTGTTCAGTACACTGCAATCTTCAATAATTGATTTCTTGTTTGCCAGGATATAGTCAATTTCACTAGTTCCCCCATTTGGGTGTTTCCATGTCCATTTTCTTTGCGGTTTCTTCTTAAAAAATGAATTCATGATGCTAAGGTTTTCAGCTTCTGCAAATTCGATGAGTTGATCGCCACGTTCATTCCTTTCCCCATATCCGTATTTACCAACCGATGTCTCTCCTTGTTCCTGTTGTCCAATTCTTGCATTGAAATCCCCCATGATGAGCTTGATATGTTGTTTCCCTTTGGTGTGTAACTCTTTGATTTCTTCATAAAATTCTTCAACCTCTTCGTCGGTATGGCTTGATGTTGGTGCATATACCTGTACTATTTGAAGTTGGTATCGCTGGGTTAGTTGAACAACAAGCCTCGCTGCTCGATCTGATGTACTTTCAACTTCCAGAAGACAGTCTTTAATTCTTTTGTTGATTAAGAAGCCAACACCACTTGTTCTTCCAGTTTCCGTTCCTCTATAGTAAAACAAATGTCCGCTTTTCAGTTCCACCAACTCTTCACCTTTTCTTCTAATTTCACTGAGTCCTACAATGTCCCATTTGATCTTGTCTAGTTCCTCTTCCAATTCCTGAAGTTTTGCTTCAGAAGCAAGGGATCGTCCATTAAACGTAGCCAAGGTCAATAACAAACGGCAGCCTGGGCCATTCCAGTGATTCTTAGCACCCCCTGCTTTCATGCCACACTGACCGCTGCCTTGATCAGGAGCACTCCAGCACCTGGAGACTAGGGGCCATGGTTTCTGGTGTGTCAACATAATGGAGGAATTAGCCATAATTTCACCACGCTGGCTAAACGGGTTGGTGAATTAGCCCTCCCCTTCCGCCTTTCTATCCGTGTAGCAAATATTAATTTGCCACATAAATAGAAAGCTCAGCCTGCACCACTTGAAGGCGGGGTAGGACACTAGGTTACTGGCCTGGCAGGTTCCACATCGTCATATGGATTCCAATGATGGGTGCTCCTTCCAGTTAGATACCAGCAATCCTTTTGCAGGCCATATATATATATATATATATATATATAATGTCTGAGATAGGGTATTGTCCTTTCGACCGAGTCATTATTTAGTTCTGAATATCGTTCTTCGTGATTATTAGTAATTTCAAACGCAAGTATAATTACTTACAAGTAACGCCTACCGTATTGCCATTTAATAAACTGAACAAAATTAAATTATTAATTTAACAAAAAATCTAGAAGATTACGAAATAAATACGTTTTAGTTAAATATTATTAATAGTACATCGTAATAATCTATAATCTTTATAGAATATGAAATCTTTAAAAAGTGAAAAATTATTTAACCAAATAACAAATTCTATTTCACTTATCATAACTGAGTCCTATCTTTGAGATTAAAAACCGCATATTTCATGACGCAGTAATGGATGGGTTATGGAATATTTCTAAAAAATGAATCAAAAATGATTTCCATGGGCCATGGACCGTCCATCTTTCGCCTTAATGTATTCTAACATCAGTCAAGGCGTCTATACTTCAATGGCCTTCAGCACACATCAAATGCTATCGCCCAGCACCGCACACCTCGCAGCACATATACCGATACCTTAAAATTCGCGTATTTTCCTTTTTACACATTAAGAACGGTTATTTGCCTAAATTTGGCTGACTGGTTAAATTCCCAAACGACATTCTAAGCCAGCTGGCGACAATCTTCCAGAAGAAAAGAAATACTGTGAATTACATTAAAACCTCAAGAATAAAACACGGAGCATTAGATGATATAAACGAAATAACAAGACACAAAAAAAATTAAAGTACGTATATTTTCTGCATATTATGATGGATTTAAAGCAATATATGTGTTTAAACTTGGAGTTCAAATATTATACACCGTACAAAAATATTTATACAGCCACTTTAATAAGGAACTATTGAAAAGAGTTACAGAAAGTTTCCCATTCTAACTTGATTAGATGATAAATTCACTTGATTTTTTTTTATTTTTTATTTTTTTATAATTTGTGGCGAAAGGGTTTCAAAAGCCATGTATTGCCGGGGACCTACAATTTTCCGAAGAATTTGAACCTCTTAAAAGTCTTAGAAAAGCTCTGGACTTTGGTGAAATAGTTCATCAGTAGGCTTTGCTTTTATTCCACCATTGGTGGTTGAACACGCTATAAAGGCGTGCTAACGAACTCGTTACCACTGTAGCACCATAGGGCTTAGATGTTAAATTACTCGTAAAGAAAAGAATGATTTTCCGGTGCCTGGTGGGACCAGAACCCACGACCTCCTGATTGCCGGTCAGGTGCTAAGTTACAATCGTTAATCATTTCTTCCTTTACGGGTATATATAAAGCTTTTTTACGGACAAGTTCGCTATTGGTGTGGCAGTACTGTGACTACCCAATTACCAAAGGGACAAGTCAAAAAAGCAAGAATATTCGATATAACGAACTAGCATTATCGTTGATTTAATAATGCTAGTTCGTCATATTGGGCGTGCTTGCTTCTCTGACTTGTCGCTTTGGTAACAGAGTAGTCATATCACTGCCACACCGA
>QLNU02014176.1:73296850-73310831 GCA_006491805.2 Dysdera silvatica
TCAGGTTTTGCTTATCGCAAGAATTTTACGAGTTTTGTTCTGCTTGTAGGAATGCATTCCCTCGCCCTTCCCCTATTGTTCAGATTCCATGAACAAATTCCTGTACCTTATACACAGGGGTGTACATGGGGAGGGGGGGTTCTTGTGATTAACGTCAGTAAAAGTCTCAGACAATTAGAGAGATTAGTACGGTACGTACCACGTGGCATTGATCGCTAAGGAAAGAACAATCTTTGGAGTTTTGGTTAGATGGTTACGTTTTAAAATGGCGAAAAGAAGAAAACTGTCGCTTTCGTTTAAAATGGATGTTATTAAAAAATTCGAAGAAAATCCTTGCACCTTGAAAAAAGCTTTAGCAGAGCATTTTAATGTCCCAGAATCGGCATTGAGGGGGATTTTAAAAAGTCTGGAGGCGATAATAGTAGCTCCTCGAGAATATGGAATTCAGTCGAAGAAAAGAAGCAAAATTCAAGGCGGAAAGTACAAAGAATTTGAGAAAGTTTTAATGCTGTGGTTTAAAGAAGCTTGTGCCTTGAACATTCCTGTTAACGTTGAGCTTCTAAGGGAGAAGGCCGTACAGTTGTCAAAGAGTTTTAAAATGGAAAACTTTTCTGCATCACATGGATGGATTGAAAAATTCAAAAATAAGCATGGCTTGGCAACTCTTGTCTTTTCTGGGGAAAGTGTGAGTGTCCATGAAGGAACTGTAGAACAATGGAAAGAAGACTCGTCTACTTTAGTAAACAGATACGAACCGAAAAACATCTACAATTGTGACGAAACTGGATTTTTTTATAAAATGATGCCCGACAGAACTAAATTGCGCCTTTGTGACAAAAGGAGACGATAAATTATTATTATTATTATTAAGTTAATAATAATGTGCCAAATTGCTTAACTTGGATAAATGCACCTATCATTACGCTTATCATTGCTTAATAACCCGTCAGTTTCTTTGCGAAACATATGATTGTCAAATGGCCGTGAAATCAGTATAGGGATGCAAAACACAAAAAAGGAGAGAACTAATTCAAACAAACGTAACAAATTTAATTATGACTAATTACTACTCTACAAATTCTATGCAGTTATATAAATGGCGAAAGTTTCCACATGGAAAGAAACATAAATGTCTAGCTGATATTCTTGCTATGGTGCTGTGATTTATCAATACAGGTTGTTATCAAATCAACGGCTCAGCAACAATATCTGTCTAAATTGCAATATGACAATACAATAAATTACACCAATACTGAGAACGTATGCCAGATATTAAATTAAAACAATGCAAGAAATACTGCCTGAGTAAGCAAGGGCAAATGGGAAAAACAGAGTAAGTTTCATAACCTAATTTTCAAATTAAACCTAAATAATGGTACACCTCGTACAAATGGGAATAAATGGATATTGACTCACGTGCGACTGTTATGATGGGGTGTTGCAGTCACGTGACCGTTGTTTTGTTGCAGGTGCATTACGCTGTGGCTCGTCGTGCACTTCAAAATCCAATTTCTGATGAGAAAACATTTACGGGGCTGCGGGGATGTTGCTGCTCCACTCCTGCCGGACTTGGCGTATTTTACGGACAAACGTCAAGCTCTGCAGGTGCGGGAAAACAACGATGAACAGTTGGCATGGTGCTGCGTCGGTTCAGTAGGACTAGGTGTATTTTATGGACAAACGTCAGGCTCTGCTGATGCGAAAATCAACGATGAATAATTATAGTCAGCCGGAATTCTTCACTCTGCAGTGGCGATGAATATAACTCTACGCAGCTGTGACGTATGATTTTGTAGCTCGTGAGCGAATCGAGAATTTTTGGAGCTTTAATAAAAACTTTCCAAGTGGAGCCCGTGCGATACTTTCAAGTAGGAAGGTTGTGAGTCTTCCCACCTGCGACTTTGCTTGCCTTGAAGTCTCCGACCGAACTCCAAGTTCACGTCAAATTGAGACGTCCTTTTCCGTACGCTGCTCCCGCTCTTCTCTTCTATTTTCTTCTCTTACTATCCTCAGTATGACCTGCATGTCAATCACATTAAATTACACAATCCACTCACAGGATTATTCGTTTTGCCAGTACATTTGCCTGTTGCTATATATACAAACTATACTGCTGATCTCTGATAGGTTTCCTTTCGCGGGGCGGTCTACTGTTTTTGAGTTTAACTACGCCCTGAGTTTACGATACCAGAATTTACAAGCCCCTAATTAAAGTTGACATTTTATGGGATTTTCATGGTTTATTTTAGCCTGGCTCTGGCGCCTAAACCCATAAAACGTCGTCTGGCTTTATTTTTGTCTACCCATGCTTACTTTGTACAAATACACAGAATATATTTGGCAAACTAATATTCTCCTGTAATAATACGTTAATATCCAAACAAAATGATTTAAAGAACAACGTAATTCAATATGGCTGACGAGCACGCCATAGAACCTTAACATTCAAGGGAGAGCCATGTCATGGTGGGAAAAATGCAAAGAAAGACTAACTGTTTTGCTGTCTTGCAATGCCGATGGTTCGGAAAAATCCCCGCCATTGGTTATTTGCAAATCAAACAAACTTCGCTGTTTTAAGAACGTGAAGAAGCTTCCTTACGACTACACTAGCAACGAAACGGCGTGGATGACATCGTCCATTTTCTTGGATTTTCTTCATAAATTCGACAGGAAAATGGAAAACAGAAAGTTCTCTTATTCGTGGATCAGTGTCCTGCTCACCCACAAGATCTTCCAACTTTCAATAACAAGAAAGTTGTGTTTTTTCCTGCGAATTGCATGAGCAAGATTCAGCCTTTGGATCTTAGTATCATTCGTTGTGTGAACGTGCACTATAGAAAAACTTTAATCCGTGGACTTCTGGCTACTTTACAAACAAAAAATGCAACAAAAGACGAATTGAAGCAAGTTGCCGTCCTTGATGTAATTCATACGTTGTGCTCATCATGGAGAAACGTCACCGACAAGTATATTAGAAGCTGCTTTAAGAAAGCAGAATTATCGTTTCCAGCAGAAAATGAATGTGAGAAGCCGGAAAATAAAAGTGAAAATGACATAAACGAAGAAGATTGGCATACTGTATCTGATAGACTCGCTACGTGTACTTTCAACGAATTCGTAGATGTAGACCAAAATTTAATCACATCTCAATTGCGGGAAATTGGAGACATTGCAGCTAAAATAAATGGTGGTGACAAAGATGAATAGGTGTAGGACGATGATGAAGAAAATGTGGCAAAAGTTCCTCCAACTAACACAGTAGCGTCAGAAGCATTAGAAATACTGCGTGACTATTTTCAGTTAAATCCAGGAAGTGAAGGAACTTTTTCACGTTTTGATGGACTTGGAAACACTCATTTTGAAAATTCACGAAAACAAAAACAATCCTCGATTGTAAATTATTTTGTGAGAAAGTTGTAATAGGAGTAAAACGAAATTTGGGTATGTAAGCATTTCCAGTTTCTTTGTGTTCTTAAAAAACACGTAGTACAGTAATTCATTAAAATATAAATTCATTGTATTTTGAAACTAATCTTATTTACATTTTTCAGTAGTGTATACATACGTAGTATTAATTAACAATATAATGTTACAATGCATTGTTTCACCTTTAAGCTCCCTTTTGTGGTTTTTCGCTTATGCGCGTCTCTCATTTATGCGCGTTTTTCCCGCTGTCCCCTGCGCCCGCGCATAAATGAGAAATTACTATATGTTCATTAGAAGCTGAGATATGTCTTTGCAATAGACTGATAACCTGAAATAAGGTTAAGTTGAAAACTTTGAATGAAATTTCTGAAAATTGTATTTTTTTAAGATTTACGTTACGCCAAACATAGTAACTGAGAAAGTTCTTAATAAAACCATAGGAAAATTTTTGCACAGATTTTCTATATTATTTTGCATGGAATAGACTGGAAGTTTTAAAAAAATATTCATAAAACTCAAGTTTTACAATTTTTCTTTGACGGTATATGCGTTTTTTCCTAATTTCAGTGGATCGATTTACATTTTTTAGCACATTTCACCAATGATTCAAAATTTTCTGATTATTCTAGTTTTGCACATTGATTGCATAGCTTATATATATAAAAAATGAAATCGAAAATAGTTCTCTATCATGAGAGTTGTTTTACTTATGATGTTTACCGTATTTGTGAATTTCAAGCTAAAATTTCCAGGTTTTTTTTGCACGAACTTCTCAAAATAAGTTAACTGTTTATACTTTGTCAATGAACATACCTTAGTTACAGTAAAACTCATTATAAAATTTAATAAATCAAGAAATGTAATTTAAAAAAACAAACCCTTTGAACAAGATCCGTTACCTTTACGTTTCTGCAAGAATAATTTTTCGGGACAAATTTTCACGCTCAATATGATTTTTTTTTTATAAGTTTGGATTCAATCTATCTTTTTTTTACAAGTTTGGATTCAATCTATCTTTGAAACAGAGGGTGACAAAGGACTTACAGTTTCGACTAATCCAATGCTGACTGAGAAGTAATAGATGTCTCTACAAAAGTGTATAAAAGAAAATAATTTATAAATTAGACGAGAAGTTTCGTCATAAATTTTTTCACTGATTTTCTTTAGTAACATTTTACAGCAATTTTCGATAGGAACTATCAAACTGCACTGTTGAATTATTTCTATGTGGTAACCATTACTGTCGTCTTGAAATTGGATTTAAATTTTCATTTTGAAAATAAAAGATTAATTTATTTTAATTCATTCATTAAGTAATATTCATTTATTTTGTTACTTGGAACTTTTTTTGTAGAAAGAGCGACATTCATTTATTGCTTGAAAGTAAATTAATTATAAATCAAAACAAGATAAATGTTTATTAAAAAGTGAACAGAGAAAAAAATTATTTGTTTATGAAGAAAGAAACACGTAATGTACGCATTATCTTGCGTAATACAAGATTTTTAAATTGCATTTTACTTTCTGGGGATTCAATTTTTTTTCCATAAATGGCTGTTTTGCGTTTTTTTAATTTAATAACATCTTCCAAATTTTGGTTTTTCTGCCATCATTTTCTTTGCATTTGGTTTTACGAGGGGTAACGCTTTCTCGTAAATAGGATATTAAAAATTTACTGTCGATTTCAAAGGTGAACAGAAGTAGCTGTCATTAAAATGACCCTCAAATAATACATAATGAACGAATGGTAATTAAAATTTTTAAAACTTTCGTTCTTTGGTTATTATTTCGAGAGGTTGTAAAGGGATTAAATCGAAATTATTAAGGTCCACGCCCTATGTTTTTGGTTACTAATTTACCTTTTTATTTTAGATTCTAAGCATTCGAAAGAAAGTAAAAGGCCTTGCCTCTACCCGGTCAGCGGACTTTCATCTAAGTTACAGAAGACAGCCAACATAATTTATAATTTCATACTTATGATATTCAAATTTTAAACTTCGTTTTTCCCCTGTTATTTATTTGACAGACTGTCAAGAAGAAAACGTGAGAATTTCATTCATTCCAGGACTGCCTAAAGCAGTGGTTCCCAAACTTTTTCAAGCCACGACCCATTTTTATAGTAACCAAGTAATCCGCGACCCCCTTTATAGTAACCAAAAGATCTGCGACCCCTCTGTCCGCCGCCGACACATTTGTATAATAAAAGCATTTTTAACAGAGTAAAGAAAACACATTAAATATAGAATTATATTATATTAATTATATATAAGCCTATATTATATTGAATATATATATATATATTAATTATGTATGTTAATGTGCATATCATAGATATAAAATTAGCAACTATTTGTAAATATGTGTAGCCATGTTGAAATATAAAAGCGTTGGAAACATTTGGTATGAAATTCCTTATAAAAATAATTGCAACTATGGTGAGCAGGTGAACGAGAGAATTAAGTCAGACTTTAATGAAAAAAATAAATAGAGCAGGCATAAAAGTATATGGAAAGGGCGGTAGAAAAGTGGGGATGCTGATGGTCTAAGATTGAAATAGGCGAGGCAGCGGTAAACAGAGTTTATGGTTCGGTGGCTTAAGTTTGGAAATAGTACACAATAGAGAAAAACCGCCATATATTCGAAGATATAAAAGTTCTGAGTGGAAAAGTAGAGGACCGGATGCAGAAGGAGGCGGAGACAGGTTGTGGTCAAGTGCAAGTAGCGTATGAGCGGTGGTTAGGAGGTGGGGTTATTATGGAAGCGTCATAGAATTGGTCAGCGTAGGGAGGGGAAACAAAATATTGGTCAGAGAGGGTTTGAGTGACAGTTGGGACATAGAGAAAAATTGAGAGAGAGAGAGAGATTGGAATGAGAGAAGAAGAGAGTTGGTCGGAGAGAGAGAGAGTCGGACGGAGTTGGTCAGTGAGAGAAGTAGGATTAGGGACCCGAGGTGTAAAGAGTTGTTATTGAGACCAAGACGAGAGTAACAGAGACTAGAGAGCCAGGTCCCACAAATCAGAGGGTTCTGGTAATTACGCTGGACAAGTTACAGCCGACTAAAAGGGGGTGCAGGAGGAGGAGTAAAGATAGCCGGAGCGTTGACGAGGACGAGTTACAGCAGGAAGAGTTACAAGCTAATTACGCAGGATGAATGACAGCGGACGAGTTATAATCGAGTTATAGCAGCGACCGAACCGACTAAAAGGGGGTGCAGGAGGAGGAGGAGTACAGATAGCCGGAGCGTTGACGAGGACGAGTTACAGCAGGAAGAGTTACAAGCTGATTACGCAGGACGAGTTACAGCAGGAGCAGTGATATCAGGGCAACGAGTCTGTCTTACCCACCATCCCCAGACGTAGGTAGAAGACACGGAGAGCCGACACGTGGCGTAGCTAGAGGGAAGAAAGACCCTGGAGAGTGGTGAGTGAATGTCTCTTTATTTCCTTACTGAGGTAGCAACGATTTGGGGGGCGGGGTAGGAAAATGGGACAGGCTAAGTATGTCGACGGGTCGAAATAGTAGGGTAGAATAAGGGTAGAGTCAGTCAGAACGAAGGGTAGTCCTGTTAGGCGAGTGGGGTGTTTTCAGAGTATAGAAGCAAACCGAGTGTTACGGCCATATCCTTATTGTTTAACCAATGTATATATATTGGAATGGTAGTCCTGTTTAATGCATAGTTAATTATTTACAGTAATTAAAAATAGGTGCTTATTCCTATGACTGTAAACTTGAGCAAGTGAGGCAAATCATTGCATGTAATAGTGTTGGTAAAAATAAGTTAAGCTCATAATTCTGGTTTGTCCACTGGCAAGAATATGTCAACGTAAATGTCAATATCAATATTGCACAGCAGAGTTGCTTGCCACTATTCAGTATATTATGTGTCTAGGTAGATATCAAATATTAATAGTTTATTAAGATTGCGTATTGTCTGCTTGGACGTCAAATTCATTCAGACTTTCCCTAAAAAATAAGTAGGTATATTACGGGTTATTCCGGAGAAAGAAGGGCAGCTCCCTATTAGAAACGCGGTGGGAGAGAGAAGAGGTACTATTAGCTACGATCCACGAGCTCATTTTAACTATCTCTTAGCTACCTCTTCGTGAGTAGGAAGTTATACCTAACGATACAACTAAAAATAGTTGTGGCGACCTCCCCCCCACCAGAAACCTGTTCGCGACCCCCCCAGGTTGGAAACTACTGGTCTAAGATATCACCTGTTTATCTTTTCGTCTTCAGTGAATTGCATAGGGCCCAATGAGACTAAACACCGGGGAGGGGCTTGAAATTAAGCCTTCTCATCATAATTAATTAATAATTTCAAACATATAATAGAGATAAAGTCCTCAGGTTGTTAGCCGGCCAGGTGCAAAAACAATGTCGCTTAAAATGAAACAAAAATAACAGATATTGTCATTGATCCGAAGGTCTAGAAGACAATATAATAATATAATAAATTACTTGAAGCCGCCCCTGTGTACGGGGGCACCTTTTGCCCTTCCCGCCAGGAACGGCCCTGGATAAAATAATAATAAAAGACATATTAGTCATTAGGATGCAACAGGATTGGAAAAATCCTAAAAGTGGACTGATCGTCTCATATAAACCAAGAATTTAAATTAAAATTCCTGTAAACTTCATGATGCAGAAGCCTTCCTTCCTTCCTTCCTTCCTTCCTTCCTTCCTTCCTTCCTTCCTTCCCCCCTCTCTCTCTCTTTCTTTCTTTCTTTCTTATATTTGTGTGTGATACTAGATTTATGCAACACGATCATTCTTTTCGTAGACGATCAAATTTTTCTTTTAAGGGAAGGGGTCCTTTTTACCTCCCGCATGTTAGAAATTAATCGTTCGGGTAGCCAATGTATTCAAAGACCCAATTTTCTGTTTCCAGATGGTAAAAACAGTAACATTATTAAGCTACCTATAAGTCAACAGATAGTGATAACTTCCATACTCCAGGATAAACTGAAAATTAAAATTTACGGATAAGGAAGGTTTGGTTACATTTTGCAATTTGAAATAAATTTTTAAAAATATTTTTAAAATGGAGATTCATGAGATACATACTAAAGAAATTTACCATACTGGGAAAGAATGATCTGAACCTGGTGGAACTGAAAGTCATATTTCAATGTTGGGTCTATAAACATATAAATAATATTTGTAATACAAATAGCAGTACTAAAATATATAAAGAGGCTGTTCCCATCGTTAAAGAAACGGTTATAGATGATTGAATAGACGGTCATTTTTTTACGTCTATAATTTATAAACGCAAATTAAAAGCTGTGATAAGAAATATCTTCTTTCAAAGTACGAGTATGGAAACATCACCATTCACGGTGCGCTAATGCAGCTCTGTAACTAAAAAGCCCGTTTAACAACCCGAAGAATGAAGGTTCATATCCGGCTCGCAACGTAATCAGATTTATTTTTTCTAACTAAAAAAGTAAGCTTAAATCCGTCCATATGTTCAAATAAGTCTCATTAGTAGCATAGCATGATTAAAACATGGTTAGTCATAATTTCTAAATTTCGTTTTCAAGATTCGTTTCACCGAAATCATTTTAACCCCTGTATGTGTGATATTTCAAATAGTTTTTTTAATTATGAAATCGGTTTTAAATTTTTATCTGCCATCATTCTTCATACTATCATCTGATGCTTCTTTCATCTCTCTCTCTCTCTCTCTCTCTTTCGTATTTTTTTAGTACATTCGTTATACGTTTTAATTGTATACACTATCTAATTCGCGTCTTACATAAGGCTGCACTTTATTTGACCCAAGAACGACCTCTGAGATCCTTACGTCATAAACGTCCAACCAACTAAAAGGTTTGAAAAATCTATCACTCACAAAGGTTACACGGCTATTAAGATTTTATTACTCAAAGTGGATCCCATTTGTTGACGGAAAAAGTTTTGTTTTGTGTAAGTAATAAATATTTTATATATAAATTTATTGATTTCATGGGAAGGTGCAGCTCATGATGACGAAAAGTACAACGTGCTTTCTATCCACAAAGCTGAAAATCATTGCAAAATTTTCAAACATACAAGACCTCATAATGCGCAATATCTTGTTTATTATAGAGGAAAAACAAATTTCTTTCTTCCCTTATTCTTCCCTTATGAAAGGGGAGAACCCTTTCCAAAATGGGAAAAAAAACCAGCAATATTCCAAAATTCGAAACTTTTGAGCGCCGACGTGACGCCATAAGTGAATATTTTACATCTGATTTCGTGTGAGGGGTTGCAGTCAGAACGACACAGGCGCTCAATATATTCCATACTCCTAGTAGAGAAAGGACCCTATCACCCTGAATTCAGTACTCCGAGAGGCGAAAGGAGCCTATCACCCCTGAATATACATTTTTTCACTCTATTAATGGTGTATGGTATTTTTTGCTCTTAAGTATTTATATGTTAATAAACGATCTTTGCTTTTTAATGGTTCAATGTGCCCAAACTGCTTCATACAAAAAATACCATAAATATTAATAAGATGCAAATCACCAGGGGAGAAAATTACATACAATAGGTTAAACACTGGTAAAACAGAAAAATAAAAAAGATCACACACGCTTTCGGAAGCGTCAGCAGCAATCGTTCGTTACTCCTTATAAAGGACTACTGATGACGCGTCCGAAAGCTTTGATGATCCATTTCGTTTGTTATTTTAACAGTGTTTAACCTTTTGCACGTAAACTGTAAATATTGCCTAAAAAATTACCTTTATTTCTTCTATGTGTGAATGTACATGAACCATAAATTGCCAAATATGGTCAACACAAGAAAGCCTCCGGGGCGAGTTTTCGTGGGGGAATTTATTATACAATAATTTTTGCCACCCACGTATTAATTAGCTCAAACTAGAGCTTTATTCGTTTTGGAGAAAAAGAGACGCTTTCCCCATCCTGGATTCGAACCAGGGTCCCTCCGTTTAGCCCGGAGTGTCTTGGACCGCTAGACGAATGAGGACAGGAAACAACGCTCTCTTTCTCCGTATGTAAAGATGTTAAGGTATTATTACCCTCCGCAGGGATAACACAATTGCCAAATATGGTCAACACAAGAAAGCCTCCGGGGCGAGATTTTTGTGAGTTTTCGTGGGGGAATTTATTATACTATAATTTTTGCCACCCACGTTTTAATTACAGCTCAAACTAGAGCTTGTGTAATTTTGGAGAAAAAGAGACGCTTTCCCCATCCTGGATTCGAACCAGGGTCCCTCCGTTTAGCCCGGAGTGTCTTGGACCGCTAGACGAATGAGGACAGGAAATGGAATCTCCACTCCCCACTTACCTTCTCCGATACAGGTAAGAGTAATTTGTTTTCAAGTGTGAAATTTGCAAAAGTAAATACTAACCTTGTAAAAAAAAATTATATATAGGCCACACCTTCAGTTTAAAAGCATAGCATTCATAGTCACACCCTTAGGTTAAAAGCAGCCAATCAGGGCATGGAATATTTAACTCCCCCAAATGCACTAATAAGGAATACTCAACTTGTAATAGTTGAAGTGCACGGTTAGAAAAGTTTCCGTAAAATTTTAGTTTGCTTCCTTAATAATTAACTGTCGCACCATGCTGAAAATATCGTTTACCGTGGAAGCACGACATTAAGCAGCGACAGAGATGGCCGCCATTAGGGAAGGTGACCTCCTGGCAATTACAAACGTCGTTGGCAAGCCGCTTCACTGATAAAATGTGTTTTGCTATACAGAGAAATTTCAGCCTTGATTCCGGGGCCACTATATATTACTGGATATATAACCGGATTCTTCATTAAATGGTAAGTTCCCCGGACGTCTATCTATGTTCTATCAGTCTTTCGAATTAATCTCTTCATGCAACCAAAATCCCTGTCACATGGGAGAAGGGAATGTCCTCGTACAGGAAAAAAGTGCTTTATGCTTTTGAACCTGCCGCTGTCAGACAAATGCAACAAGAATCTAACTAGGGTATGATTTTTGTTCTGACCTACACAACCGTCACTAAATAAAATCAGATTTTGCACTGCAAGCTGTATCTCAGTGTTGATGTAATCCAAATGGAAAGAGCACACTTCATCTGGAGTTTTATTTCTTTACCCATCATGGTAAAAGCATAATTTGGCTTTGTTGGTTTTCAAGTCATGTACGCCAAACATGAAACACCAGAGTTGTCGCAAATAAACAATTTCTTGCAAGGGGATTGCAGGAAGCGGTAAGTTGTGCATATAATCGAAACTTCAATCAACTTGAATCAACTGCAGTACTGTCGCCAGCATTTTCTTGCGCCTCTTTCATGGCGAAGTAAAATTTTTTAGCTCTACGCTTTTGAACAATCATCTCAGCGACACATACTTTCTTAGTATTGTCGTCCAAAACAGGATCCTTCAACTTTACCGATAAACTCTCACGTGTTGAACATACATCCACTTGAGGACGCCCAAATGAATATCCAACGTTCCGATTAAAATATTTTAAGTAGTGCTTATAGGAAACATGTTCTTTTAAGCCTGAGTTCTCATCGATGAACATCTGATGCATTATTTTAACATTCAAGCGGGCATCCAAATATTGCTTTTTTATCCCATCATAGTGTGTGGTTTTAGCATCAAACTTCTTGATGTGGTCGAAGATTGCAAAACGTACCTCCTCTGGTTTGATGTTACTTGTCTTCTTTCCATGCAAATCATGAGCAGATTTGTTCACACTGATCAATGTGCAAATCCTGTCCACTCTTTTCAATGTAAAGCCATGTAGTGCAGTAAAAGCTTTTTTGTAGACGGGAAAGGATTTTTCTTCACATTTTACGTAATAAGTAAAGAAACAGGACTTCCGAAGCTTCTTGGAAGGTGGAATAGTTCCATCTTCGGCCTCCTCATCAGATGCTAATATCGGCTGATTTTGGCTAGATGTTATTGCTGCTTTACGACGTCTTTTTGCAGTTCTTAGCTGAATAAGACTTTGCAGATAAGTATCTTGATTATCTTTAGTATCCATTGACAGAAAGAAAGACAATACATTAATTTGTTTTAAATCATCAAACATCTTAAAACAGCCTAATCTGCATTTACAATCTTCACCTGTTTTTACATCACTCACATGTTTTCCGGAATAAGAAGTGTATTCTTTTCCTTTTACTCTGCTAGTCTTAATGACATTTCGCTTGTACTTTTCTGAATTTATTACTCCTATCCTTACCTTCTTTTTTGGAAGTGGAGAGCACTCAACTTCACTTTTGCTATCTAACATTATCCCCCCTGATTGCAGACCTAAAGGATTAGATTCAAATCAACTATCACAGTTTTTAGGTTTTTAGAACACTATGATGGTAAACAATCAATTACGTATGAAAGATAATTTGACGCAGCATTACGCAGATTAGATTTATAAGCAAAGAACAACGTTATAAGCGTAAGTAATGTGAATTACTTACGCTTATAACGTTCTTTGCTTATAAAGCAGTTACATTTATAACAGTAGTTTACTGACTTCTGTATTTTAACTGTAACTATATTTTTCCTTTTTGCTCTGAAAATAAATACAAAAACTTTAAATTTCGGAATGAACCATTCATTGTTGAAACAGGATATGTGCGTCACATATTCCCTTTGGAAAATGAACTAGAAATTCAATACCCAATTAAGCATATTTACAGTTTCGCAAATTGCCCTATTTTAACAACGATCGATACTTTTAAGCACCTAAATGTGAGAAAAGGAAAACTCAATTTCGGCCAAAATGACACATACCCCTCTTTTAACAATTACCGCTTCAATTATACACAATCAAATACAGTGTAATGGATCAAAATGGACCTTGGCGCAGTATAGCCCAGATGCTCTTGCGCCATAAAAAATCCAAACAAGCAAACAAATGGACCAACAGCATGAATTGTGGCTTGACAAGAAACCCGAGATAAAAGCTGATATAAAAACGGCTTTACGATTCTTGTGCCCCTGTGCTTATGCCCCTGTGCTTATGCCTCTGTATTTATGCGCCTGTGCTTATACCCCTGTGTTAGCAATTTCCGCCAAACAGTGATATTTTCGTTCATGAATGAAGTCAAATCCCCATAGTCAACTCTTCTGAGCGCATTATTTAATAATTCAAGGTTCTTCGGGGAGATCTTCGAGCAAATCTGAATTTTTAAAATTATTGTTAAAAAGCACAAGGAATAAGCTTCTTCCAATGAAATATAAAAGTATGAATAAAATATAAAAGCATGAAAGTAATGAACTGTAGAATAGACTTACGCCAAAGGATAAAGGTCAAAATATAGTAAAGAGTTTATGAAACATTTAATTTATTTATATAAATCGAACACTACGCAGATTAAATCAAACAACAATGTCAATCAATCAACGTTTATTGGCGTAGTGATACCAACGCCGATGGTATGGCGTGATTAGATGGTGAAACGTTCGAAAGAAAATAAATATTTCTGCCTTCGGTGGGACCTGAACCCACGACCTTCCACTTGCCGGGCGGAGGCTCTACCCACTGAGCTACGAAGGACAATATATAATCTCTTTACGAACGTATATAAAGACTTTACTGAAGCCG
>QLNU02014176.1:73310931-73321233 GCA_006491805.2 Dysdera silvatica
AATAATTAGAAAATATTAAAAAAAAAAGAGTAATTGAGGCAAATTTGCGATAGTTAACATCACTAACTATGAAGTAATATTTTTGGAGGTGCTCTTATTTCTTTTTTATCGCAGAGAATTATATATAAAAATATAATTTTATTTATGATATTGCTTATGGAAAGCAAGCATCTTAACTTTTTGATGGAAAATAGTGTTCTTTGCTTGTAATTTACATATTAAGTCAATTTGTTCCCTCGCAACTGACATTTAGAGAACCTAAGACCTATATTATATGAACTAGATTTGGTTTAATTAATTTTTATACATAATCTCTTGCCTTAATTACATTTTCATTGGATATTACACTTAAAACACTTGTAAAAATACAACCTCACTGGGGAACCAGGACAATATTGTATCGCTGAAACAAGACGAAAAATTATTTGGCTGAACAAGCCGACTTTGCATATAAATATTTTAATTATTAAGAACATAATCAATGAGCTATCAGAGAGTTCAGTAATTGGTTTCAAAGTATGTGAATGATTAGAATAAGGTTGAAGAGCATTTTGACCAGGAAGGAGTGACGTCCAGCATTAAGCGGGTAATGATTATCGAAACGCTAATCCCAATTCGTCACGACATTTGTGGGGATTCTCCATCTTAAGACCAGTTTGTTAGCTGACATTTGCGACCGTATTTTGCATATTCCTCCCAATGTGGATGACAGAGCCGATGCTAGCAGGAGGATCGCCAACGAACACACACGACGGGAGGCAATATTATGAGAAATTTAATAATCTGTGGCCGTGTCTTTTCTGCTTTTGCCTTTTCCCGCTGATCTATGCCTTTGCTTGCGCCGTGGATAACTGATCGCCATGCGAAGCGTATAATAAGAGGGGATATTAGCATTTCTCTTGTCAATTCCCTCGATTCAATGACACAGCTTTCAGGGACAAAGCACAAGGTGGGTTAAAATCATTTTACTTGGGAAGGTGCGGGAAGAGTGATCTGTAAATAAAGGCGAATTTACATTAACAAAAGACCCCTTAATTTCGATTCAGGAAGATGGTTGTTTGAATTGCTTTCATCTTCTTGAAAAAAATCAACAATACATATCCGCGCATTATTAAAATTAGTAGGAGCTAGAAAAAATAGTAGCTTAAATTAGTAAATTAGTAGTAGCTTAAATTAATAAATTAGTAGTATCTTAAATTAATGTTAGTAAACAAGTAGTAGCTTAAATTAGTAAATCAGTAGTAGCTTAAATTAGTAAATCAGTAGTAGCTTAAATTAGTAAATCAGCAGTAGCTTAAATTAGTAAATCAGTAGTAGCTTAAATTAGTAAATCAGTAGTAGCTTAAATTAGTAGTAGCAAAAAGGATAAGTTTTTTGACCCTGTAATAGCGTAGTTGTAACATGTTCTTCAAAAGTGCTGTTAATGCGTCTTCCAACGGCCCTCTCCTCCTTAAAAAAAAACAAAAAAAAAACACGTCTTACCACAGTACGGGGTTTGGTTCCTCTGGCCTAAAGGGGTTTGAAAAATTTCTTGGAAAAATGTAAGTCCTCCGCCCTACAGTGAAATATAATGGTAATGCATTCCTTTTTTGAGACATTAGCCCGGATTTGACTTCCAATAATATCGTGGAACACGTGCTGATTTTTCTCCCGCCGTAGTCTGGGACTTGTTTCCCTTTGCAACAGAGGTTTGGATTCTTTGGGAAATTGCAAGTCTACTTCATTTACAGGGGCATGATGATAATGTATTTCTCTTTTCGAGCCATTGGCTCGGATTAGACCCCTAATGGACGCGTGCTGATTTTTTGCCCACCACAGTCTGAGACTTAGCTCTCTTGTCGACAGTGGTTCGGATTCATCGGAAAATTGTAGGTCCCGGCCCAGCATGAACTTTGTTGTCATTGTCCCGTGAAAACACACACACACAACCCAATGATTTTACCATGCTTAATTTTAAAGGTGATGTAAAGATAATCACTACGACAGTGCTGGATTTACGTATAGGCCAGTAGGTCCGGGACTAGGGCCTACGGAAGCCTTAAAGGGATCTAATATTAAACTTATGCGTATTTCATTATAACCATGTTTATATACAACTGTTCCAAAAAATTGCATTACAGATAAACCTGAATATTGGAATGATGAACTTCACAAAAAAAAAAACCTCACGATTTTTTGACCAAGTATCGCAAGGGCTGCCATCTTTAGGGGACCATTTTATTCTTTCAGCATTTTATTCTCCAGCATTGCGCTGAGGAGAATAAAGTCACTGATGAATTGGGATTTAATGCAGAAATTATCGTGACCTTGCGATGAATATTAATTTCACTAATCATCAATTTCAAATCTTCTGTAACGTTGTTCATATACCACGGGGTTTCCCGATACTCGTCCTTGTGACCCGTTCTTTATATACCACGAATGAACTAACAGTTCCCTTCGTCCATGCCAGATGCCGCCCTTGTCGTAACTTAAATAACCACGATAAAAAAATGTATTTTCTTTTTTTTTATTTTCTATGAAATAGACCTCACAACTTCGTTTTCTTTTCTTTCATCGAATACAAAGATCAATTTCGGGCCACTCGAATAAACAAGAACAAACGTCAAATAGATTGATTGAAATTTACACGACGCGACGTATGCATTTGTTTCTGAAAATGGTCTTCAAAAAACGTGTACGCCTCTTTTGAACAGAGCCTCAGAAAAGTAAAAATTGCTTATTCTAAAGACCAGCACATGGGGGAGGAAAAAGTTTGAATTTTTCCCCAGCAGTCAAAGAAAGCGATGCTTTATCAAAATTTTTTAACTACGGAAGTTGTTAAAATTCCCTCTCTTTCACCCGGGTTTTCGAAAAGGGAATTTTTCTCTCCGAAGTGGGATATCAAATTCAGAAATCCTTTCATTTGTTCTTTCCCATTCATTAAATCGGTCGTGTAAAATTCCAAGTCGCAATTCTTTTGACAGTAAAGGAGCTGAGAATTCTGCCTGAAACAGACAGAAGAATAGACAATTTAGTGTTGCCATTAGAAGTCATTTTTGTTGTGTTCACTCTTCTGATAATTCAGTAGTCCATACAAAAATATTTTACGGTTTCATTAACAAGTAAATGAATACGTTTATGTACTTTAAACTGAGTGTTAATGAGAATGTGCTGTTCCAAGAGTTTATAATTACGTTATACATAAAGTTTACATTTGCGTTATAAGTATGTTTCCAGCTATTTAGCGTTTTAATACAATGTTATAACTGTTTTTTTTGTTTATTCATTACACATGTGCGCCAATAGTTATTTTCGCTGACTAGAAACCATGTGATTCCGGATGTATCACACCAAGTTAAAAAATTATTGTTATAAAATTACCATCACCAGCAAATATCATTTATCAATGGTAATATACACAGTCAATACATCTGCTATATTGAACAATTTAATCAGTATCAAACATGGGCATTGTATTTATGAGAAGTAATTTGTACTTATCCTGCATCAGCACAGTAGCAACTCGCTCATTTAACATAAACTCATGTTTGTAAAAATTGCAACACCATGAAGGAATCACTTGATTGAGCTGAAACTTTCAGGAAATGCAAATTAGGGTATGCTATTCAAATGATTAGAATTTCAGAGTCATCACGCATGCGTGGGCTGAGCAGCACCCTCTGAACTGCTGATGGATCCGTATAAATAGAGGGCTGTAGCGGGGCGTGTATGGCTATCTGCTAGTGGTAAACGTTACATGAGACGTCACTATGCCTCTACGACGAAAGAGGGCGACATTTCAGCAAGTTACGGAGTTTGAACGGGGACGAATGATCGGCCTTCGTGAAGGAGGGTTTTCTTATCGTGCAATAGCAGCTCGTATGGGGCGTAACAGCAGCACAGTGATGCGAGTGTGGAAGCAGTGGGTTCAAGAGAACCAGACAACTCGGAAATCCGGGAGTGGACGCCGAAAGGTGACGTCAGCACGGGATGATAGACACCTGGTCCGCATGGCGGTGACGGACCGTTTTGCTTCATCTGGACAGTTGGCAGAACGTTGGTGCACTGCTACAGGTGTATCATTGTGTGCTTCATCAATTCGTCGGCGTCTACTGCACCGTGGACTGCGTGCAAGAGTTCCTTTATACAGGATCCTCCTGACGCAAAACCATCGGCGCCTGCGGCTACAATGGGCTCATGGACATAGAGACTGGCGTGCTGATTGGCAACAAGTGGTGTTTTCTGATGAATCCCGCTTTAATTTGGGGTACAGTGATGGCCGCATCCGTGTTAGACGCTATACCGGTGAACGCCACCTTCCGGAGTGCGTTATCCAACGTCATAGTGGACGAACTCCCAGCTTTATGGTCTGGGGTTCGATTGCGTATCATGGACGATCTCAGCTGCTACGAATTGTGGGTAATCTTAACAGCAACCGGTACATCAATGAAGTTCTGGAGCCCGAAGTTGTTCCCTTCCTTCAAGGCATTCCCGGAGCTGTATTTCAACAGGACAATGCCCGCCCACATATTGCCAGGAATGTTCAAGACTTCTTTTCATCACAACAGATACAGCTTCTTCCTTGGCCTGCCTATTCGCCGGATATGTCGCCGATTGAACATGTGTGGGATTTCGTTGGTCGGCGTCTCGCTCGTGATCCTCGTCCCATAGCTACTACAGATGAACTTAATTTCATCGCATTTAGATTGAATATATAGATATTAATTTAGTCGCATACAAGCAATCTGAAATGCTCTTCCTCAGGCACACATTCAACATCTGTTTGATTCCATGCCACGTCGTATAGCATCACTTATTGCAGCGCGTGGTGGCTTCACCAAATACTGATTTTCGACATGTAATATTGGTTTTTTTTTTTGCTTTGTAATTTTAATCGTTTATTTGTATCAACACAGGTCGTTTGTACATTAAATTTCATTCAATTCGGACGAGTCCTTCATGGTGTTGCAATTTTTATAAACACGAGTATAGTCTGGTTCGATCCCTCACCGCGTCGGAAAAAAAGAAAAAACACCGACTAACTACATACTGTAGTCCGTGATTGGTTTCTTAGGTCATAATAAGTTGAGGTTCGTCAGAAATACGTAGATCCACTGCCCTACTGTGGTGTAAGAGAAAACACTTACCGACTAACTACCTACTGGATTTTGCGGTTGGTTCCTTAGGCCTTAATACGTTCGTGTTCCTCGGAAGAATGTAGATCTACTGCCCTACTGTGGCGTAAGATAAAAACACTAACTGACTAACTACATACTGTAGTTCGTGGTTGCTTCTTCAGGACTTAATAGTTTGGGGGTTCTTTGGGAAAATGTAGGTCTACTGCCCTACTGTGGCATAAGAGGAAATACACTTACCGACTAACTACATAATGTAGTCCGCGGTTGGTTCCTTAGGCCTTAAAAGGTTGGTGTTCCTCGGAAAAATTAGGTCCACTGCCCTACTGTGGCGTAAGAGAAAAGCACTAACCGACTAACTACATACTGTAGTTCGTGGTTGGTTCCCTAGGCCTTAATAGTTTGGAGATTCTTTGGGAAAATGTAGGTCCACTGCCCTACTGTGGCATAAGAGGAAACACTTACCTACTAACTACATACTGTAGTTCGTGGCTGATACTTTAGGCCTTAATAGATTGGGGTTACTTGGGAAGCTGTAGGTTCCGGTGCAGCGTGGCATTTGTTGTCCTTGCAACCTAAAAACACAAAAAAACTAATCTGCATTCAACAACAATATAAATCAACGTTTATTGGCGTAGTGATACCAACGCCGATGGTATGGCGTGATTAGATGGTGAAACGTTCGAAAGAAAATAAATATTTCTGCCTTCGGTGGGACCTGAACCCACGACCTTCCACTTGCCGGGCGGAGGCTCTACCCACTGAGCTACGAAGGACAATATCCAATCCCTTACGAACGTATATAAAGACCTTACTGAAGCCGGATATTTCGCAGAATGATGTAGTACATGGACTACTATTTAAACCAAATTACGAAAAGACTGGTGCCACTACGCCAATAAACGTTGATTTATATTGTTGTTTGATTTAATCTGCGTAGTGTTCGATTTATATAAAATAAATACATATGCTGCAACGGGCATTTCGATCAATTTAATACCAGTCTCTTTGCAATTTGGTTTAAATAGTAGTCCATGTACTACACCATTCTGCGAAATAACTGGCAACAATATATATACGTTCGTAAAGAGATTATATATTGTCCTTCGTAGCTCAGTGGGTAGAGCCTCCGCCCGGCAAGTGGAAGGTCGTGGGTTCAGGTCCCACCGAAGGCAGAAATATTTATTTTCTTTCGAACGTTTCACCATCTAATCACGCCATAACATCGGCGCTGGTATCACTACGCCAATAAACGTTGATTTATATTGTTGTTTAATTTAATCTGCGTAGTGTTCGATTTATATAAATAAATTAAATGTTTCATAAACTCTTTACTATATTTTGACCTTTATCCTTTGGCGTAAGTCTATTCTACAGTTCATTACTTTCATGCTTTTATATTTTATTCATACTTTTATATTTCATTGGAAGAAGCTTATTCCTTGTGCTTTTTAACAATAATTTTAAAAATTCAGATTTGCTCGAAGATCTCCCCGAAGAACCTTGAATTATTAAATAATGCGCTCAGAAGAGTTGACTATGGGGATTTGACTTCATTCATGAACGAAAATATCACTGTTTGGCGGAAATTGCTAACACAGGGGTATAAGCACAGGCGCATAAATACAGAGGCATAAGCACAGGGGCATAAGCACAGGGGCACAAGAATCGTAAAGCCGTTTTTATATCAGCTTTTATCTCGGGTTTCTTGTCAAGCCACAATTCATGCTGTTGGTCCATTTGTTTGCTTGTTTGGATTTTTTATGGCGCAAGAGCATCTGGGCTATACTGCGCCAAGGTCCATTTTGATCCATTACACTGTATTTGATTGTGTATAATTGAAGCGGTAATTGTTAAAAGAGGGGTATGTGTCATTTTGGCCGAAATTGAGTTTTCCTTTTCTCACATTTAGGTGCTTAAAAGTATCGATCGTTGTTAAAATAGGGCAATTTGCGAAACTGTAAATATGCTTAATTGGGTATTGAATTTCTAGTTCATTTTCCAAAGGGAATATGTGACGCACATATCCTGTTTCAACAATGAATGGTTCATTCCGAAATTTAAAGTTTTTGTATTTATTTTCAGAGCAAAAAGGAAAAATATAGTTACAGTTAAAATACAGAAGTCAGTAAACTACTGTTATAAATGTAACTGCTTTATAAGCAAAGAACGTTATAAGCGTAAGTAATTCACATTACTTACGCTTATAACGTTGTTCTTTGCTTATAAATCTAATCTGCGTAATGCTGCGTCAAATTATCTTTCATACGTAATTGATTGTTTACCATCATAGTGTTCTAAAAACCTAAAAACTGTGATAGTTGATTTGAATCTAATCCTTTAGGTCTGCAATCAGGGGGGATAATGTTAGATAGCAAAAGTGAAGTTGAGTGCTCTCCACTTCCAAAAAAGAAGGTAAGGATAGGAGTAATAAATTCAGAAAAGTACAAGCGAAATGTCATTAAGACTAGCAGAGTAAAAGGAAAAGAATACACTTCTTATTCCGGAAAACATGTGAGTGATGTAAAAACAGGTGAAGATTGTAAATGCAGATTAGGCTGTTTTAAGATGTTTGATGATTTAAAACAAATTAATGTATTGTCTTTCTTTCTGTCAATGGATACTAAAGATAATCAAGATACTTATCTGCAAAGTCTTATTCAGCTAAGAACTGCAAAAAGACGTCGTAAAGCAGCAATAACATCTAGCCAAAATCAGCCGATATTAGCATCTGATGAGGAGGCCGAAGATGGAACTATTCCACCTTCCAAGAAGCTTCGGAAGTCCTGTTTCTTTACTTATTACGTAAAATGTGAAGAAAAATCCTTTCCCGTCTACAAAAAAGCTTTTACTTCACTACATGGCTTTACATTGAAAAGAGTGGACAGGATTTGCACATTGCTCAGTGTGAACAAATCTGCTCATGATTTGCATGGAAAGAAGACAAGTAACATCAAACCAGAGGATATACATATAGACGAAGAAATGACATTCATTGTTCACAGATAGTAAAAGGTTCATTTAACGTTTTTTAGCACAATATAACTTAAAAATTAAAAAATCGACGATAGTTTCGGACGATTAATGGTCGTCCTTCTTCTAGGATAGTAAAAATGTCGAATAACAGCAAGGGCGTGTTGCCGATTTCGGGCTTGTTAAGTTGCCACAAAAATTAACAAAAATAGAAACGATTAATCGTAAAGTGTTAAAGAGAGCTGTGTGAAGGCCAACTTTTTTCTTATGAGAAGCGTGGAGGCCAACTTTTCTTTATGGTAAAAGAAGAGGCAGTATAATTGCGGAGGTGAATCAAAAACACGAGGAGGGTCTGATGAAGAAAACTGAGATTGTAGGTTGGAGAAGAGAGTTCCAAGCACCACTGAAGCCAGGGGTGGATCCAAGATCATCAACTAAGTAATTCCTGAACTTGTGAATAAAATAGGCTTCTGCGCAGTCCAATTCCAAAGGTGAGCGAAGTTTAAAGATGATGCTAGCATCGTTGAAGAGGAATTTGTGGCTGAATTCATGGCAATGCACCGCGATGGAAGATTTTTTTAACACTGCGCGTTCAATATATCTTCGGTGTTCTCCGAGAAGGTGGAACAAAGCTCTCCTCGTCTGACCGATATAGGACATTCCACATTGGCAAAAAACCCGATAAATTCCCTAACGATGAAGCGTATGAATGGGGTTTTTAAAGATGGACGAAGTTTATTGACAGGACAGAACATAACTCGGAATCCTGCCCGTCGAAGAATTTTTGCTATGGCAACACTAATCTTAGGAGTGAAAAAAATGACTATTGTGTCAACAGAAGCGTCGGAACTGGAGGGTGTACGTATAGTGAAAGGAGCTGGTTTGGAAAACTTGGCTAAAGCTAAGTCAATAATAGTGGGGTTGAAACCCCTGTAAGCGGCAATGTCTTTAATCGTATGCAATGCCTTTAATCAGCAATGCTGTAAATGTCATTACATCAAATGTATAGGAGATGTACAGGAATTCTTTAATTGAATCAGGAACATACCAAAAGATCTATATACTTTGTATTATTAAGTGAATAATAATATGGGTATTTAAAATTGTTATGAGTCGTACTCGACATAATTTAATGAATAGTTTCACTGGACCGAGAAATGAGTCAGCCATAATACTTCGGTACAACAGTTCAAAAAGGTCGCCGATCCTTGTTGCTTTTATGCAAAATTGAATTGTGAAATTTGAATCAACATTTTTAACTAAGAAATGGACTGACTGATTTTTATGGCACAATGGCAGTTAAGGCTGTGTTGAATCAATTAATGGACTAGCAGTGTCTTAGCTGACGATGAGCAAGAGAGAGCCATGCCCGTCCATTTCTTTAAAGTCTACACCGCTGCTGCGGAGTAACATATATAGATCAGTATAAAAAAGTATATTTATTGGCCCTACCAATTATATCAAGCTAACGACGGCACTGCGGAGCAGACTGAAAGTTAAAGTTCCTTTGTTTGAGTTTTATCGCTCGAAGACATAAAGGGTCATGCTGCTCTGGGACCTACAATTTCCCAAGGAATCCGAACCTCGTAAGGCCTAGAGAACCAACTTCCGGACTACAGAGAACAGTTTGTTGGCAAGCCAATTTTTTTCTTTTCTTTTTTACGCAATTTTGTATCAAACCCGAAATAACTGTATTCTAGGCGAACGCGTTACTGCTGCACCACCGTAGGGGTTAAAAGTTAAAGACGTTACTACTAAATGGTAATAATAGTGTTGTTTGTGTTTTTACGGTTCAAGGATAGCAAAGGGCATGCTGTGTTAGGATATACAGTTTGCTGAATAATCCGAACCTCTGCTACCAAGGGAACTAATCCCAGGACTATGCTAATTAAAAAAACGGCATGCGTTCCTCGATACCATTGGAAGTTGAACCCGTGTAAATGGCGTCATACATCAATCCGTTACTACTACTACGTCATTGGGAAGTGGGCTTATATTTTTCCGTGGAATTCGGACTTCTTAAGACAAGATGGTTCAACTTTTCATGCCATGTGGGCCGCACATCGAATTAAATTCTAATATTGTAAGTTAAAAGTGTTGGCAATATATTTAATATGCACAATTATTATATTTAATTAAATATGTAGTTCAATATGCAATTAAAATATTTAATTAGTAAAGAAATTTAATGCAAAAATAGATTTATAGTCTT
>QLNU02014176.1:73332042-73353880 GCA_006491805.2 Dysdera silvatica
AAAATTATTACATTGACAAAACTTCGTTGGTAGTTATTAATAGTAACCGGTTAATATAATACATTCTCATAAATTAATCACTTTAACCGGCTTATATTATACCGGCGATTATTATTATTAATAATAATAACAACCGATTAATCACATTTACCGTAACGTATGCAACAGAACAGGCTTTCAGGTCAAATTGCACTGAACCGACCTCCACACTACCTTCATAATGATATTTTAATTATTTTAATTATTAATTCTGTATGACAGAGTAATTTTTGACCTCCTTTAGGTCTATAGTCCATAAAAGACATGGGCTTCCTTAACGATAGTCGCCCATTCTCTTCCATCCAAGGTTTTTCTTTGCTATTATTTTACTACCATTTTTCTTTGGTCTCCCTCCACTCGCTCAAGCCATCTTCTCCTACTGCGTCCCACTTTTCATCTTCCTGCTGGATTGCTTCTTGTGTCCTTCTTAGTGATCCAAGATTCTCCCATTCTTTCTACCTGTCCTTAAGTCTTCTTTTTCTTTATTTATGTCACAAGCTCGAGGTCTCCATATAGGTAGATGGTATATTTCCCTGTGCTATACTAATTCTCTATAGGCCAGTTTCATTTACCTGTCTTGAATGTTTTCCGGAGTACCTCTATCTCCTACATTCTCAGTAGTTCTTCGTTTTTGGCTCTCAATGTCCATGTCTCAACCCCATATAAAATTACAGATCTTGTTATTGTTTTATGGACGATAAGCTTTAATTTTCATGAGACATGCTTGGAACTCAATACTTTCTCGAATGTGAAGTAGCAATTTCCTACATATAATTATAATTTAGTACTTTCGCTTGTCTTGTTAAAATATTGCTGCTATTAAGAAATTTCAATTTTCTACACGTTTTCCAAAGTAAATAACTACTGATAAGGATAAATTGCAAAAGTGGGATTATCCTATTTTCAACGCAGCGATAATGAATGAGAATTATGATTTTTGAGGGCTTTGGCGTCGTTTCAATACGAGGGACAAGTACTTTATTCTGTACTCTAAAAGATATGTATGACATCTAACGACGGGTGAATTTTATCCACCATAAGTTATATCCTATAAATATTTATTATTCTTTATAAAATAATTTTAAAAATCTAATTTCTAAGTACTAAATTTTAGTTACGCGTAACGCTTTTCGAGTGTTTGACTTTTTTTACCCGTCGCCTTGGTTTAAAAAGCAGTCTAAACATTACACTTTTCTTCGTGAACTTGTCCTTAGTGAAAGCCTTGAATACACTCGCAAGAGGACGAATGATTGACGCCTATAGCTTAATGGTTGGAGCACTTGACCGGCAATCAATGAGATATGGGTTCGAATGACACCAGGCGCTGCAAAATTATTCTTTTCTTTGCGAGTATTTGATACCACTATATTTTAGATTTTTGGAAAGTCGCATATCCACTTCTCAATTTTTGTTTTAATAGTTTTGAAGAGCTATGATTGAGTCAGTTGATTTTTCTGCCATCTTGAAGAAATTATTGTGGGAGGGGGATGCAACCAAACGGAGATAGGAAAACATAAACACTAACAATTAACAATTTCCATATGTTGCGTCTTTTATCCTCAACTATTGTTATTAGTTTGCGTCCTGCGCCGCAGGGACACTTACGGTCATATTGCGCTGGGAACAAGGGCGGATACAGGGGCGGGCACAGGGATCATGAACCCCAAAAATGTATTTTTCACTGTAAAAAATTCCAACTTCCATGATAAATGTAGAGAGGACCATGACCATGACCATGACAAATTCTGTCCTTGACAGAATGAAACAAATGAAAGCCTTTAATCCGCTCCTGGCTGGGATCTAGCGTTTTCCGAGAAATCCTGGCCTTTGATGCACAGGGAATCAATCCCCGAATTACAGTGGAGAGTAAAAATGGATCAAGTTCTATAGAACTTTATGGGAATCGAACTCAGGTTAAAGATACGCTAGATGGATGCGTCACATTGCAGGACGTTTTCCTGCATTGACAATTACTAATATGGTATGGAAAAGCACATGTGTTTGTTTGATTTTTGCGGCGCAAGGACAACAAGCGTTATACTGCTCTGATTTACAGTTTTCTAAAGAACTCGAACCTCTTAAGACCTAGGAAACCAACCCCTGGACTACGGTAGGTGGTTAGTCGTTAAGGGGTTTGTGTTGGCGGAGTTATGAGTCGAACTCGGGATAACCGCACAATAGGAGAACGCGTTACCACCACCCATTACGTACGTACGTATGTATGTACACTGAAGTGCCAGAAAAACCGGTACAGGCGTGCGTATGCAAATAACGGAGCTTTGCAACCAATCAGCGTAACGCGATGCTGTCGGCAGCGCCTATATAAGACAAGAGATGTCTGGCAAAGCTGTTAGATCGGTTCTTGCCGCTACAATGGCAGGTTATCAAGATTTAAGTGATTTTGAACGTGGCGTTATAGTCGGCACAAGAGAGATGGGACATAGCATCTCCGAGATAGCGACAAAATTTGGATTTTCGCATACGACCATTTCACGGCTATACCGTGAATATCAGGAATCCGGTAAAACATCAAATCTCCGACAGCGGTGAGGTCGGAAAAAATCTTGAAAGAATGCTCCACATATGAATATATGGAGCGTTGTAGTTCTATAACACCCCATTATAAAAGTGTAAACCCCCCCCCCCTCACGTACACCAGCAGGTTTATGTACAATTAGCTGATGGTTAGCAAAGTTGCTTTAAGTCAGCAGCCAGTTCGGCTCGAACAAGAGCTTTCTATTTTGATGTTATTTCTCCATTGTAACCCACGCCATTGTGAGAAGTGGCGTGTGCCACAAATTTGGAAATGCGCGTTCGATTACTGTCAATGTCTTAAGTTCCTTTTGATATCAACTAACCTGTCACAATGCATTTCAACGTTCAACGCAAGCATTTAATATGCAAACAAGTTTCTCTGTAAGGCGAAAGCAATTTCACTATTAATTTAAATTTAGCATTTGAAAATTGCCAACGCTTATTGTGCCTATATATGCTTAGAGCACGTAAAATACATTAAATTAATTCTTACTAGGGCCCGGATTTCTATGCACTTGCATGTTTTTGCATATTTCACATTTGTGCGCATATTTTTCATATTTTCAATATTTCTGCATATTTTGGCGCATCTCTGAAAAAATTTTATACAATTTTTAAAAAGTTGGTATTTTTCTAATTCGCTTGTAATTAAATCAATTAAATTAACTCGATGTTTTTTTTGAAAAAATGCCTTTTTTTAAAATAAAAGCGAAAACAAAAATTCTACAGAATATGTTACCATTGCAAATGATAAAATTAGATAATATTAAGGGGTTAGAAAAAAATAATTTTATGTTTTCACGTTTCTGTGGCGATGTTTCTCAATATGCATAATACTTTCCAAGTCAAGACCAAGTGTAATATTTTCCACCCCAAGCCATGGGCGCCGGCAGGTATAGACAAGGGAGGGTTATCCCCCCCCCCTGCATTTCGATTTTCTCTTCAAAGTAAAATTAAAAAGGTATGGTAGAAAATTTCCATTTTTTTAAGGTCTTTGCCCTCCCCCCCTTGGATTTCGCCCTGCCTGCGTCCCTGGGCCTAAGCCAATGCTTATGATGCCAAATTTTCAAACGTATCTCCGTATGCATTTAATACATAAGGAGATACGTATTAAATATACGGAGATACGAATATTAATTTTTGAATAATCATATTCAATGACGTAACAAGTGGTATTTTTTTATGCATTTCAGTGCATATTATGCAATAATTTCAAGAACATTTGCACTATTTCAATAATTCCAAGAACACTTGCACTGTTTCAATAAATTGTTATTTTATACATTTCGAAACATCGCTTATGAGTAGGGTCCAAATTTCTATGCACTTGCATATTTTTGCATATTTCCATGCATATTTTGTAATAATTTCGTGCATATTTGCATATTATTTGAGCTAAAGTTTATGCATGAAAATCCGGGCCTTAATTATTACTATTCTAAACTATTTTGACTTAAGGAATTGCACTAATGGTTTATTTTCGTTTTATAATTTGAAGCACATCGTGTTTCGTGAGTGGTTGCAGGACTGTATGTATCTCGACCAGGTATAGAAAAGGAAATCCACCAACTGGTTATTTATGCATGCCGCGTTCATATATGTTTGGGAAGAGGTAATCGAATATGCATTTAAATTAGCTGGCTTAAGTACATTCTACGAGATCATGGTACATATTTGTGTTAAATTGCCCAAACCCATTGCCAATTTGTTTTGTAAAAGTAATTAAAAACTTATAACGATCCGGTATTTATATGTTTAGCAGTATTTTTTATTATTTCTTTAGAGGAAAAGGCATAGCAATTACAAAAAACTTTTTATGACATCGATGAACCTAAGAGGGGTTAACATAGCACCCCAAGAATTATAGGCCGACGCACCAGCCGCCATTTTCTTGTACACTTCCGATTTTTATTTACCTTGGCGATAAAGGTTTTCCGCATTGGCGCAATGTTCGCTATTTTGGCATAAAAATAATCAAAAATCCGCGATTATCCGACGAACGTAGTGCAACTTTCAAAATGTCGCCAATAAATGCAATTTGCAACCACGATCACGTGATACGTATAAGAAAATGGCGTATATGCTCCAGCTCTCTTTTCTAGGAGCCTTAGGTTAACATTTCTCCAAACGTTACGGATCTGAAGTTGTTTTTTTTTTTTTGAAACAGGTAATGAGATAATGCTATGGCGCCTATAGTTTTCCGAGGAAATGGAACTTCTGCTGATCGATTGCATGGTTAAGTTATGTTTGGCATCGCCTTTCAAGTAAAATCACCAAATCAATCAAAATTGATGCCAAGGTCGGATATTAATAAATTTTAAATATAACGGCAGAAAAACAACTGAGATAGATCTCCACATGCGATAGAAATTAATTTTAAATGGTCAAATTTCATTTTATCTTTAATGACCTCCAGGCCTGTAGCTAGATGCTTGTTACGGAGGGAGGGATCTGAAAGTTACAAGGGGAGTTCAGAAAGTTACAGGGGAGTGGCTTAAAATTCGTAAATATTTTGATGTAATTTATTAATTATATTTAATTAAACTGAATATACATGCAAACAGACAAATATATTTAACGTTAATGAATAAATTTCTTAAATAAATTTTGCATTGAAAATTTATAAATTTTAGTATACCTCTCTATAATTTCTCTTATCCTTATTATAAAGTTGATGAAAACTCAAACCTCTATACAAGCGCGGACGGGGATGGGGGGGGGGGTCACAGGGGTCATGACCCAAAAATATATTTTTTCACTGTAAAAAATTCCAACTTTCATGATAAATGAAGGGTGTTATTCCAAGACCATTGCAAATTCTGTCCTTAACCCCTCCAAAATGAGTCTATGTCCGCCCCTGCCTCTGTAAAAAACATTATGTAAACCAGATCTACCGTAGAAAGCTATTTTGAACACATTTTCAGCGTCAAAAAACAATTTGCATTGTTATGTACAATTTTATACAAGACAAAAAATTTAAAATAAAATTCTGCAACAATTTATTTTGAGAAAAAAATATTTTCTAAGGGGAGCTGACTATATTTTCGGGGAAAGGCTCAGTCACATCTAGCCCCAGCCTGGCTACGGCCCTGATAATCTCTCAGACTATTTAAAAACTGTAGGTATTTTCTAAGTTTTAAAAAGTTATAAAATCTCAGAATTTATTAAAAATTTTACATTATTAAAAAACAGCAGGTGCGGCAGCTAATACACAATTATCAAAATACCTACCAGAAAGGCGTACCCGACAAGGATGGGTACTGAAACAACGACAATATATATATAAATATATATAGTGATCTTCTGCTGTGAAAAAATATATATAAGCATTTTTTGTATCATAACAATTGTTCTACATGTCGCAAATTCGCCTATTTTCTTCCACAGAACTTTCATCATAATGAAATTTTAGTATAGGCATGGAATACTACTATTAATTATTATTTTCCGAAAATTTTCTTTTTTTGCGAGTTGTTGTACTATAATTTCCATATTCCATTGTTAAGGATGAACTAAAAAAATCGTTTCTATTAACTTCGTTTACGTTACGCTACTGACTCTCACTTATTCAAAAAGCTGGCGTTGGTTGATGCTTAAATCGCAGTCAAGGTACTACCCATTTTCCGAGAACAACCAGTTCATAGTGACTACGCTTTATAAACGCTCGTAGGAAGAGCGATTATAGGTAACCTGTAGCTTAGTGGTTGGAGCACTTCTCCGGCAAAGTAGGGTCGTGGGATTGTACCCTCACCAGGTTCCCGAAAATTCTCTTTTTCTGCGAGTTGTTGTACCGTAACTACCATTAAACTTTTTGGAAAGTTGTTTGTAATGCGATCAGAATAAATTATGATCTTTATATAACGGCAAAGGTGGAAAACTGGCACTCTTTACATCCTAAATATTCTTCAGCATACAACAAAACGTCATTTTGAACTGTTAACTAGTTTATAAGTTTTAAAGGGCTTTTAGCTCGAGGACTAACGCGTAAATTGGATTCAGAAAGCCTTGCGGTATAATTGAAGCCATTGATTTTCTCCAAGTATTTAATATTTATTAATTCAGTCGGAGGAGCAAACTATTATTCTGATGTTGATTAAAAATGCTGATTTGGAAAAGCTTCGAGGTAAAGTTAGTTCTGTACTCTTCCTGCCTCATCATGGCATTGCGATAACCCGGATTTATCTTTACTGCAGAGTTTTAATCCATTTAGTCAAAATATATGGTTTTACTAAATCAAATTTGAGCTATTTTCCTGATTTTCCCACCGCTGTTTTATGTTAGAGACTAGAGGCATTCCAGCCATGGAAAATAGTTCGGAAATGTTACGAGAATTGTCGCAAAGACTTGCGAACTTCTCGTATTAAATGCAAGTATCGGACGCATAATTTCTTTCTTAACAATACGGTGACCAGAGATTGCCGCTTCCCACAACTCTTCGTTCCAATAAGGTCTTGGATTGATGCAGCTCGGGGCTAAATTGCGGACTTGTAACTAGTAGACGTCCTTCCAGTTCCAATTTGGGGCCTCTGTCTGATGAATGCGACATAGAAATTAGAAAAAGAGGGCTGAATTCCGCCTCAGCCCTAATTACCTGCTGAGAGACAATAAATAACGGTGACTGCCAGTGGATTCTCATTTGTGAAGCAACCTTTTCAATTAACGTCGACACCCGTACCCGAGTCCAAGCACAAAGTTCGACATTATTTTGCTAAAATCTGCTCCTTAGCGAAAATGATTGCGATTAATTAATCATCATTAACCGATAATTGCATCAATAGGATCGAAGTTCGCGCAATAGAAACCTAAATCGGGAAGACATAATTATTTAAATAGTAACAATCATCAAACTCGAATATGTTGTAGTTGAATTGTAGGCGAGAATTGGAAATCTGAGTGAATGCTGGCGGAACAAGAAAGGGAAAGGTTAGACATTCCCGAAGTTTCGCAAAATTTAGTACTATCTACACACACACGCATAGAAATATAAACTTCATTTGATTTTGTCATGTGAATAGTTTAAAAGAAGTGCACATGGATTGCAAATTACACATGTATTACAACATTCCAGCAGGAAGTTACCAGCAAGTCCCTTGAAGCTCTTGAATCGGATTCCTAGCTTAGTTATATTTTATCGTGGTGCGGAAGTTACGTTAGCTTACAATTTCAGTCCCACATTAGTGTCATCCCATTGAACTACGACAATGACGTAGTTCAATGGGATGAACGACAACAATGACGTAGAAAAAGTGGGCTCGAGGGCCTCAAGACTTTCCATTGGATAACAAAGCACATTGCTCGACTTGACGCCGAATCCCTCGATCCTTTTTAAAGATGCTTTAGGCCCCACCCCTATAATTTCTGAATCACTACGTTCCTGGACTGCGATATTTATTTGCACGTATGTCAACACTGTCAGCCATTGGGCACAAATCAATAGAATTTTCGTGTGCGTTTGTTATCATTCTTTGCGTTGTAAAATATTTTAATTTGGTTATTTAAACGTATTAATAATAGATGCACAGAAGCGAAAGTTTTTATCTTTATTACTTTGTTGGCTGTAATTTTGTTTATCAATGTTTTTGACAGCTGAATGTGTTGTTCGATGTATGCTTCATTTATGACAAAGTATATGTCTAATGTCTCGAGAAAAGCGTCCGGTGTGTGATTTCACATATGTATGTTTGTGGCAAATGTGTGTGAGTTTGTTTTCTGTTTTTCGCAGTCGAAATCATAAATTGTCAATAAAAGCACTGACCAATTCCCGAATTACTCCCATAATAATTACAACGAATTGAAGATTGTTTGCTGCATGGGTGTGGTTACAATATGTCACTGTTGCAGCAAAGGTGCCAACGAGATAGAAAGATTTATGCCAGAAAGTTATAGAGAAATATGAAAGAAGGCAACAATTATAGTATATTCTAAAATAGAAGATAGTGCAGCAAAACATCTAGTTTCTGAATATTGTTGTTTGTTTACTTATATTAAATTTTACATTTGTTTATACTTTATATTCCGAATAATAAGTTCATTATTCATTTATTCACCATTATCTTGTAAAATAGCTATTATAGATTTGTACTACATATTGATATTGTTTCAATGGTTTTATTTAGTTGGATAAGATGATTAATAATCCTGGCGAGCTTTCTCAATTATTGTTTTCTATATGTATTATTTTCTCCTGGTTTTTCTTACTCTTGACAAGTCTATAACTGGTTATGACATTTTTATGATATTTTTTATGAACCTGTTACAAAATACCGTAATATTATACGTATAAGTGGAAATAAAATATTATTATTATTACTATTAAACGTAATCTTTAAATTAATTGATTGAATTGATTTTTAATTTTGGATATGCCTATGGAGGTCGTGGTGGGAATAGTAGTTGATTAAATGGTATATTTGTGCTAAATTTCTTATTGCTTAAATTTACTATGGCTATTAACCATAATTCATTAAATTTCTTTCCATAGATCGTGAAATATATATGGCTGCTATTTATCCTTTAATTTTGAAAAAAAAACCCAATTTTTGTGCAAACTACCATATTTATCTGAGTCGGAGCTCAAGTGACACAAAATTGTATATTTGTATATAATCCTATTGTAATTGTATATAATAAACGTATAATAAATTGTAATTGCATATAATCCCATATTTCTCAAATTGGGATACGAGAACGAGTTAGAACCTTCCCCGTTTTTATGATTTGAAGTTCATATCCCTTCTGTCTTTTTCCAAAACAGGAAAGAGGCAATTTTCTCTCAAAGTTCGTTCCCCTCGCCTCACTCTTCCTATACTGACTTTTGCTGTTTTCATCGACTTATCGTTGCGAATAAGGTTTTCTAGCAATGTGTATGGCCAAAACCAAATACCGCGCAAAATTGTCGATTGAAAATGATATTCGTGTGTGTGTCTCTTTCTGAAACGGCTCCCAGAAATTATTTATTTGTTGAAAAGAGACAAGCTCATCCGTTTCATTAAATGTGCAATTATATATTGACTAAAATTATAAAGAAATACTGTTTGTCCATTGCCTATTCTGTGGCATCCATACATTTTATATCATATTCTTCTCAGAGGGGTACGCTAGAAAAAAATTTGAGAATTCTTTGTCTACTGTATTACTAAAAGCAGTTTATTTTCTGAATACAAATACCTAGGCGATGATTTTATGCCGTGTCTGTTGTATTCTTAGTCCACGTGGTGACTCAGTACTAACGCGTTTGATTTCAACAATGAAAATGAAAAAAATAGTGCCATGGACCGGTTTCCTAGGTCTTAAAAATACAATAGCGCCAGGGACTGGTTTCCTAGGTCTTATAAAACAATAGCGTCAGGGACGGGTTTCTTAGGTTTAAAAAAAACAAAACAATAACGCCAGGGACTGGTTTCCCAGGTCTTAAGAAAACAACAGCGCCAGGGACTGGTTTCCTAGGTCTTAAAAAAACAATAGCGCCAGGAAATGGTTTCCTAGGTCTTAAAAAAACAATAGCGCCAAAGACTGGTTTCCTAGGTTTAGGAAGTTTGGGATTCTTGAAAAAATGTAGGTCCATTGCTCTACAGTGGCCTACTGGTAAGGCGCTCGTCTATCGTACCACTGACCCGGGTATGACCCTCAATGGTATCATAGAACGCGTGCCATTTGTCTGCCTACCGTAGTCTTGGGTTTAGTGCCTTGGGCAGAAGTGGTTCGGATTCTTAAAAAAAAGTTAGCTTCGGCAGCACCACGACCGCCGTTATTTTTGTGCCGTGAAAACACAGACTGTTGTACTCTTTTACTCATTAATTTGTTAATTTATTTAATTTTGATTGACGAGCATGATATTCTGTTGCAATTCTAGACATAAGGTTGTTATAAATTACTTGTATTTGGTAATTACGGGACTTTGAGGCCAAATTCCGAATCTCTGGCCCTGCTAATTACAAACATTCCTGGAAGCATAGCTTCAGTTTCTGAACCCCGTGTAACCCAAATTCTTGCCGATGACACTTGTTTCGGGATTATGTTCCTTTAATTCTGTAATCGTTGATTTAATCCTATTACTTCAATAAGATTTCAAAGAGCTTATAACTTAATCCGTCTGAAACGATTCAATAAGTTGTTAAATACCCAATATATTTAAATAAATCCGGAGGCAAATAACGCGTGTAAAGATTGGTGACGCCATGCATCATGTTTTAGAAAGAGCGGTTTATAAAAGAGGGGCACAAGCCCTTCCTGTTAGGTAGTATGGCGCCTTTACCTTTCTGACGTTGAATTGCCAGATATTTTTAAAACCTTCCCGTGACCTACTCACATTTTTTGACTTGCTAGATTCCTGATTATAAATGAATTGAACTAAAGTGAGTTAAAAACTATGCTATAGAGCAGCAGTTCTTCAACTATGGTCTGAGGGACCCTATCAGTGTTTTACAAAGGTTCGGAAAATCAGTGATGAAACACTAGAAATAAATATGTATGATGCAAATTCCGGGCTTTAAACTTTATGTTAATTTAAAGTTAACTTAAAGTTAATTTTCGAGGGTCGGGCTAGGGCGAGTGATCTCTGAAGGTGGTTCGCGCTCTAGAGAAGTTAAAGAACTGCTGCTATGGAGTATTGGGTAGGCGTTAATAAAGCTGTAATAAAGGCTGTAAATTTTCTGCCCGCTTGATAAGCTAGCTGAACAGTGTTAGAGCGTGTGTCAGACGATGTTGTCCACGAGTATCCAGAATGTTCCGTTGGCCGTAGCCTGGATGTTCTTCCTGATATTGTGTAGGCAATGTGTATACTTGAAATTGTTGTATGCGAAAATTTAAAATTTGTGTTAAGCTTGGAGACGGAATGACTCATCAATCTTTCACCGATTATCAAATCTTTCTGAAGTCGCTTCAATCATATGATAAGCCGTGATCTCCAAATTAGATACCAATCGATTGCAGAGTTGTATTGCTTCTGTGTGTACTACAATTATGGAAGATTCATTTAATGCGAATAGGAGGGGAGGGCTAAAGCCTTCTGAGACTAGAATGAATTGTTCCAGTTTTGCTTGATATTGAAAAAATATCTTTATATGTATATATATCTTGATATAAAGAGATCGAACGTCGCATCAAGCTTAGCTGGCAAGCATTCTACCAGCTACAAATAATTTTTAAAAAAAAGCTCCCTATTTCTTTACAGAGGAAAGTTTTCGATCAATGCATCCTACCTGTTCTGACTTATGGTTGTGAGACATGGACATTGACTGCAAAAGGTACCCAAAAGTTACGAGTGGTACAAAGGAACATGGAACGGCAGATGCTTGGTATCACGCGACGAGATCGAAAGACCTTCAGTTGGATAAGAGATCAAACAAAAGTTTGTGATATCATTGCGAAGGTAAAAAGTTTGAAATGGAAGTGGGCAGCCCATATTGCTAGAAGAACTGATAACAGACGGACCAAAAACATCCTAGAATGGATCCCATTGGACACCACACGCCCAAGGAAAAGGCCAAAGACGAGATGGGTGGATGAAATAATTAAATATATTGGGCACAAGTGGCAGCAAAATGCACAAGATCGACTTCGTTGGAAAGATGCAGAGGAGGCCTTTATCCTGCAGTGGATTGACAACGGCTGAAATGATGATGATGATATATATATTAATTTAATTATGGATATATATTATCCCATTTCAATTATTTTATTAAATACTTGAATTTCACAACTGCAGTTGCGTTTATGCAAATGGCTAGGCCAATTTCATTCGATTGAGTGATGGGTTCTAATACATAATGCACTCAAAAAGTTTCTGGATACTCAAAAATGGTTACAGATAGGGGATTTTCTTTTTCTCCTATGAATTCTACATACTTTCAAACTTTATCCATAGATGGCGCTTAAAGCTCATTCAAACTTATTTTTAGAAATTTACCTAGAGTGAAGGGTCATAACGTCTTTCGTCGCAAACCATGGAGCTCGAAAAACGCGATTTCAGAGCTATGGTGACTTATATCTTGTCTGAAATTTATGGCCATTATATATAATTCTAATGAGATACTGGTTAAATAAGTAAATGATAAATTAATGCTTTTTGTGTTTATGGCACAAATATATCTGGGGTCTTGCTGCGCCATAACGTGAAATTTTCAGGTAAATCTGAACTGTTTTCGCGTACGGAATAAAACCCGAAACTATGGATCTGTGGATAGAGCCCTGGATACCTGATGAATTTAGCCCTGAATATTAGCATAGCAATTAAACAGTTTTCTACTACGTCTCCGGTGTGTTTATTAATAATTTATAGAATAATTAATTTTAAATATAATAATTATTAAGTAAATTATTTGTGCTTTTTTATAATTTTTTATATCTGCACGTTTCTTGTAGCTTTGAGTAAATGTGTTTTCGAAAGTAAAGTTCAAAGGAAATACAATACAATAGTTTTTTCAATACAATAGTTTTTACAATACAATACTTTATATTCCATACTACAGTTTTGTCAATCCTCCACGTGGAGGAAGAGTTGCAAAACCAAAGGTTAATTCCCTCTCTCCCTATACTGGCTTAAGTTTCATTTCTTATAAATTATATTAAATTATTATTATTTTCTATGAATTATATAAATTATTATTATAGTCTTCTTAATTTGTTTCTAAATTTAGTCTAATGAATAATTACTTGTGAACAAAAAATCGAATAAGAAATTATTTCAAATTTGCAATCAAGTATGAAGGGAATTGCGAGAAAATTTTCGGGAATTGCGCGAAATTTTCGGGAATAATTTCCATTTGCATTTTAATTAACGAAGATTGAAGGAAAATTCAACGAATTTGAGCTTAAACTTGCTGGAAAGATAAATATTTGAATTTATTTTAAATATATAAATTCAGATTTACATTTTAAGACTTTAAATTGCAAATACTTGTTAAAACTAAATTTGCCAGTAAAGAGTAAATATGAAAGTTTTATTTGCCCAGTGGAAAGGGAAATCAGTAATATGGAAGACTTAAAAAATTTTAATATAATTTACAAAGCGGTTCTACATTAAGTTAAGCGAAAAACATTAACTGAAATGTGGAGAAAATTATAAAATATTTACTGCAGAACATCCTTTGCAGCTAATTATCCTTTTTGCGATATTACAATTTTTTTTAGAATAAATATGAAAGCCCATGGCGATGTTAAAATAACTTTCGGGATTTTAATTATTTATTGAAACCATTCATAAGCTCCTTTTTTCCCTCAATATTTCATTGGTAAATTAAAATAAATAAAGTAAAAATTCGGCAGATTTTTAATTATTTATTGATTTAACTAATAAACTAACTTGTATGTTTAAGACAATAGAAAAGCTCATCTTATTAATTATTATAAATAAACGATTAAAAAATGAATTATTATTACAAATAAATGAATGTTTATTTATACAAGCCGAACACTACGCAGAGTAAATTAAAAAACAGTTTCTATCAACGTTTTTAAAATGCCTAAAAAACGTTGATAAAAATTGTTTCTTAATTTAATCTGCTTAGTGTTCGATTTGTATAAATATATCTGCTGCAACGAGCTTTTCGATGAATTTAATACCGGTCTTTTCGCAATTTGGTTTAAACAGGCAGTCCATGTACTGCCACATTCCACGAAATATCCGGTTTCGGAAAATATGCTTTAAATACGTATTATAAGGGATTGTTTGTCGTCCGTAGATAAGTTGGTTAGAGCACCTGATCGAATTGTAGAATGTCGTGGGGTCGTGCACCACCAGACGCAAAAAAAAAAAGTTATTTTCTGGAACGTTTTACCATCTAACCATGCCACCGGCGTTTATATTATTACGTCTAAACAACGTTGATAAAAATTGTTTCTTAAACGTTCAAGTATTGAATATCATTATAAATAAATGTTTACATATTAAGCGAAAGACTACAGCTGCCGAACTACAGGCAGCGGCTGTCTAGGCTTTCGTGGGGCCCTGGGCCCAGACGCTTCGGGGGGGTGGGGGGCTCCCCCACGTGACCGTACGCAAACGAGTGAGTGGAGTCGAAACCCAATCCCCTTCCTATGTATCCCAATCTCCGCCAATCAATAACTCCCAATCATACAGTTCATTTGACCGGACGTCTAATGATAATAAGACTTTTTCACCAATTTTATAGCTTTTGGGACCCCTTAAAATCGGCCTGGGTCCCACGGGCCATTTCCTTAATATGGTATTGACCACAGGGTTCATCACAATTAAAAACAAAAACAACAACAACTGTGAAGTAAAAAACTATTGATTTAGAAAATTATATATATTAAATTAATTGAAGAAAATATATGGATAACAATAATTAAAGAGTAATAACATAAATATGGGCCGAGTCTTAATCTGTCTTGTATGATATTGTTATTTTATAATCAGTATTACAAAATAACCATAATAATTGAAGTTCTGAATTCCTCTTTCCATAATTTTTAGTTTCTTAATATCTAAGAGAGAGAGAGGGAGGGAGAGAGAGAGAGAGAGAGAGAGAGAACTCATATATTATGTAGATAAATTATTATTACATTTTGCAATGCATTCGTAATGAAACTCGCTTTTATAAACATATTTTTTCTGCAACCAAAGCAAATTTCTTAATTTAATTACGTTTTTTGCTTTTCTCTCCCCCCCCCCTCTCCTTGTCACGAATATACGAAAGCTCATATATTCCCTAACGTTTCTTAAATTATATTCAGCATAACGCGTTTCTAGAAAAACGTTTTGGTTTTCTCGTCTTATTGCATTTTAAAAATGCATTCGTTGTTCGGAAAATGTGACAACGTACATTAAATAATAACGACTGGTTTCTTAGGCTCAAATTTTGGATTCAAAATGATATGAGCGATGTCATTATTTTCATTTTAGTTTGTAAAATAAACTCCTTTACACTAAAATTTTAATATTAGGGAAAGCGAGTCCGATTGGCCTTGACTTTGCAAGGAAGGTAGACCATGGTAGGATAGGTCAACGATTAAAAGCCCAGCATAAATTATTAATAGTTATATTGGCTTAATCTTTTAATTTCCGGGTAACACAAATCTGATACGTTCAATACATACAGCTTCGATGCGTCTTGTCTAACTTCGTGTTGAGCTGTTGATGGCAAGCAGAGTTCTTTTACACTAATAAAACTAACATTATAACTCTAACAATAGTAATGTTATAATTCTTGTAATAATAATGATGTCATACTTTTAACGAGGGCGAATCAGAAAGTCTTTGCCCCTATTTTTTATTAGCCAAAATAAGGTACATACAGGTAATTACAAATATACGTACTATTCTACGTACCTTACACTATTTTTCCACATAGTCCCCACACCGGTTCAGACATTTGTCCCATCGCAGCACTAAATTTGAGATGCCCCTGTGGTAGAATTCGTCCGGCTGACTGTGGAACCACCGTCGGACTGCTGTCTTGGCTTCATCGTTGCACGTGAATCGCTGTCCTGCCAGGAACTTCTTCAGCGGACCGAAAACGTGGAAATCACTAGGGGCGAGGTCCGGACTGTATGCAATCAGAACCGCCGACAAGCTCCGGTCATTTCACTGGGAGAGTCTGGACCACCCACCATACAGTCCGGACCTCGCCCCTAGTGATTTCCACGTTTTCGGTCCGCTGAAGAAGTTCCTGGCAGGACAGCGATTCACGTGCAACGATGAAGCCAAGACAGCAGCAGTCAGGACGAATTCTACCACAGGGGCATCTCAAATTTAGTGCTGCGATGGGACAAATGTCTGAACAGGTGTGGGGACTATGTGGAAAAATAATGTAAGGTACATAGGTATATTTGTAATTACCTGTATGTACCTTATTTTGGCTAATAAAAAATAGGGGCAAAGACTTTCTGATTCGCCCTCGTACAATAACAACATTATAATTCTAACAGTAACAATGTTATAATTCTAACAATAATAATGTCATAATCCTAATAATATAATAATAATAATTATAGCGCTGCGATAAAGTGATAAAAATAATACACTGGTGCTTGTTGAAGCAAAATCAGCTACCCACAAATAACGACAGGTGGAACCACGGCCAAGAAATAGTTAATGAAAACCAACAATTTTTTGGGGATTTCCAAATTCAGTGTGATGAACATCTTCCACGTAATACTCCAGACTTTACGGTTATAGAAAAAACCCATGTCTGGTTGATCGACATTGCAGTGCCTGGTGACAGACGGGTAGATGAAGAAAACAACAACAACCAAAGATTGAGAAGATCACAAAATGCTACAAGGATTTACAAATAGAGGTGAAGAGACTTTGGACGAGGAAGGGTACAGCTCCTTCTTATTGTAGTCGGTGTATTAAGTGCTGTTCCTTAAAACCTAGATCAATTTCTCAAAAAGTAAAGTAATAACAAATACAAACACCAAATATATACACTAAAATTAAAAAGTCGCACTTAGAGGAACAGCTTACAACCTATGAAGATATCTCTAATTATTTAAGGTCCTTGGAAGGAATTTGATGACCAAATGGATGAAACCAGACAAATGCATCGTAGACTGTGATTATGTCCAGTAACAATAATGTTATGATGGCGTCTTGTATGCGGTATGGTACAACACTTTTTTTTAAAACGAAAGCGTGAAGAATAGTGAAGACAATTCATTTGCAATATTTGAAAATAGAACGAAATACTGAACACCAGTCTTAAAACATTTTTATGGGATGAATGCAATGTGAAAATTATTTATTAATGCAGTCACTTACGTTAGTGGATATCATGTGGTTTCTTAATTAGTAAAAGATCACGTGATGATGATGTGAAAATGATTTGTTTGTGAATTCCTGTTGGGAATACAATGTGACGACAATTTATTTCTTGATGATGGTGAGCGCAATAATAATTTTCAGAATTGAAATTTGCACCAATACTGCCTATAGTTTGTATTCCTGTGTGACATTTGAAATCCCATACTTGTCACAAAGGTCTCATGTCCTTTCAGTTCATGATGTTCAATAGATCTATCCGATGTAATGAAGTTTGCTATTTATAGCAACTTCGGAAATTTCATACCGATGTCATTATATGATGAGGTTTTTGAAATGGAGAAAAAAAGTCTGTTGGCAGAATGAAAGAAATGCCAACAATTTGGGATTTTTGGAAAACCGGGAAACTCTGGAATTAATTTCGGGATCAAAGAAAAAATGGTAGGATAGAAAAAAAATGTTTGTTTACTTGGAAAACTGCAGATTCAACAAGCGGTCTGGAAAGTTTCAAGAAAGTTGAATCGATATTTGTAGAATCGAGGTCACGGCAAGATTTTGTTTTTCTGTTGATTTTGAAAAAACAAAAACAAAACCGCAGTGTGCTTCTGCGTTTTCAAACTCTTTATCGAAACCCCGATATTATAACGTGTTCAAATATAAATAGCTAAAAAATTGTAGTTTGGATTAATAATAAAAAAAAGAATGCGGCAATATCATTAGCTCAAAAACCCACAACGGTAAGCAAATTGTTATATTCACTAAGAGTAAATATACTTCAAAGATCAATTGTCTAACTGCGGAAGTTTTCAAAGATTTCAAATGGATGGTTCTCTATCCTGTTTTATTAACACAGTCACCAGTGCCGAATATAGGACGGTGCGAGTGATTACGTTGTATGGGGAACCAAGCCCACGGTGAGACATCAAATCGTCTAATAAAGTCTAATAACGTGAATCGTCTAATAAAGTCTAATAACGTGAATCGTCTAACGACGTGAAGGCAAGTCCACCAGTCTGACTATCAATAGACTCAATAGGTTTTCTTTTTCTGTAAATAATATTTATAATAAATATAATAATATTTATAATAAAATATAATAATATTTATAATAATATAATAATATTTATAATAAATATAATAATATTTATAATAAATAATATTTTTTCAATTCTGGCAATACCTTTTCCTTTATTAGTTATATTTGATGAAGTTGGCATACACAAATGTGAAGTAGGCTCTTTCTATCAAAATCCCATTATAAAAGTACAAGTAAAAGATTAGGAAAGTGAAAACTAAATTGAAATAGATGAACATGTTTAACATACAGAGGGCTAATACCAAATTCTAGATTATTAAAATACATTTATGGCTTTAATTTCATGTCAAAAATTTAATATCTCTCTTATTAAACTTGTGGTACCACAACCACTTAGAATTATTAAAATATTTGTGGTTTGATTAAATGTTTTATTTTGTTTTGTAATAAAGTTGCTGTTGTCGTTTTCCCCTTTCGTAATACAAGGAAAACCCTTATTAACAAATAGTCACCGAAAAGAAAAAAAATTCCTTAAAAGAAGGGTGACCGTAAAAGAGAGGATATTATTGTGAAGGAATTTCTTCAGAAAGACTTTTATCTGTCCGCAAAAATTAGGTGTCCCGTAAGAAGGGTTTTACAGATATATATAAAGCCTCAATGAGTGTGCTTACTGAGAAGCTATCGAAAATAGAACTGAAAAGTGTCTAGCAACATGTAATATTAGAAACAATTTTCATCAACTTTTTTAGGCGTTTTTTAGGGTCTTGGTGAAAATATCCATACGGTCGTTCATCGTCTATGAGTTGATCCACAAATGGATAAAACTGATTCTAGATATATATAATTTAGTGTCAGGATTGAATTAAAAAAAAAAGAAAAAAAGAATCTGGACTAGTTTTATTTTGACCACCCTGTACATATACGAATGTATAGATACGTACAGTTATGCTTGTGGATCAGCGATCAAGACATCAGAACGGTAATCCCAAAGTTGCTGGTTTAAAATCAGCTATGTGCACATAGCCTTTCTTTTTTTTACCTCTTTGCTCACCTAAAATCAAGTCCTAACATGAACCAGGTAAAAGTGGAGTATCAAAAAATATTTAAAAGTATGTGACTTGTTTTATTATGCAAATCATAGATGCAAACCATGATACTTGCGTAGGCAAATTTTAACTTATTTAAGATTAAATATAAATAATTATGGATTGAATACGATAATTATTATGAATAGACCATGATAATTATTATGGATAGAACATGATAATTATTATATTGAAAATCAAGCATATGAATAATACTTCCATTTTTACTAATCCACTTATCAATTTCAGATGAAACAAATTACGAGAGCTCCAAATTCAGTTTATGGCCAAATTCGAATTAAGCAATTCCATATCCTCTAATACTCTTATTTCAAAAGGTATGTGGGAGAGATTTCTTAACGAAATATTACAGCTTTTTTCTGTCCAAGAACTTCGTTAGATGGGCTTTAAATTATCCTTTGCCCTAGTCGTTTTCGACAGAAAATTACAATCTATTAATTCTTTCTCAAAGAAGGCTTTATGAGCATGTATAAGCTCTACCTTTGTTTTAAAGTAATACTGTCATTAAATTTTAACGTAATATAGAAATCTATTTAAATTTTAAAAGTGGCTAAAAAATTTATAACATTTTCTACGTATTTTATATTCGCACAATTTTTTCCTTCGCAAACTCAAATTTTGACACAAATTTAATAATTCTTATCTGACAAATAGAGATATTATTATAATATTTTTATATATACATAACTTCCCTTATATTAGATATACCCCTAACAAATTAACTTTTGGTGGTAAAGAATATTTTTTTGATAAATTAGGAGAAAAAAAAACGTGCTATACGATATTCACGAAGGAAAAGAACGCAATTTGAAAGAAAATCTTGTCGCCACTTTTATCGCTACAACTTTTTTAAAAAATTTTCTTCATACGTAATTTCAGAATCTTATTAATATTTTTTTCTCCACTGTTTCTGCCTTCTTTGTAGCGAAAATTTATTCCGTCGGCAGATGACGCCATGGTCGCAAAGCCCTGGATCTAAATTTGTTTATTTTTTACTTCCCATGAAGAATATTGGAAATTTAGTCGAAATAATTTTTAGTTCTTTAACATCAGTGTAGATGTTCGTGTATAATTTAATCAGACGGCGAGATTCACAACACAAAATATTCTGATTCTTTAACTAAGAGAACTAAATTATTAAAATCAGATTATATATTTTTATTTTGTATGAAGTTTAATTGATTTTGGAAATGTTGGTCAAACGGGAGGTACTGTGCTTCCGTAAGGGGACCAGAAGAAGTCCGATAAAAGTGAACAAGAGTCCCAATGTCTCCAAAGGAGAGAATGGGACCCGTAAGCTTTCAAGGTTTGTAAGGCGTAAAAAGGACCCGTTTTTTTTTGCGTAATTCCGAAATGTACGTGACATAATTTTACAGCAAAATTTGAACAAGTGATTTGTACACAGAGTTTGTAAAACAGGCTCTATGTGGCAAAATCTGTTGTGATGTATATCGAGTAGAGGTATAAGTAGGCGTATAAGACGAGTAAACGTAAGAGTAGACATATAAGACGAGTAGACGTATAAGTAGACCTATTAGACGAGTAGGTGTTTAAGTAGACGTATAAGACGAGTCGTCATATAAGTAGATATATAAGACGAGTAGATGTATAATTAGACGTATACGACAGTAGACAATATATAAGATAAGTTGAGTAGTTAGCACATACCAGTATTATCACGGAAGTGTTTAACTGGGCTGTACACACACACACACACATATATATATATATATATATAATATAAATAATATATATAATAAATATATAGAAATAAAGCAAAACCCAGCTTTTAAAACGTTGATTTACTTCAGATCACACATAACTTAATAAAAGAAAGCCTGACATACAATAATGCGATTCGCGAGATTACAATAATATATTTCTTCTGATTGACGGCAATCATGGAAAGAAATTCCCACAATCAGTATCTGCGCTCACTAATATGATTATGTGATTTTTTTAATACGTGTAGGATTTAGCCCAATTAAAAGATTTCTAATAAAAATTAGAAAAATTTAGACCCTTTTTGGGAAAATTACTCATATTTTTATTTTAATTTATCATTTAAAGTCTAAATTGAAAACGACTGATCATATTCAAGAACTTAATTTCATTTTTAAAAGTCGCTTAAAACAAATTGCTCCTGTAATTGAGAACCTGATATTATATGCATGTATATAGTGCACGTCAGTAAAACAACACTCCGCGAAAAAGCGAATTTTATGGTTTGAATTCCGAAACAAAACTTTTTGACGGTGAATTTTTAAAAGTATGTGACTGTAAAAAAAAAAGAAACACAAAACCCCACATATTTCCACTTCTGTTACTCTGTATTTTCGAAATTTTTTTTTTTCTTAAATTCAAGAGCGTAAATCAGCCTTCGTAAGGAGATAAAAC
>QLNU02014176.1:73353980-73378326 GCA_006491805.2 Dysdera silvatica
TAAAGCTAGTTTTTGAAAAGACGGAGTTTTATAATAAGCTTGGATCGTCTTCGCATTTCTTCTATGTGATTCTATAATTAATGCTAGTCGCTATAATCCTCCTTATCAATTATTTTGCCCAATTTCCTTTTTTTTCTTTCTTCTCCCGTCCCTCCCTCCCTCTCTTTTTTTATTCGAATTATGTCCTTCTTATCGTAAAGTTACCTATTTGTGAACGAAGAAAACACAAATTGTTTATAACCATTGTTGAGGTTGCTCAGTTCAACGTACGTTTAAACATTATGCCACCCGTTTTTATGAATTTCTAAGACCGGACCCACACCCGATGGACAAACAACCGCTTATAGCTTTAAACGTGACAATAATCGCGAACGAACATGAGCTAGCGACGTAAAATACCAGTGAAACTGTTTAGTGGCTTATTGCAACTTTAACGAAAAAAAAAACCCTTTCGCTTGTGTTCAAGCGCGTTGGGCAGCGAGTAAACGGAATGAAAAACTGAGAAGTTCGTTCGGTCTTATTCGGATTACCGGGACATCGACAAATTATCAGATTTTGTCTAATTGCACTGAAAGTCGTCAGTGCGAGTTTGTTCAAGTATGTTGAAGTGGTGCCCGTGTTTTAAGTTTGAATCGGGTCACAATAAGATATGCACGGATAACTCGAAATGTTAGGAAAATTAAAATACAGTAAACGTAATTTTAAGCACAGAAAGGAACTAAAACGACAATAATAAATCAAATCTAATTTTTATAAATAACTGTCTCTACACAGGGGTGCAGCAATTTCAAAATGATGGGGGTTCGCGCAGAGTTTAAAACGATTAAGTGATCGGTCATAATGCACCTTCGTTATCCGGGGGCTCGGACCCTTGAGCCTTTCCCTTCCTGCGTCACTGTCTCTGCACATTAGGCATACACTGGCCCAAAGAAGGCTACTAATGTAGAATTTAGAATCTGTATGACCGAAAGCATATGTCAGGATTGATAAAGCAAAAAATATAGTTAATTAGGTTATTCCCTCAAAGAGAAACCTAACAATGTTCGATGGTCAGCCTCAGACTGGAATCCCTAAGGAAGGGGAAAGAGAGGTAAACCAAGAAACACACGGGAAACTGTATTAGATGAAATTAAAGAAGAGGGCAAACATGGGGTGAGGTTAAAAGACGTATAGAAAACCGAGGTAGGGGAAACATTTCGTGAATACCCCCTAAAAATTAAAGGGAAACGATAAGAAACGTCTGCTTATTAAGCTGTTTTTAATGTGCATTTCAAAATATTGAAAACGGATAATTCAATACGTTACAAAGAACTTAAAACGCGTGTAATACCTACATGTAGCATTTCGTACAACATTTAGATATACAATATCTCGTGATACATAGTTTGAGCAGTATAAAAATTATAGAAATGTAAGAGAAGATCTATATTAAATTCTATTAAGATTTGAGGTTAGAAATGGAAGAGAATATAAAGCCGTAGCTTGTAAAAAAAGGAGAATAGATATGTAGAATAGAAATGTAGAATAAAAAAGAATGGTTTTTAGATGGGGGATATTTTTTACATTTTAAATATCTTAAAATTTATCTATCCTATATTTAAAATTAAATGGCATTTTTTTTGCATATATGTGATGCAGTTTATACTATTTTCAAAATAACTTTGGAAAATGTTATTAGGATTTTCCTGGTTTAAAGCATATCCAGTAACATTACTATAAATCCTGAGAACCCGATACAAAAAGAACTATAAAAAATTACACCTTTTTACGGCTTAAAATTTTGGGGGCCATTTTGAAAGACCCCATTTTATGGACGCCGCAAATTACCCAAGCAACCGGCTGTCGCGGGACTCTTAATTCTCAGGAAAGAAAATACGAAGATAAAATTACGCGGTTTCCATTTTCTGCTTTCACCGAAAGCACTAAAAGCAGAAAGATTAAAAGTACCCACGAAACAGTAGGAACTTATACATATTAAAATTTTATTATTCATTTTGTGAACGAAGATGTTTCACTTTTTGAATTAACTTTGATGCAAGCACCTTTTTTGAAATGCGCGTCCACAAAGCGAATTTCAAAGAATGTATGAACACAAACGCTGAACAATTTTTAATTTGCTTACAGACTGGGCGTCTTAACAGAGAGAACAAAGAAACGTTTTTCCTTCTTAACAAGTGAAGGAAGAACAATTGTGGTTTTATATGTATTATTATCTTTCAGCACAAACGTCATCGATCAAACTCATAGTCCATGATGTATATATCTGGGTTATTTTGTTGTGCCATTACGGACTATGGTACTAGTACTTTAAATCATCATAGTCAATGATAGTCTGCTATGGGTAGTAGTGGAGTCATAGTTAAAGCAGCCACTTCCTCCAACTTTATGACAAAGGAAATCCCCGCACACTGAAAGCAATTTCTCATGCTATTTTTTATAGCTGTCAAACAGAATTTGTAATTTCTATAGCAGTGGTTCCCAATCTGGGGGGGAGGGGGGTCTTGAACTGGTTACTAAGGCGTCGCCAAAACCAAAATTGATTTAATTTTTACTAAAATTGTTGAAATTATTTTTATAAGGAATTTAATACCAAACGTTTCCAACGCTCGTTGTTTACTCGCTAGTGGTTGTAATTTGCGACATTTATTACATGACAGCGAATTTACGTAAGTTGCGTATTACGTAAGTCGGAGGCTTACTGTAAACGTAATTAGATCCTGTAAACATAACCGTGAAGGTATAATTACAAACATAAGCGTGTAAATATATAAATTTAATTATAAATGTCCAAGCACCAATGTAAACATAAATTTAAGGGTGTAAGCATAAATACAAACGTGTAAACTTAAATTTAAACATGTGAACACATAAATTTAAACTCTCAAATGTGAATTTCAATATTATTAACGAAAATATAAGGGCTGTAAACAGCATGTTGATGCAATGCTGTACCAGGAGAATAATTAATTAAATTTTTGAAATCGATTATTTTATGCATATAATTTCAAAATGTTACCATATTATTAATAAAAATAAAATAAATTATAACCATTACCGTTTTTTCTAAAATCGATTGAATGGCTAATCTTTCACCATTGCAATGGAAATATAAAGAAAAAGCTTTCTTGACGCATATAAAATCACACAAATATGCATAAAATAAAAGAGGCATTGAAGTGAATATTTTAAAAATGATTACCTTTATATTTTTTTAAAAGCTAACGACCCTTTAAAAGTATCCGATGATTTTTTATTGAAAAATGAAAGATTGGTTATTAAAAATGCGGAACATGTATTACATAACATGCTTTCGAATTGGACGTTCTCAGATAATGAGGTCATTTATTTTATCTTAAAAATGATTAACCGTGGGAAACTTGAGATCACTATTTGTATATTCCTCATAATCAATATCGAATAATTGGGCACAGGCTCCATAAATAATAATTTAATATTGTTATCTTTGTACTTTTTCTCATTCACTTTATCGCTGAAAATGCTTTCAGTGAGTTTGTGAGCATGAAAATCGCCGTTTCATGCCAAATTTCTCGCCAAAGCACGCCAATTTCAAAATAACGTTTACCATGTTAATTTACTTATAATTATAATTGTAACTAAAATAATATGATTAGTAATAATCTTTTTTATTAAATATTAATATCGTTTAAAACTTTAAAGATACTAGCGGTTAATTGAGTACTGTTAAACTAAGGACGTCGTTAAAGCAAATTACGGTGGGGGGGTGGGGGGTCAATTTTTTTTTGACAATGTTAATCTGAAACAAATTTTCACTTTAACCTTTTAATGTATTAAAAATATTGCATATATTTCAATTCTAGAGAGGGGGGGGCAACTGACCCCCTGCCCTCCCCAAACGACGTCCATGAGTCAAACCCTCATATTAAGTCATAAAAACTTTTATATCTTTCTAATATTATCTAAACCCGCTTAACTGCATATTCATAACTACCCAAACGGCGTAAGCATACGTAGTTTTTAAGTGAAAATGTTTTTTTTTATTATAGAATTTCAACCTGGTAAGTGCACAATAAATGGCCATGATATTTGTATTGTCACAAAAATATCGCAATACGCCCATATAAGCAATTCCGAGTATTTCATGGGCATTGTTGAACAAGGCCGTAGTCAAGTTTTAATTTGGGGGGGGTAAGAATTTACATGGAAAGTTAATCATATCGCTCATTAGGTTTCATACTTTCTTACAATTGCCTTCATTTGTAAGCAGATGTTGACCAGAAAATATCCTTACTTGTTAAGCATTTTTAAGTCTATGATTAAAGCAGTTTTATCTCAGTTATGGCAAATAGAAAGAGAAAACTTACCTACTTGAGAACTTTGAGCAAAAGTGTGGGATTTTAAATTCTTTAAAATCAAAATAGTATTGCTGCTCTTTTTGTCTTTAGGAATAAAGAAATAGTTCTGTATAACTATCAAAATTAAAATGCTGTACATATGAATATATGATATTATTATCCTCTTCACAGGGAAAATTGTTGTATAATACTGTACATAAGTTGCAAACTGAGAAATGTGAATATGTAATTTAATACCGTAGATAAAGTACGAAGGTTTTAAATAAAGTAGTGGCAACATGGGCGGAAAAGTCGCACAAGTTTTTATATACTTAAACAGGATATGGATATCGTTAGGTGACACTAGTGACGGTATGCAGAGGGCATAAATCAGTCAATCTGGTGAGAGGGGTAGTTGCTGTGCGGAGTCGAAATGGAGAATGTCATTTTTACCGCTCTAAAATTGTTTACAAAGGTGATCAACGGTGGTAGGTTAAAATCGAGTTGGCCAGTGACAAAAATGTACGGGAATGTTACTACGGATTACGTGAAACTTGCGGCAACAATGGACAACAATTATATTAACATATAGGATGGCTGCACGATGCGTCAAACCATTTCGCGCGGGTTGGAATGAGACAGCGGATTTACCCAGCACAGGTTGTCCGTCCATTTCTGATCATCAGATAGAGATAGTGAGAGGAAGTTCTTGGGACACCCTCCATATTCACTTGACATGGGCCCTTGTGACTTAGATTTGTTTCCTCAGTTGAAGGAACCCTTTAGAGCAATGATTCTCAATTAGTTTTCATCGCAGGCCACTTTGGATCTTTTTCTTCTGACGGCGGACCAGCAGATATGAAAACAAAATTATCTTACAAAATTATCAAAATTATCTTTACCCCTCTAGGAGAAAATTAGCCCCCCCCCCTGAAAAAAATTGTTTAGTTTCTTATTTTGGTAGCTGGGCCAGTTTTTGCTGTTCGCGGGCCAGATCTGACCTGCGGGCCACCTGTTGAGAATCAGTGCTTTAAAGGCATCCGACTTCCTGACGTTGCATCCATGACTGCGATCAGAACAGAAGCTACCTTGCTAACTAGTGTTGCGCGATTGCGAGATGTTTTAGTAGAGTGTCTCGAGTACTTGAACATCTCGAAACCTCTCGATTGTTTTTAAACCTGACTCGATACATCTCGTAACCGTGCGTGGTGAGACCAGTATCTTAATTTGATGGTTTATCATTGTAAGCTCTGTAGAGGGGGAAAAAAATTCATGATCTATAGATTTTTTACATGAGGATCGTTCAATACACACCCAATATCAATTAATTCTGAAAACACTGTTTCTTACGTAAACGTAAATGCACAGATTCAAATGGATCACACTCACATTAGCTTTCATTCGTGTTCGTTTGACGTCACCTTGCCTTTCGGCTGCTGACTGATTCTCACTTCGTTTCGATTCTCTCGTCCATTCGGATGCCATTGGCTGAGCCAACAGTACTCGCTCTTTTCGGTGGGTATAAACTTACTAGCTTTGCTTTGATTCTCTCGTTCCTGCGCTTCCAGTATTTGTCTTGTTAAACACGTCTCGATTTTCTCCATCGTAAAAACATTCCGCTTCGCTGGTATGTATGCAACTACCTCATAAAACCAATAGTCGATCGGTCGTATGGTAAGTCTTCATGTTCAACAAGATCAGATTATACATGCATAAAAAGTTTATGGAAATTTGACTACCATTTCTATTTACTTATATACGATCTTTGACCAGTGTTTGTTTTGAATGATAAAACAAAATTGTAATTGCATTTTTATCAGTCATGTTTTTGAATATAAATATTATAACGTGTACTATATATATATTGTGCATTTCTTATAACGGCAAAAATAATTTAAATATTTTTATAAATAACTTTAAAACTAAAAATGCAGCTTAAAATACCAGAGGGCTATTTTGAATTATTTGATACCTGCTTTTTTTTCGAAATAAATATATAAAATATGTATTGTGATTTTTTTTATTATTTTTCCCTTTATCTGGCTACTGCAATAAATACATTTTTTTAAATTTAATTTGGAAAATCAGGCTTCTAAGGGTTAAAACGGCTCATACAAATGAAATTATAATGAAAATAAAATTAAAAAATACGTGTTGAAAATTATATATATATATATATATATATATATATATATAAACTGAAACTTACAATATTCTTGTTTGCGATGTTTTTTTTTATATTAATTTAGCAAGTTCTTAAGATACTATTAGATTCCCATTTAGACAGAGTTCGCCAAAGGTCTTTTTGTGTGCAATTTCCGGAGTCCGAGAACGCAATCATAGATATCTCGCAACGACGACAGGTAGACAGTGGCGGAACGTCTGTTGACTCTCGATTTCAATTGAACACCTCGATTTTTAAGATCAAGGATGAATGAATCGTTAACTCGCTTGTAAATTTGTTTCGATTCCATTTTTTTCGATTTTAAAAACATTTCGCAATCGCCCATCACTATTGCCAACGGCTTACAGACATTTGGCAAAAGGCAGAAGACTTCATTGGTGATTATATCGAAGACATGTAATGCAATTTTACTTTTAACTTCAATAAAACTTGTATATGAGCTATGCCGCCGCCACTTCAATTACAACCCCTGCATAGAGTATCCCATAAAGAACGCAGTTTTTGAGTGCATAATAACATACAAATTTATTAATGAAATTAAGTAATTTTAATATTACATATTTTTGCAGTGTATGCTACCTGTGATTATGTATGAAATATGATATTACTCAAATGGATTTAATATGTCCACAACCGAACCGGTTTTCTCAAATTTAGCAATCAGTATCATCACAGTCGACTTATTCGTTGCATTACGTTGACCAAACATTCCAAGAAGTTTGCGAACAGTCTCTGCGCAACATTCACCACATTTGTAACAAGTTTTCACTATGACAACAAACACGCTGTTCCGCCGTGAAGCGCTCCATTCCTACCCGTACAGAAAACAGATGACGATCATGCGCTGTTCGGCGCTCCGTGACTACTAACCACAAAGACAACAGATGAAAATCGTATAACGTTCAGTGCTGCCAACTTATTGTAACAGAAATGGCGGGCATTTCAAAAGTTACGTTCTTTATGGGACACCCTATATTTTAAAAATTAAGAAGAAAAATACGTTACACGTAGCATTTGAAAGAACTCCGCTCAAGTGCCTCAACCGCTTAACTGCAAGGAATTTCGTAGCTACTTCGATGTGTACTTATACAGTTTCCACTGTATATTTTGCTTTGTAAAGTATGAACATTATCTATTAATGGCTATACAAAGATACGATTTTTTATAAATGGTTATATTTAGTAATAACTGCAGCGAATAAAGACCTTCGGTCTCTTGATGTTCGTTCTTGCCACAATTGGACTGCATAGCCTATTATTAGGGTACATATGAATTCAGATATACATACGTATACCTAAAATTATAAAATTATGTAAAGTGAATTTGTTTTTTAATATCATTGCTTATAAAAATTTTAGTCGCAGAACATACTGTAATTTAAATTTCAAACTGAAAACTATTGAAATGAAATTTGTTTAAAAAACGTATTTCTTGGTAAAAAATCAAATCAAATCTATATATTCCAAAGCAGCATTCCGTTATAGAATTACGAACTAGCGTATTATAATATTCTGGAAATAGGGTAAGAAAGAAAAAAAAAGAGTAATTATCTGAGATTTCAAATGGTTTAGAAGCAAGATATGATATTTAATTTCCTCTATCAGATCATGAAACCTATCTTCATTCCGAAATATCATTTTTAGATAAAAAAAGAATTGCATTTCATAAATATGCAAAGAAAATTGTTTTTAAAATAAAATAAAAAAATTTAAAAAATGCTTTTTTTTTTAGACAAGAAATCTTGCTGCAATTAACTTGATTTCTTACTTAAACATTTTCAATTATTTTTCAATTTTGATGATAGTGAATTACCAAAAGTAAAAAATAATCTGACTTTTCAACAGATTCTTTGGTTACTCTGATGATAAATCAATTACTGATGGTAAATCAGTCAAAACGTCCTTTAAAATTCCAAATAACTAAATACAGATGCGATAATATCTCCATTCTGATTTGTTTCCTTTCCACAAATTCTCATATAAAAGATGATTTATATCTCACTTTCTTGCAGTTTAGAAAAATATTACAAAGAAGACTTCAGCCACGCCGTCGATTAAAGCATTAATCGAGTCAGTCATGGGTCGCCGATTTGACTCTCCCCTGCAGGATTGTCTTTTTCCTTTGCAAATACTGTCACGTCATTTGATTGATCTAGTTTAAATCCTTGATAACATGTGTGTTGAACACCACCGTTATGAATTTGTACATACAGTAGAATTTCAATTATTCTGATTCTTATTACCCGAATTGTCCAGGTTCTAACAATTCCGACTACCTAATTATCCGGATTCTGACAATTCCGATTACCCAATTATCCGGATTCTGACCGTACAGATTACCAAATTCCCAGATTCCGGTTGCCAATGTTATCCGATTATCTGGATCCCGATCATCATTCTTTTCCGAGTATCCAATTATCCGGATTCTGACCATTTCGATTACCCAATACCCGAATTTTGATCGCCACTGTTATCCATTTATCTGGATCCCGATCATCAGTCGTTTCCGATTACCCAGTTATCTTGATTCTGACAATTCCGATGACCCATACCCGGATTCTGATCACCACTCTTATCCGATTATTTGGATTCCGATCATCATTCTTTTCCCATTGCCCAATTGTTTAGATTTCGATCATAACTCTTATGCGATTATCCGGGTTGCGGTTCGATTGGAAAAATATTTAAAATTAATTATTTCTTCTGTTTCAGACTGTCTTTTTCTTGCGTTCAGTTGCCTGTTTCCAAACAAGCTCCCGCAATTCTATGTTAGAGCAGTCTGTTTGGCATTGACAGATCTTTTGGTAGTTTCCACGAACTTCCTAACCAAAAATTACAAAAAGTGAACACCAAAATTTCGAACGAATTTCAAAGTCCTGACTAAAATATTCTAGAATCGACAGAGAGCTAATAATTACTTTATTATTTGCGTGAGTTCGTTAATATTTATTTTATTAACTTAAAAGCTATCGTTTGCTATTGCCTTCTTTAATTCTTTCTCCATTTTCATTCCTCATATTTGATGAGTTGTTTTTTCGGTGTTTAAATAACCGTACGTTATCGAATAGCTTGACGATTTATAGTTACTAATTTTGTAATGTAAAAAAAAAAAAGGTATCATCAAATAAAATTTATTTACACTTTAACTACTAAAATTGAATTCAAAAATTTATGCTAAGTGTTTTATTCTACAAGTTACATACACGGCTTGATTGGATAGACGCATCTTTAATAGATCATCTCAATAAATTAATCATAATAGACTCATTAATAGATTAATCTTAATAGACTCATTAATAGATTAATCTTAATAGACTCATTAATAGATTAATCTTAATAGACTCATTAATAGATTAATCTTAATAGACTCATTAATAGATTAATCTTAATAGACTCATTAATAGATTAATCTTAATAGATTCATTAATAGATTAATCTTAATAGGCTCATCAATAGATTAATCTTAATAGACTCATTAATAGATTAATCATAATAGACTCATCAATAGATTAATCATAATAGACTCATCAATAGATTAATCTTAATAGACTCATTAATAGATTAATCTTAATAGACTCATTAATAGATTAATCGTAATAGACTCATTAATAGATTAATCTTAATAGACTCATTAATAGATTAATCTTCAACGTTTGCACACACATTTTTTTCTAAATATCATACTGAACTATCGGTTAGATTGAGCAATCTGTTAATGCAGAACTCAAACGCATGATGTTTAAAAAAAATGACCATCTACTGTCTAGTACCGCGTTTCCCTCAAGCAGGAAAGAGCGGGGCTCATGCCTCTGGCCCCGTGGAGCGTAATTCTCAAATTTTTTAATTTTTGTAATATTGAAAATTTCCCCAAAAATATTTTTGCTTCAGATCTCGCATTTCGTGCCATCTAGTGGTCATACATTATTCCAGTTTGTTTTTTTTCTTACTCGTATATGTATTGGCCTCGGAAAACTATTTTGCTCCAGGCCCCGCATTAGATAAGAACGGCCCTCTCCAGCACACTGCTGATACTAAATTCCGCCATAGTGCCGCGAAAAGTGAATAAGAAATTCAGAGTTCCTTCACCAATATAAGTCACTGAAGATATTCAGCTTTCAAAACGTAATAATCAAAATCTAGATCGTCATTGTGCGAAGATAATGCGTTTCAAACGCGAAGTCTTCCTTTTAAAAGGAAGGCTGAATCAGCCTCTTTCTCCCATTTAATGAGAACCCCAAAATAGCAGTGTTTTGCCAAGGAACGTTTATATCTCTTAAGTTCTTTCATTCTCTTTGAAATGCCACACATCAAAAGGAGAGGGCCGTCTAATGGAAAACTATATTTAAATTCCATTTCGTGGAGCATAATTTAAGGCTTAAAATGATACCTGAGTACCTGATGATTCGATATGAAGCGTGCATTATTTAAAATTCTATGAACGGTACATTTAATTAGGCCATTAATTTTTATATTCTTAATTAACGGCTTGATCACAAAAGACCCGTAGAATATGATCGGAAGTATTGAAAAATTATTATATTTATAGGCTTGGCCTCAGCAACTTTAATCCGGATCTTCTAAAATCAACTTTCTTCCCGAAATCAACTTATTCCAGATTTCCTATAATCAACTTTCTTTCCAATCGACCTACTGATAATCGATGTGCAATATGACTTATTATAGACATCTCTGAGCACAATAGTGAATTCGCGAAATATCCATTCAATGTAAAGCCGTGAGTATATCGATTTGGACCTTAATTCAAATCCGGGTAGTTTTGATTAAAATTTTTTAGATATTGATTAATCGTTAATTATTTTTTAATCAGATCTTGTACAGAGAATTTAAGCGTTCAAGTGATTTATTGCAGGCTTAAATGACATAGAAATTAGGCGCGTTTATATAAGAACAAAATAACCAAATAAAATGTAATTTTATTTTTATTGATTACATTTCATTATTCACAAAATAAAATGTAATCCATTTTCTTAATAATCGTATTTGGATTTGAATTTGTGAGTATGCGTGTATGTTTATGCATTATGGAGAATATTTGATTAATTTGATTAATTTGACTTTGATATTAGTCAAAATATTATACGCAGTTGTAGTTTTTAACCCCAATGAAAATTGAGTTCAATTCTTGGAATGTTTTATACAGTGATAATAGGAGAGAGATAACCGAGTGAATAGTAAATGTAAACTATAACGTAATAATATATAAACAACAAACTGTGAGTTACAAAATAATAATACAAATAACGAATTATAAATTATATCCTAATAATATAACAAAATATAATTTATAGCTTAATAATATAATGAAATATAAATTATAGCGCAATAATGTGACTAAATATAAATTGTAAGGTGATAATGTGAGAACGTATATAATTATATATATTCCTAAAGGATATATATAATATATATACGGAAAGGAATATGTATAATATATATACGGAAAGGAATATATATATATAATATATATACAAAATATGAATTATACCGTAATGGGCAAAAAAAATTACACGCATATAGTATACATTTCGCAACTACCTGTATTTAGGACTTACTTTTAGTTAATAAAATTGTTACGAAAAATAACGTTGAAAAGTGATCAACGAAAACGATCAACAAAAATAATCAACAAACAAAAGTGATTAACGAAATTGATCAATAAAAGGGAGTAAGGTGGCATCAAGTGATTTATATGGCAATTTTAAATTATATATTGTGTTATCAATATATTTTTTGTGGTAATTATATATCCTGTTTTAATTATTAAGACAATGATTTTTATGATGTTGCATATTTCCATCTTTGCTGCTGTCAGAATGCTATATCGGTTACATTTTTTACAACGTCCATTATTGTTTAGTTATCAAATAATTTCGGTGTCTAATGGTTTCAGTCTTCCGAATAAATGCGGATTTTGTCAATTGTTTGACGTACGGGCAGCAGGAGAAGCGACTGACACCACCCTACGATATATTTATATTCAACCTAGTTCACTTGGGAGTGGAATCCATACCAGCGAGTTTAAAGGCGGTGGGCATGACCACGGAGACACTCTCGAAAGCATTGCGGAGTACTACTTGCAATCTGTTTGACTTATTTATCACTATGGGGCGCTCCAGTTATCCCCACGAGATTAGTTTATCACAAGGTAGAATAATCTTTCAATGTCCCAGGACACTTTCTCTTAAATTTCTTCTCCTTCGCAATTTAAATATACAGGGCTAGCGACATGATATCGGCGCTACCACCGTTTCCTGTCTGGAGCACCGCTACGTGTCAAACCCAAGAGTAGCTATATCCTTAAGGGCCTTCGCTTTTATTGTTAACCTATTTTTTATATTACAGTGAAATCCCATAACGGACACTCTTTCATGACGGACATCTTCCCAGTCCCAATGTTTGTTATATCCTAACACTCCCGAATAGCGGCAAGATTTTGAGGTACTGAGGTGTCCACTATTCGGAGGTTTTAACATATCTAAACTTCTAAAAAAAGTGAAGAAGGAAAAAGTTCAAATCTTATACCAGCAAAAGCTGGAAGTCTCATTTATGAGTGTATTGATACTTTCGATGATACGTATGCTCTCGTTTATATTTAGAAGTTCAAAATGTCTTTGACATTTTGTTCGTCATTTCATCGATAAGTTTCAGCTTGTGTGCCAACGGATAAAATCCTATAAAAACTTCTATCAGTCGTACCCGACCTGCTAGACCTATAACATACGATGTTTTCGGAAGTATTGATAATGTACCGATAACGACACATCGAGACGTGTTCGGTAATGCTTTTTCTTTCAATATTCGTGCAATATAAAAAAAAAGGCTTTCGTTTTCTATAGAACTGACTTTCACGGTATTTCCTGAGTGTCTGTTGTCGGTTTTGTTCGCTTTGACATAACAAGAGAACAAGTCCCTTTATGTCTTAGTGTTTTTTTGGTGGGAACATCTACAAACTTACTAACCTCAATTATCAAGTTACATATAGGTTGATCGTGGTATCGGAGATGTCTATCTGTGGTGAAAACATTTTGATTTCTTTTCAAAAATTTGAAAAAAATTTAAAAATTTGTTTTAAAAATGCTGTAATTGTTATTCAAACAGCAAAAGACATGCAGAAGCAAAAGGTTGAAACAATGTTTTGTTTTTGGTAGGGCAAAAATTGAAGAAAAATCATGGCATGGGAAAATATACATACCGATCAAGTATTAAGCACAAGTACGACACTGAGTACATAATGGTAAAATCGTTGTTCACCACAATTAATGATCTTCACTCGTTTCCTCAAAACAATCATCGTTTTTTGGGGTTTCAGCTAAGTAGATGAAGGGAGCCGGTTGAAGCGGCGGCCTATTAAAGCGGGTCAGGATGAAAGGGCGGTTACTGTGGTGTGAAATATATCGAAACCTCAAACCGCTCAATGTCAAATAGGTGAATTTTTATAAACTATTTTTCTGGCATCCCGATCCGAATTCTTGGGCGGCTTTTTTTTTTAATTTGCCCTGCTCTGTTTTAGATGTCGCATTAAAAAAACTCCTAGTGTTTCCACGTGCGACCAGCTATTCGACTTGACACGAGCACAATTCAAACACACTTTTGTTTTTATTTGACAAAGTTTCAACTGAAGAAGAATACCGGGGTCTAATTTTGGTTCACGCACCTTCCTTAGCGTACCTCGTCAGTTGCAAACGCAGAAAGAGACAGTGGAATGTCTCTGCCAACGACCGGATAATGTCGGACTGCGCAACCGGAGGAAATTGTTGGAGGTTTTCGTGCTAAGTTCTCCCTTTCAACCTTGATAAAAACTAATTCGGTTTTTCAAACGTTCCGTTCTTTGCTTCATTGCTCCCAGATCGGACAAAAATAGGAGTCAGCTAAGAGTTTTTGAACTCTTCGTTTTTGCGGGGCATGAGCAGCTGTGGAACTTGTTGTTAGATTATCTGTTTTTATTTGTGTTGATTTCTTGTCTTTTAAACTTTCTGATGTGGAGACAGCGTTGGTTTTTTTACTGGACGGTAATGCGAAAATAAACGATATTTAATATACAATCGTGTCTTCAATTTTTCTTGCTTTCAGCTATTTTTTAAGGGATATTGTAAAAATTGAGTTACGTGAAAAAGAACAAACAAGGAGGTTCCCAACAAGGTTTCTATGCAGAAAAGCTCTTAAAAAATGCTGTCGTTGTTCTGTATAAATAATGTAGGTATATTTGAAGACGGAATTATAAAATTTTAACGAAGATGTGAAAAGTTAGCGCTTTGAAAGCAAAAAGATAACAAAGTAGCTAATGCCAAATATGGTCAACACAGAAAAGCCTCCGGGGCGAGATTTTTGTGAGTTTTCGTGGGGGAATTTATTATACAATATTTGCCATTCATCGGATAGGTTTATTCGTTTAGTTTCCACCCCTGAATCCAGGATGGGGAAAGCGTCTCTTTTTCTCCAAAATTAATAAGCTCTAGTTTGAGCTGTAATTAATACGTGGGTGGCAAAAATTATTGTATAAAGTAGCTAATGGTAATTAACAATTTTTATTACTATTTTAGAAACATTAATTTTCAAAAATTAAGGAGTAATTTATATAGCAAGAAGCTTAAGACTAACAGAAATGTTCGTTAAATTTGTTTTGGAATTTAAATTTAAAATTTTGGACATAAAGGCTGTATAGATAACATATGCCTATGTAATATGCATAGGATAATATTCGGCTTTGAATTTGTTTAAAATTTAATGAATGTATTATTAATTAAACTAAAAACACTTACATATTTGCAGTGGACCATTATTCTTGGGCAAGGTATGCACGTGAATGGCTGATTAATCTCCTGGTCGATTGTTATGCATCACGAGTAAATGCACAGAATTAGTGATGTAAATCATCAAACTTACAAATCCGCAAGACGTCGATCACTGGACTATCATAGCCCGGTGTTGCAACGGTGTTGCAGGTTTATTATTCCTTCACTCATAGATTCGATTCTTCGAACGTTGTCTACACGTGGGCTATAAATTAAAAATAAAGAGTGGGCAAGCAAAGGATGAAAATAGAAGAAAAATGATAAGAAAAACACATTATTGCAGAGTTTAGACAGGAACTGGGGACATTGGTTGACCAGCTGAAACCTGGGTATGGATCGACCAACACAGGAAACACAGCTTAAGCATTTTTCCGAAACTCGAGGAAGTCCGCAAAAATAACTGGAGTCGATGAGGAACTCATAAAGAGATTCTGCATTATCCTACAAACAGTTTCTTGTGGATATGAAGTGGACTGTGAGAAATTTAAAAATTACGCCATGGAAACTGCAAAATTATTTGTAACAAATTATCCATGATTTTACATGCCACCTATTGTCCACAAGATGCTAATACATGGTAACGAAATAATTTTCCTAATAAGACAGTTCAGTGACGAGGGCCAATAAGCGAGGAAGAAAGATTTGTTGAACTATTTTTTACTTTCATCAGACCCAGTTATATCATATTTATTCCTTCAAGATAAATGTCACAAAAATAAGTTAAAGCTGCACACTGAAACTGTATATTTGCTGAAATCTCCCTGGAATGTAAAGAATGATTCCTCTTTTTCAGAAAGCGAATAGATATATAGATGTTTATTATTATTTTTCCAAGGTATTTTTTGGTTAATTTTATATTTAGTGTTAAATGTTCCACAATCTCTGCACCGTGAATAAAATTGTGTACAAAAAATTATAAAGTTCATATATAATTAATTATATTGTAAATGTCGCAATTGTAAATATATATATTAATGCACCGTATATTATGAAATATATATTGCAAATTGTAGACGTATATAAAATTTAAAAAATTAATATATGCCGTGAGGCGGTATAAAACATCAGCATAATTACAAGAAGGTTGGTGATGTACGATATACATGTGAGGTGTATATAATGCACATATATTGATAATTATATGTAAATGAGATATACATGTAAACCACAGTGAAATCAATTTAAGTAAATAAAATGTCATTTAACGGTAAGTTTTTATTATTTCCAAAATGTAATTGCTAACAACATGTCAAAATATGTAAAATGATTAAAATTTCATTTTATTCTTCTACTATATAAAATTAATAAAGAATTTTATTCTACTATGTTTTCACCAACACGTATAATTAATACGCGCTACGATAGCGATCTAGACCACTGTGCAACGTTTTGAATTCTCCAGAACTAATTTTTGTGTGCGCACAGACACTGGCGTGACGCAATTCATAGTATCAGAACAGCAATTCCGCATATAACGCATGCATCACAATTGTCAAACCTCATTAAAATGGACATACTTAAGAAGAATTATTTTAATACGAACCATTTTCTGAAGTCCAGCCTGTGTAATACAAAGCATACTATTCTTTTCAGGTTAAGACGAATTAATAATAATTCGACAAGTAATAATAATAAAATAAATTAATATGAACAGATTTTCTGTTCCCCTTGGGGTTCATTTTAACGAGCTTCGACTGTACTTTCGAATATTTACACTCAACAGTCATTTTTAAGCTCCGGAAACAAAATACGGTGTCACTTGCCAAAAGGGACACCTCCGAATAAGACATACTTTTAATTAAGGGACGATTCCTCTGTTCTCTGGTATATGTATATGTATACATCAGTGTATGTGCCTCCGAAGAAGGAACACCCTCATTTAAGGAACAAATTTTCCGGTATGTCAAAATATATCGGTATATGAAATAAATCCATACCCAGAAAATAGTTAAGAACAGTTTGCGATAACTATCTTAAGCTTTTAAACAATGTTCTGCCACTATAGTGTGTCACTTTATGAGATAAGTGAGGAGGAAAATATATTACAACATTATAGTATTTCGTGGAAGTTTGGAACTCGTTGAAGAAAAAAATTTAAAGTCACTTTCCTTCAAACCACTGATCTGTAAAACAATTTATAAACAGGAGATGGAATCAATGCGAAAGTAATACGTAATTCTTGTCAATAACTTATTTTTTAAAAGCTTCTTTTGCTTCAGAAAAGTTTTATAAAGTAGAATTCCACATAATTCCTCCACATGCCTCAATCACTTTCAGTCCTTTCAACGAAATGTTCGTGTTCCGTCTCCAAACTTGAAATCCTAATGCAACGGTGCAGAAACATTCTAAAAGTAAAAAGTTTCATTGTAAGATTTTCTTTCAACACTGCAAATCCGTTTTTCATTACAAATGTTACTATGACACAAAATTGCGTCAATTTCTTTGTTTTCCTTTTCTTTCTTTTACCTTTCCTTTTTTTCTTTTACCTTTCCATAGAAAACTCTTTATTGTCATATACTACTTTGTCACAATAAATTTGAGCTAATACCAATCACTTTCATGCTTACAATAATTTTAATATTAATGTTATATAATAAAAAGAAAGTTTAGCGAGCTTTAACTATCCACATATTCTGATGGTCAAAACTGATTAGCGCGTTATGCAGAAGTTTATACTTTGGGATCCCGAACTTAGCTGCCAGATTCACAAGGTTACGCTTATTATTTGTTTGGTTTCACGTTTTAGAACTGCTCAAATCACAAACAGACGGACCGATGGGTTAACGTGACCTGCGAACCAGGATCCTACTTCACTATATAAAACCAAACAATTCTATAACATTGTAAAAATATAACCTTTAAAATACTGATGACCTGTTTACAACGTTGCAGAACCTTACGGTAATGACTGAAAAATTTGCCATTGAAATATTTCATAACTATATCTTTAAAATCTTATATGAGCATATGCAACTTTATTCAAGCACTAAATTTATGTTTTGGAAATATAACTGCAATATATTAGTATGACGATTCAATGCCATTTCGAGGAGCCGTCGTGTGTTCAACGATTGCTCAATGCGCACGTGGTATGTAGATAAGCACAATGCATAACAAACCCATACAGGGTTCTAACTCACTCATATTGCCGTATACAGGGTGTTCCGTAAACACCGTATCAAATCCTTGATCCTTGTGCAAAATGAACCATACTGGACCTTACATGGGGGTCAAATGACCAGGGAGTTATGATTGTAAACAAATAACAAAGCAGCTGATTGATGAAAAAAAAAAGGCACTCCCAAAATGAACGTATTTGTCCAATAGACCGCATCTGGTTTATTATAAAAACATAGCTTACGGGCAAGCAAAGTGTCTGTGGTATGTGTGGGAGTTAAAAATTTCGAGCCAATGAAAATTGTATTTGAAAGTTTGGCCTTTAATTTCCCAACTTCCGCCGTCGCCAATTTTTGGCGGGAATGGCGAACTTTTGGCTGTAAATCATGAGCAAAAATAAAAGAATTTTCGGAGCATGAGTGTTTACAATTGGCAGGTGGAGGGCATTGATGGATCTAGTATGAATCCTAGAGGTGGGGAGGGTGGCGATTTATATAAAAGTGCGAAAGTAAGTTAAACCCTCTGATTACTTAATTATTTTATCAAAGTCGCTTCAATTTCATATCCACATTATTACATATTTCAAATCTACATGTATTTGAGAGTTAAAATATGTAGCACATTTTTGTAAACAAGATTTTTTTAATATAAATTTCGTGCATAAGAACAGGCTTTCATAAAAATCAATTTTAAGAGTAATCGTTTAAATTCAAAAATTCTGAAAATAAATCTTGATTAAATTACGATTTAGGAAGTGTTCAAGTATTACGTAAGCAATATTTTGGCCATTTCAATCCCCCCTCCCTCCGGGTAAGCAAAAATTAACATTGACCAACATAGGAAAATAAGATAATCGGCACCCCACAAAGATGATTACGTAATACTCGAACTGTCCCTTACTTTATAGAATACAAATATAAAGCATGTATACTAATAAAAATCACTCGCTGAACGTTTCCTACAAGCCATATTCTGAATACAAAAACCGATAACAAAGGGAGCGCTTGCAAAATCAGTTAGTGAACTCTATGCAAATACGAAAATTTAGGCGAAGATAACGCCATTTGTTGACCAAACTACGACTAGAAGTCTAAATATTGTAGAAAATGCATTACCGACAGTTAAACGGACGGGGAGTTTAAATAGATGGAAAAATTGCATACCCGCGAAAATCGCGGGATGAAAAATTTTGTTACTTTCATGTTGCCCGTGGAAATCGCGGGATAAGCAGTCAGAGGGTTAAACTGCAAGGGGAAAGGGTCGTCCCAGTAGCGTAGTTGGTAAGGCGTCCGTCTCTACGGTTCTTGCTAACGTGTACTGGGCGGAGTGTTGGTACCGCCCCCCCCCCCATGGCTGCACGGGACCCTGTGCAATTCACTTTTCCCTCCCCTATCGTCTACCCTGCCTTCCTTTCGTAGCAAAAATTGGAACAGTCCTTAGGCAAACTTCCTTAATCGGTGTTGCGAGGTTTGAAAATTTGATTTTTCAAACTAAACTTCTTATTTTGAACCAAGAGAGTTTCCACGGACCTAGAGGGTATCCCGGTGTTCATAGAGCTCCTTCGGGAAAAATTGGAAGTTGCAGCCCTACGTAGGAACCTTGAAATCTTTATCTATGAAATACGCCAATTATCAGACCAAATCGCCAATTTCGGAAATAACAAAAAATGCCAACACACCTCAAAACCAATTTAGCGCCGAATTTCAAATTTAAAGTAAGGCTCATTTTTGGTTTGAAGGCGCCATTGGTTATTAGAGACCCCACCTCTCAAATCTAAAAGTATGCATAACTCCGTGGATATTCATTTCCGACCCCCCCCCCCATGTACAGGGCCATTATGGTCCATTTTGCACAAGAATCACGGCTATATACTTTTGAACATTTGTTTTCGGAACATCCTTTATAATGGACTGGAAAATTTTCTGCTGTTAAAGGTTATGGACAAGAAGTGCCTGATTCGAGTGCAGGTACAGTTTTTCCATTTGAATAAAAAGTTTACCACCATAGTTGCTATGAGAGAAATATGTGTTGCAGGCAGGGCTGTCCTGAAGAAAATTATTGAGAGTATGCGGTGCTGTCTTAATTAAAGGGTATTGTAATTGTGGGGTTACTGGACTTGTGACGTCATTGCGCCGCCCTGAATAGCATTTGACTGGTCATCGTCTATCCAAGCCCAAGGTGGCAGTTACCACTTTCATCAGTTTTTCATTCCTCTCCCTGTCGTACGCAGGATATTATTTTGAGGCTTGGGGGAGTTCAGGATGTTTTTCCTCATTTGTTTCCATTCAAGTTTGTAAATGACTAGAAAAAAAAAGAAAAAAGCTGAACTTTGTTGGAAGTTGCCCCAAAAACCAGCAAATACAAAAATTTCCGTGAGACCTTGAGAGTATGCGGCGCGTACCCTGTATTTTTCAAAATTTCTTGAGAGTACGCGGCGCATACAGCGCGTACCCTTTCGGAGTAGCCCTGGTTGTAGGTGAACGAGAAGAGCCCGAAAGAATGGCAAGCATTTGATTTCAGTTATTTGAAAATGGCAACTGCAGCTTCATGGAGATGAAGAACTTGCTGAAGGATCGTCGACGATGCATTCTGAAGCTGTACGCCAAGACGTGATGTCAAATCTTTGTCTACAAGCAGTAGACGACTTTCAAATGAGCAATAATAAACTATTTAAACACGACTACCACAGTTAAAATTATTTAATTAAGTGGATGACGATCGTTTCGGCAGTGAATGACTGCCTTTGTCGAATCCAGTTACAAAAGTAAACTGTAGTATTTTTGCAACTGGATTCGACAAAGGCAGTCATTTACTGCCGAAACGATCGTCATCCACCTAATTAAATAATTTTAACTGTGGTAGTCGTGTTTAAATAGTTTATTGTAGTTTTTGCACAGTGTTTCACGTTACTAATTAATTTCAAATGAGCCTCAACCACGATTGTTCACCAAGACAAAAAAACGCACAGAAATAGCTAACAGGGCAAAAAGCCATGGTGACTTTTAAATCACCGTGATGTAATAGTTCTGCATTCATAGTTACGAATATAACATTAATATAATGAAAGCGATGATTTCTATTAAATAGTTTTCTTCTTCCATACTGAGTTGAGCTGTAGCACTGAAAATATACGTTAGTCAAGAAAGACTCCTTAAATGAAACTTTCGTTCTATTTACATGATTCGGTAGATTTCCATAGTATCCGTTAGATTTCTTTCCACTTCCTGTACCGCATTTTTAAATGTTACGCGAAGTTCACTCAGCAGCGTTTCAAGAGTGAAGCCTTTAATAATGTGTCTGAAACATGAACTACGCTGGATTATGTAAACGAATCATTGTAATATATCAAAACTTGATCTGTAATATATTGTACCGTGTAAGTTTGCCATCACAAACTCATCGAACCTGAGATTATCGTGTCAGTAAGATAATACTTAAAGCCACAGGACTTCGTGTTGGCTTAAAGCAGCTTAGATTTGAATAAGTTTGAGCGTTTACTATTGTACCCTAGAAAGGAATACATGTAAAGCCATGGATACTTGTTATAAGTAATCCATACAGTAGCGTCGCGGTAGAAAACTTAAACACATGAGTTAAACAATACATATCCTAATTTATTAATCAACAAATTAATCAATTAATTTTTCTATTTTTTATTACGATCACCAGAAAGCTAATCAAATTGAAGTTGTGAAGTTGATGTTTAAGAGATTAATTGCGTTGGCGAGATTTTGAGGTAGAGAATTTTCATTGGCTCTTTTTTAAAGAATAGTTTTGATCCATTGTCTCATTTTTGATAACTACGAGCATTTTGCGAAGGAACATGACAAAAAATCAAAAAGGCATAGATGGTTTTTGGCAATACTCTTGTGCAAGAAAGAAAATTCATATAGGGATCATATGAATTAAAGTCTACAAAAAAAAAGAAAGAAAGAAAATATTACCATTATCTTTGATAATCTCATGTAATTTCTATTCAGGGATATAAATAATAAGTGGGATATAATAAGGGATATAAACTATAAGTGGACCTCCATAGTAAGAGGAGGGACAAGAAATTTTTATTCTATGATGAGAACATGCAATACAATCATAATGGCACGTGATATCATGCAATTATAATGACAGGTGATGTTATACAATTATAACGACACATGATATCATACAATTATCATAAAATTATAATAATTTTATTTACTGGATAAATAATTAATTATTTTATATTTCGGCATGACTAACAAACCCACTTCGAATATGCACTTTAGTTCAGTACCATATCATTTCTTTTCATTGGTTTTCAAAGATTCGTATAGATGATGATAAATTTAAAAATTAATTAAATACAAAAATTTCTTTCACGAGCACACACACAAGAGAAAAGTTCCATTCATTACTGTACTCAGTAACTCAGCAACTAAAGCGGTTGGACGTAAACCCAAAGGCTGCTGGTTTGGCTACAGTCTAAGTGCGTGGGTAATTCTTTTTAGAATCTCAATGTGTAAAAAAAAAAGTTTTAGTTTAAACCGAAAACCTTAGTGTCAAAAAAAAAAAAAATAATAATAATTTCCAAACTAGTAGTAGTCACCTTTCCGTGGGTAGTCACAATTCGTAACTGCCCTTCAAACCACCAATCCTTAATAATGCTTGATTTTTATTTGCCTTCATGAGTTTTTGTAAATTTGAAAGAAGTTTAATTTGGTATTTTGTGCAGAGGCGCCAATTTTAAGAAAATGTTGTGGGGCCCTAAATAGAAGGCGCCGCATGTGTAATCAAACAAGTCAACCTGAGACCGAAAAATCGTGAATAATAAAAATTGCTATACATTGAAATCTCGTTAATGTGGATGGTCATGGTCCGCCGATTTTTATCCATACAAGCGGAAGTCCGCATCAAGCGGAGAACAAATTTCAGTAGTTAAAACGTCAGGCTATTCAGTAATAATTTACCCAGTAATGCAGTATACAACGTAAATGAAGAAATTACTAAAACAAAATAGTTCATTATGAATGAATACTCCGGAAGACTTTACAACGAAACCAAAAAATTAGTACTTACATATAGTGGAAACTCGTTTATTTGTACTTACTGTCGTATAAAAGATTTAAAAGGATTTGGGAGGTTGCTTTTGAAAAGTAGGTGGCCACACAACTGGGGAAAAAATCATACTTCAATGAAGTGTTTTCTAAAAAGGGAGGTATCGAAGCATGATTCGATACTTCCTGAAGTGTTTCCTGAAAAAGGCATTTTTTTTCTTGGTACCAAGGACTTTGGTCCGCATTATCCGACGATCCGTACGCATCAAGCGAAGTCTTTAACATTGAATGTATATATGCTTCAAGAGGATTTGTCTGTACTAAGGAGAGGTCCGTTTTAAACGAAGTCGCATTAACGGGATTTATTTTGTACATTATATTTTTCACCGTTAACTTTATATTCTACATTTTTTTATTCATTTTCCATCAATTTTGATAGGGCCGGCCCCATCGAATATTCTTTAAGTGGGCCCGGGGCACCTCTTGGAGTTCGATCCCCGGTTTTAAAGCGTATTAAATCGTTGGAGTTTTAGAATTAAATACGGGCAAAGACGTATCTTGCACTTTGATAATAAATTCGCAATCTTTGAAATGGATGTGCCAAAACTATTATTTTATCTAAATCCTCGAATCCGATGTATCGTGTATTATCTTATCAGTGTTTGTTTATTCCTATGGGGAAAACAGCGATTTACTTTTCTTAGCTTATCAGTTGAATGATCCATTAGCCTAGTTTAAGAACGAGATGATCGTCAAATTTCGGAAATTTACTTAAAAGATTTTAAGAAACGTGGAGCAATAAATCATCTTATTAATAGCGAATTCCCCAGAGAAAATATTTGGTGGGCTGTTGCGCACACACATACAAAAAAAGTTTAACGTAAGC
>QLNU02014176.1:73389446-73420719 GCA_006491805.2 Dysdera silvatica
CTGCGGTGGCGCAGTGTGGTAACGCGTTCTCCTATTGCGCGGCTAATCCGGGTTCGACTCCCAGCAGTGCAAAAAGAACGCTTACTCAGAGATCTCATAAAAGATCGCACTGCTCACTGTAGTCCGGGGTTTGGTTCCCCAGGCCTTAAGAGGTTCGGATTCCTCGGAAAACTGTAGGTCCCGGCGCAGCATGACCACTGTAGTCTTTGAGCCGTAAAACCAAAAAGAAAGCGAAAACAGTCTGATATTTTCGATGTTTTCTTTAACATGATTGCAGCAGAAATGTTTTTTTAAGTTTACCTTATTTTAATTAAGCATAGTAAGAAATTTTAATAATTTGAAGATATAATTGTAGATATGACATAATATCATGTAATTAGAACGTCTTAATATTACGTAAAGATTAGAACATATACGAATTGAGTCTAAATTATAAATATTCCGTTTTCAAGCTTCTCATATGGCTAATTGTGATTTGATATTAATTTTACTAATTTATTATATGTCTAATAATTCATTAATGGCTTTATCAATTCATACTAATTTTACAAATTTATTTTTAATAGCTCTTTGGCGATGCATTGTCAAAGTTCTCCGAAGATTGTCCCAGTGCTACCATAAATATTTCGCCAATTCCTAAATTGGAGATCCAGGTTACGCCAAAAAAGGAAATACTTTGAAAATAAATAATATTTAGTAGGGGCGCCAAATTTTGGGCCCGCACCGGGCGCCAACTGACGTAAATCCGTTTCTGGGTCTTGGAGAAGTTTCTTTGAAATTTCCATTTCTCAGTAATGCGTAATAAAAAATTACTGGTGTGTCAGAAGATAGTTTTCGATACTGAACCGCTTGATATTGAAACACTGCTTTGGGATTTTCTTAAATCTTTAAAACTTTGTTATTTAACGGTGTTTCCAAAATTCAATTACGGAACCAAATAACTCGGGAAAGCGTTTCCATCCATAAACTACTTCGCGCGGGATTTTTCGTCAACTTCAGCAACAGAGTGAGTGAATTTCTGATGGAAGAACCGATTAGTTCAACACTTTGTTCATCATACTATCGATTAGCTGTCATCGTGAAGCAATCATTTTGCACTTAGAGCACAAAGGCCTTCCCAAGCTTTGTTTTTCTCCTTTTCCTACCTCGCCCAAGAGTTTAACTGAAATTGTTCAAGTTTCACAAATGATTCAACATTAGTTGATAGATTCTCAAGGGATATTTAATTTGACTGTTTGAATTATTTAATATAGTTTACAGGTTTTAAAACCCATCCTCTATTACATTTTTCAGAGCCACAATCCAAGAAACCAAAGAAAAATGGTACTCCGAAGCTGATAGTCTCATGAAAGAGCTATGCGAAGAAGGTACGTTTTAGATTTAACAGCTCTTAATATTCATTCATTCATTCATTCATTTATTCATTTTCTCTTCCTTCCTTCCTTTCTTTCTTTACCTATCTGTGTATATCTCTGTCTGTCTGTCTGCCTGTCTGTCTGTCCGTCCGTCCGTTCGTTCGTTCCTCCTTCCTTAACTCTGGCTTCATAAGTCGTAACACAAGTTAAGAAAGTAAGCAGAGGGAATTTGTTTTATAACGCGTTTAATAAACTTCCAATGTGAATAGTCATTTAATAAAACAAGACGTGACGATGAAGTTTCATATTGTCTAGGTAGATATTATGTAGGTTATTTCCTTTAAGCTCACTTGGTCAACTAATTTAATACATGAATAATGCCTTCTTCCACCCAAAGCCCATTTTAAAGTGATCAAATTTATGCTAAAACAAATCGGTGTTTAATCATAATAATTAATGACTATTTCTCATTTATATAGAACAAGAAAATCACGATAAACAACCTGAAATCGTGGAAGAATGTTGCGCTTGTGATGAAGCAAAATATGAAATTACGTTCGAAGGATTGTGGTCGCGGCATACGCATCCCAAAGACTTCCCTACAAGTTAGTAATTTTTGATTATTTAAAATGCGGTATTTTGTAAACATATGAAAATTAAATATCAAACAAAGTTTATAAATTGCACTGTAATAATGCTCTAATACCGAATAATAAGTGTCGTAATAAGCGTAGTGATGAATAAGTCAAATATTGAAATATTTCTTAATTAATACAGCATATTTTTTTGTCTTTATTTTGGATGTTGGAATTTATTACAAATTACGTTAGAGACTACATAGCTTTGATGCATAAGTAAGCGCTATCCCTAAATAACATACGCTTATTTATATTGCTCAGATAATCTTTGCAACGTTTTAAATCAAGTATTCTTGAGCATTTGTATACCATGGATTCCCCCACTTTGACTTTCGACTTAATCCTTGAATTTAATCTTGAATTTAGTAATAAATTTCGAATTAATTATAATTTCTTTTAATTGGTATGGTATTATATTAGACAGTTTTAGTTACCTATCTCTACGAAGGACACAAAATAATTATCAAGATATTTCCTTAATGCCTTTCTTAAAAATGTTCAGAATACTTTTCGAAGATAGGTTCTTTTAAACGCTTAGGTTTTCTAGGGAGCTTCTCTCAAATATTCAGGGTGCTTTCCTTGCAATGCGTAAATAAATTAGACATAATTACAAACGAAATCAAATATTTCATCCGTCTGATCATGCGTTGTGTTAACCAAGTAACAAGCAAATATTACATATTTTCTGTTTTAAAATATTATTAATCTGTTTTAAATAAATTTTTATTAAATTATGATTTCAAAATATTAAGTTTGTGATGCAGTAACAGATAGTATTTATTAACTTATTCGATAATCAAATAATATATGTTTAAAATGTAGTTACCTTAAAGCTAAATCTTATTTTTTAAAGAGGCCAGCATAAAGAATTGTTGTTTAACCTGAAGTAGAACCTCAACTTCCTTGAAAGGTTGCCTTTGATAACAGAACTGTTGACTTAATTGTGATAATAGGTCATCATCATCATCGTCGTCGTCGTCGTCATCATCATCATCATCAAGTGCCTTCTCCAAATCGGAGGTTGGCTACCAAAATGGATCACATTTTCCTGTCTCTGCTGGCATGGATAATGTCTTCCGTATTGAGCCTAGTCTAAGCCTTTAAGTCATCCATCCTCCTCTTTTTCTGCCTCTAGGTCTTTCTCCCATGATGTTTTTGTCCAGTGCCAGATAGAGTGGTTTATATTTTCTCCCTTCACTATGTGGCCGCAATAAGCCAACTTTCTTCTCAGAATTGAAGTGATGATTGTTCTTTGTGTATTATGTCTGTTCAGGACTTCCTGATTGAAGATCTTATCAGTTCATTTTATATTCAATATTTTTCTGAGGGTCCACATTTCGAAAGCTTTGATTTTACAATAAGTGTATTGCTTATATTCCTGATTAAAAGAACGCTAGATTTTGGTTGATGGATGGGGAAAACAATGATGCACTTTTCTCCAATTATGTATTCAAATTCGCCTCGAAGTCTATCCCCCTCTGGATACGGGCATGGTATCTTACAGCTTTCATGAATAAAGACATATTAAAGTTTTGTTCCAACATGTTTCGTACTCTTCGTTGATAGTTTACGTATTTTCCTTTCTCATTTGATATCAGCAACCCTCTAAACTACATTTTTGTGTAAATATATTAATAATTTCGTACATAATGTGCCTAAATAAATATCCAAGTCGTCAGTACATTAGATTTATCCAAAGGAAAAATTCTTTAAGGATTAAAAGTAATCATACAGTACTTACTCCATGCAATTGCATTTTGAAACTCCACTTCTTATCTGGCTCTTACTAGAATCTGTTTCCGTAGGCAGGGAAAATGAAATATACCATGCATTTTCTGGGTTCGAATCAACAGTCTTAGGATTACCATCTAAATGCCTTGACCGCTGGGCCGCAGAATAGGGCCGCACAAACTTTGTATGAAAAAGTGAAGTGTCGTCAAAACTGAATTGAATTAGAGTGGTTCAGTGCATAAAAAAATATGCAGATATGAATAATCACTAATTTTGAAAGTGATACTTATTTGACATGACCTTTCACTTTACAGGCTGGAAACAAAATATACATACATCAGAGCATTCACTTTATTTCAGTTTGAAATTGACGTTTTTAGTGTGCAATTGAGCGATATTACCTTTATGAATCATCTTAGATTGGAACTGTAATATTATCTTTCTTTTATTTGAATCACTGATTAATTTATTCTTCATTTGTAAAGTCGCAATAAAAATATATTACGTAACTATAAACAATATCACCAATAATATATACTAAAAGTACATCATATTAGACTCTACAATGACAGGTCCCAAGAAAATATCAGCAAGGACATAACACAGCCGGGACCATAAAATTATAATATTATTCCAAAGATAACACATACCTAATTGGAAATCACTCATACTTTTAATATATTTTTTTCTAATTTTTTTTTAGTTTCCATTACCCTGTATCAAATATTTTCTTAGACTTTTTTAAATGTTTCTTTACTTTTCAATTTTTTTTAAATTCTGGTAACCCATTCTAAAGTTTTGCACTTTTATAATTTATATTATTCCTCTCTATTTCTTTTCTTATTTTTGGGAGTAAGAGGTCATTGTATTTACGACTTGTATGTCTATATTTTTAATTTTATTTTATTCTTATAAGTTCAGTGTGATTGTCTTCCTTTATCCTTTTATGCATTTTAACCAAGATACTGTAAAATTGTAAATGTTCTATTGGTAATATATTGTGTTTCAAAAATATGTTTTTCCAGTTTAATCTTTTATCACTATTAATTAATTTCATCGTTTTTTTCTGCATGTTTTTCTGAACATTCTTATTTACCAAGCCTAAGTTCCCTATACACAATTATGTCAAATGACTGTAGATCAATGAATAATGCAGTTCTGCGCTGTTTTTTTAATTATCATTGTGTTAACTCTTCTTAGAATTTCTAAGTATAATCTTTCCGTAGATGAATGGCTGACTCACTTTTCGGAAATCATTGGAGCGTCACACGCGGGAGACTTTCGAATGTGGGAGTACGGTGGTATGGCATCAGAAGGTGTGAAACATTTAGCAACACGAGGACTCACGAAGAAACTGGAATCGGAATTGAAAACTGAGGTGAATATCCAAAAATTAATTTTCCTTAACTTTTTGTTTGTCTGTCAGATTTGCGGTGCAAGGATAGAAAGACCATCCTCCGCCAGAACCTGCAGCTTTCCTAGGAATGTAAACTCTATATGGCTTAGGACACAAGAGCAGTTAGTGGTAGGAGTGCAAAAGGCTCCCCCTCTCCGCCTTGGCGTCCGCCAACTGCTTATGATATCACTGTACAGTTTTAAAATCTTTGAATCAAAGACAATAATGAAGACCCTTGTTGCATTTTATAAAAATAAAAATTAAAAGACATTTCTTTTGCATGATAGCCTTTTAATACTATGCATATATTGGTGGCAGGTTCTTAACTGGGGCGGCAAGGTACATGCTTGTGGGTGGCACGAAACGGAGATAACTCCGCCCTAGATGAACGCCTTACCACTATACCACCATAGGACACGATTTATTATTTTTTTAAGAAAATACATGAAAATAATGAGGTGTATATGGATGGGCGGATGTAGAGCCTCTAGAATCTAGAATTGTTGGCCAGCGCATAAGCCACCATTTTCCTGTACACTTCCGGTTTCATTTACCTTGGCGAAAAAGGTTTTCCGCTTTGGAGCAATGATCGCTATTTTGGCATAAAAATAACCAACAATCCGCGATTATCCGACGAATGTAAACATTGGCGCAACTTTTAAGATGTCGCCAATAAATACAATTTGCAACCCAGCTTTAGTTTTTGATTAATGCAAAATTATAATGCAAATAATCAAAACAAACTTTACGCTGCAAACATTCTATGTTTATTCCTCGAATGATTAGAACAATTCCCAGTGGAACACTCACCCATTTCACCTTATTTTATTAAAAATAACACACTTGTAAATCACTCAACTTTAACGCAGCAGTGAATGGGATCACGTGACACGATGGCAGGAAAATGGCGAATATATGCCAGCTCTCTTTTCTAGGAGCCTTAGGCGAATGCGTGCGGGCGGGCATAGGCGCACATACCTGACTGTATCTAAAATTCATTGTGTTTGCCTCGTGATGAATTAATTATAATTATATTGTAAGCCATTTTGTTCTTTCCATATATATATATATATATATATATATATATATATTCCTGGGGTCTTACTAAAAAAAAATTCACCGGGCGGCTGCCTCATAAAGGGGTTGATGGGCATTAGCACAGGGCATGTTTACATTATTGCAGAAAGTAAGGGATTTAAAATATGGAAGATGCATACAGTGTATATACATTACATGCATTGTACATACATTGCATACATTACATGCTTTCGCTTTTCTTTTTGGTTTTACGGCTCAAAGACTACAGTGGTCATGCTGCGCCGGGACCTACTGTTTTCCGAGGAATCCGAACCTCTTAAGGCCTAGGGAACCAAACCCCGGACTACAGTGAGCAGTGCGATCTTTATGAGATCTCTGAGTAAGCGTTCTTTGCACTGCTGGGAGTCGAACCCGGATTAGCGGCGCACTAGGAGAACGCGTTACAACACTGCGCCACCGCAGGGCCATACATTACATACATTGTGCATACACTACATACATTGTGCATACACTACATACATTGTACATACACTACATACATTGTGCATACACTACATACATTATACATACATTGTGCATACACTACATACATTATACACATTATATATACATTGTATACATTGCACATACAGATGTATGTACAATGCCAAACATTAAACCACTAGGGTCATGTCCAATATATATATCCGTTCTAAAAGAAATGCAGGAAAGAGTTGTCACTACGTACCGGATCCTATGTTTTTTTTTATCTTCCTACTTTTAAATTATCTATTATTAGCATCTTAAGGTAAACTAGTTACATTTCAAGAATACTGTTCTTTTTATATATATTTGTACAAAAATGGACTTTGATACACTTATATATGAACTTCATATATAAAATAAAAGCTTCCTCGGATTAGGAATGCTCACTGGTGTACGCAGGGGGTGTTGATGGGGGTTGTAACCCCCCATTGCAATGAAATTTTGTATATTTAACATAGGAATATGTGAGTTGTAGCTCTGTAACCCCCCATTGAGCCTATAACCCTCCCTCCCTCATGAACCTTCTGCGTACGCCTGTGGGAGTGCTACTGTAGTTGTGTCATGTTGTGCATAAAAGAATATACTGCCCAAATTTATAATATCTTTTCAATGAGAAAATAATTTGAGATAATATTTTCTTTTTCTTTCGACTAGTCGAATAAAATCCGCACCATCATAAAGGCACGGGGACTTTGGTATCCAAATGTCAATGGAAAAACCTTTGCTGTGTTTAGGGTGGACAAGCTTCACCATTTGATGTCCTTCTTAACCATGCTCGGTCCGAGTCCTGACTGGATTGTTGGTGTTTCTGCGTTGGAGTTGTGTCTCAAGAACTGCTCTTGGTTAAATGTCAAAACAATGAATCTCTACCCATGGGATGCCGGTATCGACAGTGGACTGACATACATCGTAAGAGTTGTTTATACTCGTTAGATATGAAATAAGATTTGCACATGCATATATGGGCTATTTGCTTTGTACTCGATCTTCTTAAAAATTTGCATATTTTTTATATAAAAATTTAATCTTGAATTTACTTGTTGTCTATATTTCGATTGATTTGTGTCCATATTTCGATTAATTTTATCTACATTTCGATTAATTTTTGTCTATATTTTGATTAATCTTTGTTTGTATTTCGATTAATTTTTGTCTACATTTTGATTAATTTTTGTTTGTGTTGCGATTAATTTTTGTCTATATTTTGATTAATTTTGTTTGTATTTCGATTAATTTTTGTCTTTATTTTGATTATGTTTGTTTGTATTTCAATTAATTTTTGTCTATATTTTGATAATTTTTTTTTTGTATTTCGATTAATTTTTGTCTATATTTTGATTAATTTTTGTTCGTATTTCGATTAATTTTTATCTATTTTCTTATTTTTGTGGTTATATATAACAACGGCAAAGCCTAATTCTTTAAACATAATTTTGGAATGTTGATCCTGTTTTTTGCATTCATTTTTTCCTTTCTTTTTTTCTTATTTTAATTGAGTAATTTTCTTTTCTTTTTTTTTTTTTTATCAAAATAATTCCACCTTTATTCTTTCGTCTTTTCAATCACATAAATAAAATTTTCAATTTAAGATAGAAAATGTGATATCATTGATGTGTATAGAGTGAAACTCGGTTTTAACGAACACGTATATAAGTAATTTACTGGTAGGATTCTTCGTTTAACTGTAGGCCCAGCTTGCCAACCCGTCTGGACAAGGTAATGAGTATAAGTCCTCTACCTCTGTATTTCTTTCACCGTACTACGTGTATGTGTGAAAACAGAGAGACCTCCATCCTGCAGTGGATTAAAAATGGCGGTTGTTGATGGTGATTATATATATATATATATGTATATTATAGAAATCTTTATTAATTTTCTTATTCCTTCAGCAGACTGCAAAGGTTCCAACAGTTCCCCAAGAAAAAATTCGACGTATAACATCCTCCAACCCAAATTCTGACCTTTCACCCTTCTACGAACCAAGTGGAATGCCTATGAAGCCAGTGGCAACATTAACTGTAACCAGACAACGAGTCTACGAAAAACCATGTGACGAATATGACCCATATACTTCGTCCACCGCATTCTATCCGACAGACGAGACTGAAGGTAGACGTACGTATTTGACGCAAGCACCTTGACGTCTTTTTCATAAATTGATCTTTAAATCCATAGATATGCAAATTTCATAGATATATATTAATCTTATAATATGTAACTCATAAATATATTTTTCTTCAATATAGATAGCGTCATATTTTTACAAATATATATTTTGTTTCGTGAAATATATGAAATAGAATGTTTATATCAAATTATAAACGTTGTGGTTTATATCATGTTTTTTTCTGTTTTGCATTATGCAGCATTTGTTAGAAATTTTACAGGTCATCATAAATCAAGTAAGTCTGAATCGTTTCCATAATAATCATTTGTAAATTATTCAGTGGTAATTGTGATTCTTCAAATTTAACAAAGCGCTCTTAAAATTTAATGATTAAGCAGGAAAGTTCTCAGTTTTTTTTACAAAAGTCGTAAAAAAATGGATAATAAATCTTTAATTTACCGATGCATTTTATTAAGGAACTAAAACAGGCAAAACGCCGATTATTTTTGTTACAAAAATTAAGATTAGTAAAGGAATCTTCATTTAAAAAAAATCTGTGACAATCACGTATACCGCACCATTTTCAAAGGCCATTCACACGAAGAACACCACACGCTAAACTATGCAACCGGATAAGTAGCCCATCTTATGGAAAAATAACGCTTTCAAATTAAATTGGTTGGTTGCATTTTTATGGCACAAGGACAGCAAGGGTCATTCTGCGCTAAAAAGGAACTCAAATTAAGCATTGTCGATAGTAAGTTCAAGGCAAGGGTTCAACCGCAGTTCCACCAATGAAGCACAGAGCACGGAAGTACAGACTGAACGGGTCACGAGCATTCTAGCGTTCCACGCGGGGTAGAACACTTGTTTTCTCCCCACGGTGTTTTCCCTCCATTAACGATAAAATAGCATATAGTAACTTTACATACAGTAGCGGTAAGAGTATCTTCAAAAAGTAATAGCGCTTATAAACAGGTGAGCAATGTGTAGGCCACTTACAAATTCATGTAGAAAAGGAAGAAATTTAAAAGCTTAATTTCAGATACGTCACTCTACATATTCAAACTATAATCTTGTTTTTTCTTGTTCGTAAGATTCTGGAAAGAAAAAGCAATTAATCATGAACTCGGGCTGGTATCAAACAAGGAATGTTTGGGCTTCTGTCCTGCAGTTTTGGCTATTAAATCTTTCAGCCCGTGCCTTTGATCTATTCCTCTCTCAATCTCTATCTCTCTCTCTCTCTCCCCCCTCTTTCTCCTTTCCTTAAAATATACTAATATATACAAGCACAATTAGCCATTGCATCGCGTATTGTAAAACGTTAAAAATGTGGACCAAAGAAACTGATACAAATTATAACTCTAATTTTTTAAAAAAAATTGATGAGTAATATATTAGCAATTAACGATTTAAAACCTATTCACATTCAAACATTTGCAGTTTATGTATGAACACAAATGTGGTTCTGTGGTGGCGCAATGGCGCAATCAATGGCACGTTTGCATAACGTGCCACTGATCGAGGTTCGACCCAACGGTGCCAAAAACCTCGATTAACTACTGTATTTACCGTGGTTCGTGAATTGATTCCGAGTTCTTAGGACTTTGGAATTCTTTGAAAAATATCAGTTTACTGCCTAACGGCGTTGGCAACGCATTCAGCTCTCATGCTATTTACTCGAGTTCGGCTCTCAATAATATCGTAGAATGTGTGCTATTTTTCTACCCGATGTAGTCCCGGGTTTGGCATCCCTGGCAGCAGAAGTTTCGATTCCTCGTGAAATTGTAGGTCCCGGCTTCTGCCTACTGTAATCCCCGGTCAGGCTCCCTTTGAGACAGCAGTTTCGATTCCTGGTAAAACCATGTATCCCGACTTTTATCCACTGCAGTCCTAGGTTTGGCTTAATTGGAAGCAGAAGTTCCGATTCTTCTTATGTAGGTTCTGGCTCCTACACACTGCAATCCTAGGTCCCTGACTCCCCTGGCATCAGAAGTTCCGATTCCTCGTAAAACTGTAGATCCCGGATTCTACCCGCTGCAGTCCGGGGTTTAGATCTCTTCGCAGTAGAGGTTCGCTTCCTTGTGAAACTGCAGGCCCAGGCTTCTGCACACTGAAATCCCGGGTCTTGCACTTTTGGCAGCAGAAGTTCCGATTCCTCGTAAAACTGTAGGCCCTGGCTTCTACTTACTGCAGTCCCTGATCTGTCTGTCTCCCCTAGCAGCAGAGGTTCCAATTCCTCTTAAAACCGTAGGTCCCGGCTTCTACCTACTGCAGCCCTGGTTTGGCTCCCTTGGCAATAGAGCTTCCAATTCCTCGTAAAACTGTAGGCCCCTGGGCAACATGACCTTTACTGTCTTTGCGCCGTACCAACATAAACAAAGGAGTGAAAAGATTTCCGGACTGACTGCAGGGCCACTGAACCACTACAGCCGGCTATACAAAATCGGTTTTGTATTTATGCTTTCTTTGTAAGAAAAGTCTTCCTTAATGGAAAGTCTGGTCCCGATCCTAATTTTCTCCCTTATGTTAAAACTTAATATACTAGCAAGGGAACCACCCGTGGAAGCTCGTACTCTGACACAAGACATACCACAAATGATAGTCCCTAAATTTCTTATTAAGAATATGGAATCAGTTTTTTTGTGAATAGCATATAAAATTTTTTTTCATTAATACTCGATGTCCAAAAATCGCACTTTTTAGATGAAGTTTGATATTTTTTATTCGTATTGTATATAAAGATAAGAACTTTTTAATTCAATTCGAATAAAGAGGGTAATTGTATTTAACGGATAAAATTATAAAATTACACAAGATCTTATTTTGAATATTTTAAAAAATTATATAAAACTAAGCTTTTTAATACTAATATTTGGCGCGTTTGGCTATGGTTTAGAAGAATTGGCGATATCGGTATGAAGCATTTATAGGATGTGGTCTAAATATGGGCTACCACTTTTATTTCAGGACCTGTAGCCAAACCCGTGAAGATTTTCAAAATGTGATACTGTAGCATATAGCTAGAACATGTCAGCTTCGTAATACGATACAAAAATAAATTTTCTAAAAATAATGTTTTCTTTGAATTATTAATTAAATGTAAAAGTAAAATTGTTGACTTTTAAAAATGTGGTCTATAGAAGGGCTACCCTCAAAATATTGTAAAATACTAATTAAGAAAGAACATTGTATAAGTCAAGACATCTTTTACTTCAGATAAATAATGAATTGCGACATTGCAGTTGAAAAACACACTATGAAACAATAAAATAAAATGAATTTTGGATACGACAAGCAAGAGTTGCATATTTTCGGATTGAAATATTTAAAAGCATGAAAAATTACTGGTAATAATAAACTTGCTAACAGCCTATTTACAAAAATCGCAAATATACAAATCTTTCTCAGCTCTTGCACATTCACAATGTACCCACATCTGACACTGAAAACATTTTACCCAAAGTTCGCCGTTTGAGTCTCCAGAGAATAATCGTTCACAAAACATACAACTCGCATCCTCATTTTCTGGGTAGTCTCCCTGAGAAATTTCAAGGTCCACTGTAATCGTCATCTGGAGGAGATACCTCAGGTGCAACATGATCTTCTGAATTCAATGGCTGTGTCTTCTGTTTTGAAGGTCTTGTACATGTTTGTTTGTTCTCACTTGAACTTCTGTTCTTTTTTTTCTCTTTACAGCCCTCATTGTCATCAAATTTCAACCTCTTAAATTTTTTGGCTGCAGATTTTCCCAAAGACAGAGATAACGCTTCTTTGTAGGGTGTTCAGGTGATAATACGAGGTTCTGCTGACTTGCGCCCCCCTATTCTTGATTTTCTTCTTAATGATAGGAATTGGAGCAATTTCAAAAGGACTCACTTGCTTTGATGTTCCTGGAAGAAATGATTGAGTAACTGGAGAGCACGCTCCAAACGATTGTAAAGCAGAAGATGTAGGAGATTCTGACAGAGTGAGATATGGAATCTGTGATGTTATGATCAACACATCACTATATATCTTTTCTGCTTCAATCTGAGAGGCTAAAAATTCAGCATCAGAGAAAATGTTTTTGTTGAACGGAAATATTCCGGTTGCCTTAAATGCTTTAAGCAATCTCTCCAGTCTGGACTTGAAGGTAGGCTTTCTCGAACAGTTCCATGACGTCATATGGTGTAATAAGATGATTTGAATGTTTGAGCCATTGTCTTACTTCTTCATTATAAAAAGTTTTTAATAGACCCATGAATGTTTTGTCCAGAGGCTGTAGTTTGTGCGTGGTATGAGGAGGAAGAGAAATTATCGTTACGTGGTTTGCTCTAACCATATCAATTACATCAGCATTCTTAACTTGAGTAAAATGTCCGTCTAAAATGAGTAAAACTGGTGATTCTTCTTTTGGACTGACTTTCTCAATAAAGTGAGCACACCACTCGGTAAAAATATTAGCTTGAACTCATCCAGATGGGTGGGCTATTCCAATAGAACCTGAAGGAGATTCTTTCATCAGCACTTGGGTAATGTTCGTTCGTGGAAAAATAACTAAGGGAGGAACGAAATGTCCAGAAGCATTCATGCAGGCAATTATTGTTATTGTCGAACCTCTTTCAGCAGAAGTTAAAGCTGCGATTTGTTTTTTACCTTTCCTTCCTATCACATACGGAACTTTGCTTTGGACAAAGGAAAGTCCAGTTTCGTCTACATTATAAATTCTTTCGGCAGTGAATTTGCGTTTGTCGTATACTTCTTCTAAATTTTGTAAAAACAATTCAACGTTTTCTTTGTTGAAGCCTAATGCTCTTGCGAAAGTTGTTCCAGATGGCCTGCGAAGAGATAAGCGACCCTTGTGTCGGTTCAAAAAAAGACCGGCCCAAGCTCTTCCAGCTTCATTTAATTTTAAAGGAGTTTGTAGATTATTCCGAACTGAAAGCAAATATGACAACCGTCGCAAATCATCAATTGTGCACCCAAAATATTTTTACTCCATGACCAATAAATATGAAACCATCTCTTTTTCTATTTCTTCACCTAAATATGGTTTTCTTCCCAGTTTGGTACGAGATGCTTGACCTGGAATAAGATCAAGTTTCTTGCTTAAACTCTGAAGTATCGTACGAGGTACATTAGAAATCTTCGCTGCTTTCAGAGTTCCCATCTTTTTGTTCCTAACCACTGTAATTGCTTTCTCCATATCCTCTTCTTTCCAACGCTTCCTTTTATCCGTTCGAACATACATTGGTGTAGTTCTAGGCATTCTGAAACAAAAAATATCATAACAGTGTTTTTGTTTTGTTTCAAGCAGACTACCAGTGCTTCCCGAACTATAGGCAGCGACCATTAGTTTTGTTGGGGGAGGGGAGGAACCAGAAAAATAGTGAAAAAAAAAGTATATTTTAAGACTACAGTAAGCGGGTTTTTTTTTTTGCATAAACGAATTTATTGGAAACTGTGTGTTTTGTGCTGAATATGAATACAATAAATATTAGTCTATATATTCTGAATTCGACTACAAGCCGCAAAATATTTCATTTCTCTAAGAGGACAGTTATATCCAAGGATGTAGCCCTAAATGAAAAATTTTCCTTGATCCCAGTGTTATGGGGATTTTTCAAACCCGGGGGGGGGATTATCCCGTTAAAACCTTAAAATACAGCTCAGTCAGTAGTCGTTGACCTAGGAGCCTCAAAAGAACCTTTTCTCAGCCAAAGTAAAAAAAAGAACCAGTTTGTTATGCGAAAAATGATTAACACACACAGATGAGGAGTCTTGCGTTTTATGTGTGCTCACTTTTGTCTTAAAATCCAGGAAACAATAATTGTTGCTCGTATTCAATTCAACTTAATTTATTGGAATATTAAACATTTAGAATTTATGACAAAATAATGGAAAATACAATATAAAAATAGATCACGTCCTTTTGACGGAGCCTTCGACAGAACTTGTGTTCAGGTTGATAGATAATCGAAGACTGATCACAGTTTTAAAATTTAGAACTCAGTTACATGTTGTTTCCAGATACGGAAAACAGAATTATACAATATGTTTGCATACAACAGGTTAAACACTGGTAAAAGATCACCCAAGCTTTCGGATAAGTCAGCAGCAGTCCTTCATCAGGAGTAATATGCAATATGTGTTGCAAAACATTAAATAAAAGAAAACAATGTTGGCTCTTGCCAACTTTGGAAATTGAAATCGTTCTATAGTATCTCTAAAATAACGAAAAAAGAAAATTGGCTTATTGCCAAAAATGGCAAAACTGTATTTACAAAAGTTATACTGCCAGGCTGTTCCAGTGAGAACATTATGAGAAGTCTGGAAAACGAAGAGCTCACAACAAGAAGAAAGAAAATTAAAACTAATTGCGTTTTTTTTTTCACATTCTAAAACAATAATCATAAATTATACAAATGTGGGAAGAATATTCCAACAAAAATAAAACCGTATTAAGGGGTGGGGGGGGGGGTAAGGCGCCCTTTTCGGATAGCAAACCCCCAAATGGGGAATTTTTGTCGTGTCTCTGGTTATATCCACGCGTTTGGGAAGTACTAAAGTATACCCCCCCCCAAAAAAAAGTCTAAATGTGGGCTAGCCCATATTTAGACCATTTGCTTAGTGACGCTTAGAGCGGTGGCAGCCATTACTACGCAACTGTATTCGTTATACGATTTATGTGAAAATAAATTTAAAATGTCAGTAATATGGTGCATTTACCAAATTAATTCTTAGTTAAACATATTATTGTTACGAAAATAGAACAAACTTACCTATAAAATGTTTTGCGATGGTAAAATATACAAAATAATACGTTCGGTAACACAACACATACCGTGCCAGTAATCTACTGTTCCTCTTTTCCTTCTTTCTTCTCAAATAACAGTTTCGCATAATTCTCGCTAGAGGACAGCACACACCAGGCCCTGAACTTTAACTAGCCCATATTTAGATCATCTCTTCTATTATTCAATTACGCTCAATTTATAACCTTTGTTGACACTATTTTTAGGAAGTATAATGGCAAAGTAAATGAAATGAATAAAAAGAGAGTAAAGGAAAAAGAGAGTAAAAGAGAGTAAAGGAAAAAGAGAGTAAAAGAGAGTAAAGGAAAAAGAGAGTAAAAGAGAGTAAAGGAAAAAGAGAGTAAAAGAGAGTAAAGGAAAAAGAGAGTAAAAGAGAGTAAAGGAAAAAGAGAGTAAATGAGAGTAAAGGAAAAAGAGAGTAAAAAGAGAGGAAATGAATAAAAATTTTATGACCATAGCATCAAGATATTTTATAGAATTTTTTAATAAAAGAAAATATTTTTATGCAGCTGGCATTTAAAAAATTATATATATATAAACAATTTTTTTTAAAAAATGGACTAGCATTGTCTCATAGTGAACGTCTACTATTTTTTGCGTAGTCGACCTAGCTTTCGTAAAAATTTGACGCGGAAAGTTTGAATGTTGTAAATAAATTAAAGACTTCCAATATGAGAAAATTATAAAAATGACTCAAAATATCGGATTCCGGAAGTATTTTTATAAATTATGGTAATGATACTTTTCATAAAACTGAACTATAATTATATCTCACAATGGTTACACTTTAAAAAAGGATGTAAATTACATTCATTATCACTGAAAATCGTGTCAATTAAGCGAAAAGATATTTCGTCAATATTTTTGAATTAAATGGTTTCATTGGGAGCACAATTACAGTTACATCAAGGATATTGCAACATAGGCCGATATTGTTCTGCACTCAATTGGTTATACACCAAATAATGAATTTTTAAAATTTCATTTTGATGTGTTAACATCAATTTTGATTTTATTCAGAACAATTTTGTTTGAAATTTTTTTTTGATGAAACATTTATACTTCATGCCGATATCGCCAATTCTTCTAAACCATAGCCAAACGCGCCAAATATTGGTATTAAAAAGCTTAGTTTTTATATAATTTTTTAAAATACTCTGAATGACCTTTCGTGTAATTTTATAATTTTATCCCTTAAATGCAACCACCTTCTTTATTCGAATCGAGTTCAAAAGTTATTATCTTCATATACAGTGCGAATAAAAAATATCACACTTTACTTAAAAAGTGTGATTTTTGGACTTTAAATATTAATAAAAAGATTTATGTGCTATTCACAAAAAACTGATTTCATATTCTTAATATAGAATTTAGGGACTATCATTTATGATATGTCTTGTCTCAAAGTGCGAGCTTCCACAAAAGTGGTTCCCTTGTACCACTTAAATATTAATTATCGTAATTAGAGTAAACAAAGATTAATTAACCATAACCCAAATTTATTAATTGATTACTCATGACTAAAACAAAATGTATTAATTATTCCAAAACATTACATAAGTAGGAAGAAACGCAGTTTCCAAAGTATAAATGCTGACTCTAGCAATTTTTCAAATTCTCTTTCCAAAATTTTTATTTTTATAATTTTGTATATTAACTTGGGCCATACATCTAAAACACAGCTTTTAACAGTTTATTAACGTGTATATTTATGTTATTAAATATTGCAAAAGGTTTAAATCTATAATGGTTACGTTTAAAAAAATGGATATTTGAATGGCTAACGTTTCTCTGAAATTGTTTATTTCAATGAATAAATAAATACATTACCACATTGCTTTTCAGCGGAATGTCGAGTCACCGAATGGACTGAATTTACCCCATGCAGCGTAACTTGTGGTCAAGGCATTCAAATGAGGTCAAGACACTATTTCAACCAGCAAAAAGCAGAAATGGTCGGCTGCACATATCCTCTTGTTGAAAAAGTCAGTTGCGATGCCCTCTGCGTTGGGTAAGTTAGGATATACTTGGACAACAATCGCAAAATAATATTTTTACCAGTAATTTGCCTTCTGCATTTACATGAAATACCTTGAAAAGGTTTTCAAGATATTCGATTTTTAATATGATACGTAAAAAATAGAAGTAATACTGTTTGAATTAGGATTTAATTAATAAAATATATGAAGTATATCAATTACTCAGGATTTATCTAAAATACATGAGAAGCATTTTCCAGAATCAAGCAATTTTGACTTGCTAACTTTTAATGGAATTTCTATTAAATAGTATAAGCAGAACAATATTAAATTATTATAACTATATGTACATAAGATTGCCATAATTAAACTGGCTGTACTCAGAGTTCGATTCAATAACTAGAGTAATACCAAATTTAGTAAACAGACTACTCAAGACGCGGTAAGAAAAATTTCGTACGCCTATAAAGAAAAAAGTAATTCCAAAAGTCGCCAATAGGGGTAAAGTGGTGTTATACAGAGTGCCTACAAAAAGGGCCTTTGATTTCAAAGTGCTATAAAATAAAAAGTTATTTTAATGTGATAAAAATTTTAGTAGCTAAAGATACACAAGTATTAAACATTTTTCTATTTTCTAAAAAAAGTTCTTACATTCCTGTAGCAGCTACAAATCGTCGTTTTTCAAGATGGTGTCCACCCCATAACAATGCAGCTGGTCCGTTCTGGTGTTTGCTAAAACAGAAAGCGTTATGGCTGTTCACAACGTGCTTTCAAACGCAAATTTAATATGCATCTGCCTACTAATAAGTGGATTTTTAAGTGCTAAAAGAACTTTAAAGGTGAGGGATGCATCTGTGATCAGAGAAAAGGACATTCGGGCCGGCCATCCGTCTCTGATTAAGTTGTTGATCTCGTACAGGAAGCCTTTTTGCATAGCCCAAAAAAGTCTACGCGTACAGCCAGAGTTACAAATCTCGAAAAGCACGGTACGCAAGCTCTTACGGAAACGCTTGAGGTTACACTCTTACGAGCTGAAATTGCTCCAAAAGTTATACCCAGGACTATGTCCAGGACTATCAGAACTATGGCAGTCGACTTGCATTTTGCTTTAATCTCCAGAACGTTAATGAAAATTGATGGTACCCTCATGTCAAAGATCGTTTACAGTGATGAAACGACCTTTCACATAAATGGAAAGGTCAAATGGTATGTGTGCGAATATGGGGGAAGTGGAAATCCACATCAGACCTTGTTGGTTGAAAGGGACTCCCCTAAAATTAATGTGCTTTGCCCGTATCAAAGCGAATTATGTTCGGCCCATTTTTCTTCCACAGAATAACACTGAATGGGGAATGTTACCTGGACATGCCAATCATTTGGTTCTTGCCACAACTAGCTGCTGAGGATGGTGACTACCTCTTTAAGTAAGGTGGAGTACCACCATATTGGTATTTCGATGCCAATGAAGTTATGAAGAATGCCAGTGAAGTTAGAAGAAAAGGTGAAGAGTTGGTGGAACTTAAAAGTGGACATTTGTTTTATTATAGAGGAACGGAAACTGGAAGAACAAGTGGTGTTGGCTTCTTAATCAACAAAAGAATTAAAGACTACCTTCTTGAAGTCGAAAGCACGTCAGATCGAGCAGCGAGGCTCGTTGTTCAACTAACCCAGCGATACCAACTTCAAATAGTACAGGTATATGCACCAACATCAAGCCATACCGACGAAGAGGTTGAAGAATTTTATGAAGAAATCAAAGAGTTACACACCAAAGGGAAACAACATATCAAGCTCATCATGGGGGATTTCAATGCAAGAATTGGACAACAGGAACAAGGAGAGACATCGGTTGGTAAATACGGATATGGGGAAAGGAATGAACGTGGCGATCAACTCATCGAATTTGCAGAAGCTGAAAATCTTAGCATCATGAATTCATTTTTTAAGAAGAAACCGCAAAGAAAATGGACATGGAAACACCCAAATGGGGGAACTAGTGAAATTGACTATATCCTGGCAAACAAGAAATCAATTATTGAAGATTGCAGTGTACTGAACAGATTTAATACTGGAAGTGATCATCGAATGGTGAGATGTAAAGTGCACTTAAATACTAAATTAGAACGACAGAAGCTCATTAGGAAACAAGTAAGTAAGAGGGTGGATTTAAAGAAATTAAAAGAAAATACCGAGGCATTCAAGTTGGAATTAAAAAATCGCTTTTCTGCACTGGAAGGACTTATTGATGAAAGTGATATCTCAGAAGCAAATGAAAACATTGTTAAGACAATAGTTGAAACTGCTGGGGAAATTGGTGGTGTAACCTGTAAAAAGCACAATAGCAAATTATCTGAGAAGACGAAACAGCTCATGAAAAGGCGAAGAGATATGAAGGTGGACAATCAAAATACCAGTTCCAGGATTGAGTACATAGAACTTTGTAAAACTCTGCGCAAAAGCATGAAAGAAGACATAAGAAAATTCAACTGTGAGCTAGTAAGGAAAGCCATTGAAAATAACAAGAGCCTTAGGGTTGTTAAAGGAAGTTTATCTGTTGGGAAGAAACACATCATTGCATTAAAAGGAGAGGATGGCACCGTAACAAGAAATAGGGAAGAAATACTTAGAAGAGTTGAAGAATTCTACAAAAATCTATACGAAAGTAACAGTGGATTAAACGAAGACATTGAAATAGTCGAAGGAACAGCTCCTAAAATCTTAAAAGAAGAAGTTTCATTTGCAATAAAAAGTATGAAGAAAGGAAGAGCCCCTGGTGATGATGGTATTACATTAGATATCCTAAAAGAAGCTGGAGAATATGTAGAAGACATACTTGCAAAATTCTTTACCAAATGTCTTAACAGCGGTAACATACCAAACCAATGGGATTCTGCAACAGTAATTCTTTTGCATAAAAAAGGTGATAAAGAGGATTTGAAAAATTACCGACCAATTAGCTTGTTACCTGCTATTTATAAAATCTTCACAAAAGTGCTAACACATCGCCTGCAGAAAAAATTAGATGCAGCTCAACCAAGAGAACAAGCTGGATTTCGAAGTGGATTCAGTACAGTGGACCATATTCAAGTATTAAGAGAATTAATTGAAAGAACACATGAATATGAACTTCCATTGTGTGTGGCATTTATTGACTATGAGAAGGCCTTTGACTCTATTAAAACATCAGCAGTCATCAACTCTTTAAGATCAACAGACATTGAGGATGTGTACATTGACATGGTGAAACGTGTGTATAAAAATGCAAGTGCAAAATTTCGGTTACATAAAGATACCAAAACTATCAAAATTGGTAAAGGTGTGAGGCAGGGAGATACCATTTCTCCAAAACTTTTTACTTCAGCTTTACAGATGATTTTTCAGCAGATAAATTGGAATAACAAGGGAATAAAAATAAATGGTGAATATTTAAATCATTTGCGGTTTGCTGATGACATTGTTATTTTTTCAACGAACCCATTAGAACTCCAAGACATGGTACAGGAGCTCTCAACTAGAAGTAAAGAAGTTGGACTCAAGATGAACCTACAAAAAACTAAGATCATGTTCAATAATTTCGTAGAGGAAACAAAAATACAAGTTGACAACATTGAGCTAGAAATTGCTGATTCATATATTTACCTTGGCCAGCTGATTTCAATGGATGGCAACATTATGAAAGAACTCAACAGACGTATTAAACTTGGCTGGAGTGCATTTGGAAGAAACAGTTTTATCCTGAAGGGGAAATTGCCTTTGTGTCTAAAAAGAAAGGTCTTCAACCAGTGTGTATTGCCAGTCCTCTCTTATGGATCAGAGACATGGAGTCTAACAGTTGGAGCAATACGAAAGTTACAGACAACGCAAAGGAGCATGGAGAGGTGCATGCTTGGAATAACTAGGAGAGATCGAAAAAGAAACACTTGGGTGAGAGAGCAAACTAGAGTAGAGGACATCATTGTTAAAGTAAAAGGGCTGAAATGGCGATGGGCTGGGCATATTGCAAGAAGAACTGATCAACGATGGACAACAGAAATTCTGAACTGGATTCCAAGAGACCACCGAAGACCTAGAAAACGTCCTCAAACTAGATGGGTGGATGAAATAAGAAAACAGGTTGGGGTGACGTGGAAGCGAATTGCTCAGGATAGACTTGTGTGGAAAGCATTTGGAGAGACCTTCATCCAGCAGTGGATAGATAATGGTTGAATATGATGATGATGATGATATATATATATATATAATTTAAATAAAAGGAATTTTGAAATTTATTAAATATTTATAACTATTATTAAATTTTTTAAAAATGACAAACAGAATAAGCGCAAAGCATCACTATTCCAATAAGTTATAAAATAATGATAAAAATTAATGAATAATTAACAATCTGCATGAAAGTTTTTTATTTTTATATTTATTTATAGTTTTATAGTTTTTAATAATTTCTAATTTAATTCTAATTATTAAAGTCATTATCCAATCCATAATGATGTAGGATCAATGAGAAATTTAATTAGCAATGATGATAAAGATAAAATGCCAATCACAAAAGACCTTCAGTTTTCGAACAAAAAATACAATAAAAATTGTATTATGGAGGGGACTTTTGAAGGAAGACCCACACCGTGCTGGGGGTCTCCCTTGAAAAAGTTCTCTCCATAATACGATTTTTCCAACTCTCAAATCTTCCAAATTCTAACTCGCCAAAATTTTGGTGAATTTAAATTTGACGAGTTGCAGTTTATTTCCCAATCCCATATAGCCAATTTCCAACACTGTAATTCAATAAATATTGAAACGGTTTCAAAATTTTGAAATGATTTTAATATAAAGGTCAGATTTCTCCGCTAGGATTTTATCTGTCTTATGCCCCCTATTTATATAGTAAAGGAATCGTCCGATTGATTTAAAAATCTGTATCTATATACAACTGAACAAGACGCATCGACTAAAATTAAAATCGAAGTTCTAGTCCCCGTAGAAGTGAAACTCGGTCGCGCATGCGCAGATCGATTCCGAATCAGGAATCCGTAATGAGTCTAAATTTAAAAATTTTAGTCCGCCAATAACTAAATATACGCCATTAGTTCCCAATTTGGCCGCTAGGGGCTAAATTTTATGAAATTCAATTCAAAACTTTGAACTGAATTCAAAAGATTCAACCGAGTTGAGAATTCTAAAACGGTTTTAAAATATTGAAAAGATTTCAATACGAAGTATTTATGGAAGACCTTTATCTTACCCTTTTTATTGTCGACTGACAGAAAGACATGACAGAAAAACCAAAAATAATATTTTTTGAAACCCGCTGATAATTTTTTTATATAAACTCGGTTATAACAAGCAACTTAAATTGTTTAACAACTGAAATTGATGGTTGTAACCAAGTTAATATCCATGCTGTTACAACGGAGTTCATATCCATGCTCGTTAAAACCGCATATTTATTCATGCTATCAATGGCTAACGTTGTTGTATTTACTGAAAACCTTTACTTTACCCTTTTATTGCGGACAGACAGACAGTTGGACAAACAGACAGATAGAAAACAATATATATTTCAATACCTATTGAAACCCGCTAATTATTTTATACTGTTCAAAGCACTACGTCAGATATTGTTGTTCACTATTCAAAGTAAAACTAACCTAAAGGCCTCACTTTTTCCCATTGTGTTCTATTGTAATCTCAATTTGGCCTTGCAGCTTTATTACCCAACCGCGGCACCTAAGGGTAGCCCTTGGGGCCATCAAAGGCCTTTCCACTGAGCTCTTGAGAACCTAAATATACGAGATAGGCTCGTTCTTACAAACAACTAAACACGAACTAGGAATCTACCGCTTATCTTGACCAGTAGACAAGCTTTACTGCAAACGTATATCCTTTTCATTACCATCATTCTCAACCTCATGGCGCAGTAAACCAAAATTATACCATGAGGTTTTACCCACAAAAAAAAAAAAAAACTTTCTTGAGGTCGTGATCACATTTACCCACATTGTGGTACTTTTTCCCACTATATCCTAATAGATTAGTGAAGGCATTTTTTCTCTTATACCTCTCATTGTTATAGGATATACGGAATAAAATATACGTGTAACTCTCTCTCTCTCTCTCTCTCTCTCTCTCTCTACGTGTATGATCAGATAGCGTTCCCGAAAATGAAATAAATAAGCTTTTTAGTCACCTATGGCAACCTGTCCTGAAGTCATTAGTATAATATTTTAATTAGTATAATTAAATTGAGTATTAAATTAGTATATTTAGAAATTAGTATAATAAATACTATTCCATACATTTATTTTCTACATTATATACTTTAGTAGTATTTTCTACAATTTTTTCAATTTAAAAAACTAAGGAAGTACTATGTTTTTAGTGTGGTTATAACATAATATAAACGGAAATTAAATTCATTATAATTATGTTTTTATTTAATTTTGAAACCAAAAAGTTTAATACTTTTTACTATCAAAATAATTTATAAAACTCTAGAGTGTACTATACTATAGGCTACTGTGATTTTAAAAAGATATCGCTGACAATGACGATCGGTTATAACGACCGAATTTGCACGGTTCCCTTGAAGGTCGTTATAACCGATTTTCACTGTATTTAGTAGAGCCTGCCTAAAGTGACCACTTTTGGGACAGGACACCGATGGTTACTATATGCAGGTAATCGCTATACACGACGGACAATTAATCAATATACACGACAGACTTTTGTATAACTAACAAGCAAGGCCCCTTACGTTTTAGAATTTTATTAATCTGGAATTGTCAAAGAAATAAAATGAGCTCACTGTAAGCATGGTAATAGAGGGAGACGGCCATGTTATATTCAAAAATTCAGTAAAATAAACAAATAATGTGGGATAACACTTCAACAACAATGATTATGGTGAATTTGTCTTTTACATATTCAAAAATAGTTTTAAATTGTACATTAATATAGGTTAATGATTAGTTAAATCAATTTTTATTTTTATTTTAGGGACATCAGCTGCCGTACCACCGAATGGGGAGAATGGTCTGAGTGCAGCGTAACGTGCGGCAAAGGACTTAGAACTCGAAGCCGAAAATATTTGGACAACCGAGCTCGAAAAGCTTGTGCATTAGAACTGATGGAAAAAGAGAGCTGTATGGGAATGAAGCCCTTTTGTGAAACTGACGAACGTGTGGTCAGTAGTTTTATCATAAATTCGTATGTAAAACACTGAACTGCTTGACACGCCGACAATATGGGGAGGAGTAACAAAATAATGAACGTTTATATGAATGTATAATTATTGTATGATAACTGTTTTCAATGGCTTTTGATTTGTCTTCATCGCAATCAGCTTTCGACGACTGGAAATGACACCGTTCGCATTCCCAAGAAAAAGGGTGGCACGAAGCGGAAAAACAGCAACGAAAGTCAAAGCGAAGAAATTGAGCCGAAAAAGATGACTGAAAGCATATCTGTATGAGAAAACTCACTTACTGCATATTCATGTGAATCAGTACTCCATTAACCAATACCCATCCAACTACTTACTTAACATTCATGCGTGTGCCTCATATCTAACAGTGCTGATGTTTGCCTTGTCACATTCATTGTCCATTTCATACTTGCAGTATTTTCAAAACGGAGGTTCGGGAATTAACGAAATAAGTTTTTTCAGCTGCCATGCTCCGTGGCTCGCAGTAGAGTTTCTTAATATTAGTGTCCTATTTAGGGGCAATAAAAGCACCACGAAAGAGGTTAAAACGCAAAAATTCAATGGGCAGTATTTCTGGTGCGAGTCGAAGAGAAGAGAAGCTTCTCTTTTCAAGTTGAATTCAAACCAGCATCCTCTTGGTTAGACTCAAGCTTCTTGCCAACTTGACCACCGTGGTGCAACTGACGAGCTTTGTCTTCGTAGTTGTACATTGAACATTTCATGATGTTTGAAAGTGCAGTTTCAGAGGAATTAATGATTTCATTAACTCCTCTGAGACTGCAGAGGAATTAATGAAATCATATTTGACTATTTTTATGTAATATGTGTATGCGGTAATGTACACTTTTTGTACATTATGTTCATGGAATAATGTACACTCTTTTATGCAGTAAACTTCCTCACCTAATAGCTCTAAAAATAGTATTTAAACTTTTAAACCATCTCAGTTAACATTAATATAGTTTTTGAAAATAAAATTCAAGCTGCATTCTTTGTCAAAACGCCAAGACATTCAAAAGAATTATGTCTTTTCTGGGTATAGTAGTATTTTCTAGTGAGTTTACTTTAAAGAATATGCGCAGGTAGATATTCAAAAACTCGTTAACCATCAGCATGTTTTTCCTTGTTTAACCCTCAAATGTATTGCTGCACTGTGAAATGATGGCAATTAGATCACTGTTTTTCCGAAAGTGCTTTTCTTATCACCAATTTCCCTGCGTTTATTACCTATAAATAATTTCTTCATATTAAAAAAAAAAGACATATATACAATGACGATCATTGCATGGTAATGAAAAGGCATATTTTAGTGTGATGCATGAATATTTTATCTTCTTCTATGATGGATTTATGTTTTGAATTATTTTTTATTTGCTGGAAAAAATAATATTATTTTTTGGTTTTTAATTTTCATGCATCGAAACTTGCGACTAATATTTATTTATTCAATAGACTTTATAGACATAAATTTTATTGGAAAATTCCATTGATACTATTACCATTAAACTAACAATATAAAATGATACATGTCGACTCAAATGGTATCCACTGCTGATGATTCTTACACACTGTTGTAAATAGATTTCTGACATAATAATGTAAAAGAGCATCAAACCTTTGATATTGTTATTTTAGTGGTATTATATATTATATGCCCACAGCCTTCCTCTGTGAAGAATACCGTCACCCGACCGAGCGTCGCTGCAAAGCTGCATTGGTGGCGGTCACTCCTTAAGGGGGTGAGTCCAGTCCTTACAGCAGAACTTTGGCTGTGGTGACCGAAGTTCGGATTCTTCGTCAAACCATAGGTACAGCTTGCCAATCGGTCTGGCCAACGTGGTGTTCTTAAGGCCGCTTTCTGTGTATTTCTTTTCTTTCACCGTACTATTTGTATGTGTAATAACAGAGAGACCTCCATGCTGCAATGAATTGAAAATTTGTGTTGATGATGATATATATGGGCATTATCTAACGTGTCACGTGGCATCAGCAGCATATACATGATCACCATCGCTGCTTCAGTAATTCTAAATAAGCGCAACTATCTGATTCGTCTCCTCGGGTTCGAATCGAGGAGAAAAGAGCCGATGGCATTCGATTAACTGTAAGTTAAATTAAGAGATGCCTGTTATATGAAATATGAGCAATATTTAGACTTGAAGCTGACAAATCAGCCATATATTCAATCCCTTCTTAAAACATGCAACCATTTTCACAAGTGCCACAAGCCAAAACTAGTTTACGTGGTTGCCTCTACTTGCCTTGAGCACAGATCTTGAGAGAGCGGAATTTACGCTCGCGCCGACCGTTACGCCGCTTACCTCTCACGCCTTTACACCGTCAAGTCCGATTACAGTGGTGCCGGGCTCGATCAACTTGGAACTGCGCTGACTGGGGACGTATAGTCTTTAGTGACGAGTCCCGTTTCCAACTGTGTCCTGACGACAACCGCAGACGTGTCTGGAGACGTCCAGGGCAGCGTGGGGATCCTGCCCTTACTATCGCACGCCACACATGCCCACAACAGGGCGTTATGGTCTGGGGTGCCATCTCCTTTGATAGCCGGACCCCTTTGGTGGTCATTTCTGGCACACTTACAGCACAGCGGTACGTAGACGACATTCTACGACCGGTTGTGTTACCGTTCCTTTTGCGACACCCTGGACTTACGTTTCAACAAGACAATGCCCGGCCGCACACGGCACGTGTTGCTATGAATTGTCTTCAAGCTTGCCCAACACTTCCTTGGCAAGCTAGGTCTCCTGATCTCTCTCCCATAGAGCACATTTGGGACGCTATGGGAAGGCGATTGCAACCATCCCGGAATGTTGACGATTTAGCCCGACAGTTGGAGACAATTTGGCAAGAAATTCCGCAGGACACCATCCGGGATCTTTATCAGTCTATGCCACGCCGGGTGACAGCTTGCATCCAGGCCAGAGGTGGACCAACGCCTTATTGACTTCCTCCCTTTGTAACGGTCAAACTCTGCAATAAATCATTCAATTGTTCTGAAATTTTAATCGTTTCTTTTTCTATGTATGTTCTTCACATCCACCAATTTTTATCGCAATCGGACAACTACTTCTTGGTGCGTCGATTTTTTTTTGTTATAGAGTGTATAATTCTAAAGTCTGGAAATGTCAACGATTTTTTTTCACTCGTCTATGGTTTCTTATCAGGAAGACCCAAAGTGTGCTGTTACTCAATGGTCCGAATGGTCACCCTGTACAGTAACTTGTGGAAAAGGTTTGAAAGTACGAACCAGACTGTACCTAAGTCCAGCAGCTTTAAGCATGTGCAACGTTGAACTCATGCAAAAAGCTCCCTGCACTGCAGATAAACCAGATTGCACAGTTAACCTTCCAGAAGCAAAAAGTAAGTGAATGAGCCTTTTTTTTATTGTTTTAGGTTATGATTATAAATATTGATACGTTAATACAATAACTAGAAATATTATCATTGAACTAATTACATTATTTTACAACGATACCAAAACAGATTTGTTTAATTTTAATGGAAAATCAAATCAAAGCTTTTTACTAAAGACTTTTAATATGGTTTGGTGGGACCAAAACTATTTATACTAAATGATATTTAAAAAAATAATACGCATGTATATATTTTTAAATAAATCCCACGATTTTCTCAAATAAGTATCAAACGATGACACGACGTTTGCCTTGAAAATAATAACTACGAGTGTAAAGTAAGATGAAACGACACACTGCGCAAAATATTAAATAAAATAAAACACATTATCACAGTTTAAATAAATACAATGGTTTATAGCTATTTCGGAAGCGCATTTAGGCTTCCTTCTTCAGAACCCTAGTTACACTAATGTGGTACACGTGCTAGAAAGACTGTCGATGCCAAATTGCTAGTCCAAAATTAGTTCGGGTAAACCAGTTGTGGGTCCGTATCCGTGTCTTTTGCTATGGGACGAATGAAGTTTCTCCAAATAGAGGACATGGATTCGTGATTTCAATTCAAAACGAAATTCAGAAATTCCTTTCGTTCCACGAATTTCTTCAAAAATTGCTTCCATCCTCCGTAAATTTGATTTCAAGGTCACTTTTACTCCAATCAATAAACTCGGTTATTCCAAACTCAAGGATATTATTCCTGATTGCAATTATTTTGGAATTTACTCCATTCCATGCCAGTGTAATCGTGTTTATATTGGTCAAACACGTCGGGCCCTTCGATTTCGTCTTAAAGAGCATGAAGCCTACGTGCGTAAACAACAACTGGAAAAATCTGCTTTGGCCAAACACGCCTGGGAAGCTGGCCACAAATTTTCTTTCGACAAGGCCCATCTAATAGAGAAAGTTTCTTCACCAGCCGACCTCAATTTCTTTGAAGCCTTCCATATTCTTTCGCATTCCTCTTCTACTGTTAACGATCAGCTTCCGTTCAATTCCATGTCCTCTATTTGGAGAAACTTCATTCGTCCCATAGCAAAAGACGCGGCTACGGACCCACAACTGGTTTACCCGAACTAATTTTGGACTAGCAATTTGGCATCGATAGTTTTTCTAGCACGTGTGCCACATTAGTGTAACTAGGGTTCTGAAGAAGGAAGCCTAAACGCGCTTCCGAAATAGCTATAAACCATCGTATTTATTTTAACTGTGTTAATGTGTTTAATTTTATTTAACTACGAGGATATAAACGTAATTATATTAAAATTTTTGCGTTTCTTAAATACCCTTACAATTGTGCTTAGTTTTCTTCAAGTTTTTTCAATATTTTTCTTTAGCTTTCTGAATTTGGCAATTTTTGGAAAGGTCATCGTTTAGAAACAAATACGGTCGATTTTACTATCATGGAAGATAATGTTAATCAACTATAATTAATATAATATAATCGATTGAAAATAAATAACATAATTATAACACTATAGCAGATAGAATGTTGATAGTAGTTATATTCATAATAATGATAATATAAACTGTCCTTAAAATTAATTAAGGACTGTTAATTAATGTTTATCGTTGTAGAGTTTGCATTATTGAGAGTAGGCCCGTAGCTGGATGCTTGTTGCAGGGGCTCTGAAAGTTACAGGGCAGCTCAGGAAACAACATAGGGAGAAAAAATCCCTAGATTTTTTGATGAATTTTATTAATATATTTAATAATACTAAATATATAAGTAGACTAATATATTTAAAATTAATAAATAAATTTCTTAAAATAAATTTTGCATTAAAAACTTATAAATTTTAGAGTACCTCTCCGCAATTTCCTTTATCCTTATTGTAAAATAAATGAAGACTCAAACCTTTATTAAAAAAAACATTAATTCCACAATATCTACCATAGAAAGCTATTTTGAATACATTTTTAACGTCAAAGAACAATTTCCATTGTCATGTACAATTTTATACAAAACAAAAAATTTAAAATAAAATTCTACAATATTTGATTTTTGAGAAAAAATATCTTTAAGTGGAGGGAGCTGATTACATTTCCAGGAGGGGCCTCAGCCTGGCTACGGCTCTGTATGAGAGGTTCTTCGTCGTTGAAAATGTCGTTGATGGTTTAGAATTAGAGGAAAAATGATTAGGTTTACATTTTCATTATGTGTACATATTTTATTAGCCACCTTGTTAACACATACAATATTTTATGAAAAAATCAGTTTCCTACTCTCTTTCAATAATCTTTTCATCATTTATGCAATGGATGAACTTTTGCTCAATTGTGAGTGGGAACAATGGGCATATCAATTCGTACTTAAAGAAATTTTGTCCCATTCTATTTCGCTTGAAATGATTCGTTTCCTGTCGTCATCATTATAAAGTTCACTTTTCTCAGCTCTTTGCACATGAAAAGTATTGTCTTCTATTGTCCAGCACGCTTGCATTTAATTAAGTACTGGATAATTATCCTTTTTAATATTAAACACGTTTTCGTAAACTTCCTTGAGGAACTCGAAAACGTAAAACTTCAGGAAATAATAATTTTTATATGGAATAATTTGCTAACTGTGCACGTCGGGGGAAAGCGGGGCAAGAAAGCTAATAAAATATTCGGAGCTCAAAGCCGCCCTTAAATATAAACACGTTCTTTAATAAAATAAAATATGCGTTGAAATTAAATACGAGCTATGGCTTCAATAAAGACCATTGCGTATTTTTTAAGTAACTTTGGAACTTCGAGTTAATTGACCGGAAAATCAATTTCGAAACTTAATCCATAAAGCTAAGTCAAGCGATTATATTTAAATGGAAATTGGAGCATCTAAGTGGATATAAGATAGTGCTTGACGCATGAGAAACAAAAACAAAAATAAATTTTTATACCCTTTTCTAACTATCATTATTTTTACATATAAGCGATGTAGTTTAATTATTGGGTTATATCTTTCCTTTGGATTAATATCATACGTGTTTGTGTGGGGGGTGAGAATGTATGCATGTATATATAGGTGCATGCATGCACGTATGGGTACATACATACGTAAATGTATATCGGGTATTAGTTCTTGAATTATGTTGT
>QLNU02014176.1:73420819-73456701 GCA_006491805.2 Dysdera silvatica
ACCACTGCAGCTGCTTTGGAATTGAATTCACATTACAAATACAGTGCAACCTGGTAAAGTGACCACCTGTATAAAATGATCACTTTTATAAGGAGAACTGGTAGGGACTTAGTCTTGCGTATACCAAAGTCTGTCATGTATAGTGGCCATATGTCTACGGTGACTATCGCAATCCAATTCCAAGGGTGGTCACTTTAGACAAGTTCTACTGTATGTTTAAATACAAATATTAGATGGTAATGTTTTTGACTCATTGCTTGTTTAAATTTTTTTTTTATACATCACCATTTAGAGGTAAAGTAATCAAGGAAAGAAGTTGCAAATTAATTGCAAGAAGCAACTAATCAACAAAATATTAACTTTCCTAACTCAAAAATTATACGCGTAGTCTCAGTCATAGGACCTTAATAAAGCCCGTTAGCAAACTTATACTCCATAAGCAATACCGCTAATGTGATGCAAATTGATTAAAATATGAATAGAGTGGCAAGCAGTTTGCAAACATATGGGGTAGAAAATAGGTTGTAAACTAATTGCATGGTAAACAAATTGCAAACGAATGAGATTTCAAATAAATTTCAGAATAATAAAGTAGTAAATAGATCGTAAACGAATGTGGTGGTAAACAGATAGTAAACAAATATGGTGGTAAATAGATAGCACATATATAGGGTAGAAAATAAGTTGTAAACTAATTGTATGGTAAACAAATTGCAAACGATATAACTAATAGATTGCATACAAAACAGAAAGTAAATTGTCAACAAGATAGTAAATGGAATGAGTTGGAATTAAGAACAAAAACAGAACTGTAAATAATATCCATATCACCAGGAGAAAGTAAACATGTAGTAAATTAAATTCATAGTGTTCAGAATGAGAAAAGTTGTGGAGTATATAAAAAATAATAATAGAAAACTCATGCAAAACCGGCAAATCACCATATTTTGTATTTTTTTAATATATGATTGTGCAAAATCTAATATTTTTGCATAGATTGAAATGAAAAATGGCTGGAATTATTTTTTATATCCATACCATCAATTTACGTATCTTTACTATTGCCGTACAAATTAACACCACCCATCGTAAACTCTACAATATCATGATTAATTATATAATACCATGGCAATTAAATAATATAATTTTTTCTGCATAAACCGTATTTACTCAATACGTATCTATTGTTCATTGTAAATTTAATTTCCTCTTCGCCTCAACTTCATTGCGTTTTAATTAAACACACACACAGCCCAAATACATATTAATTTGTGAATGCATATCTTTCTGTTTCTCAAAATTTTCTCATTGGTATTTTTTTCGTCGCCGCAGTTATTAAACTTTTTAAAACGAACTTTAATATAACGTAAACTCAACTAACAATATGATGAAACAAAGGCCATGTGAAATTATTTCATAAATAAAGGTTTTCGAAATAAAACCGAATATATAAGCTTGTGCATTGAGTGTGGGCTGACTTCCCTCTTTGCCATATGATTTCGTTCCTCTGTCGTTAATTTTCATGTTTATCTAGATTATTATACAGTAAAACCTGGTAAAGTGATTACCTTGGTAAATCGGCCACCTGAATGAAGACCACTCTTTAAAAAAAAGAATTGGTAGGGACTTGCTCATGCCTATACAAAAGTCCATCATGTGGTGACCACCTGTCTATGGCTACATTACAAATCATTCTAAAAGGTGATCACTTTAGGCAGCTTCTACTCTATATACATTTTATCTTTTAATTTTATGCGAAAATCCTTTAATTTTCACAGATATTTCAAACATTGACCGCTCAAAACTTTTTCATTTTGAATATGGAATAAACGTTTCTGAATTCGTTATTTCTAAACTCCAATTCTCACTTTCAGTTCCAGTTTTCCTTCAAATCTTACTTTGAATATCTCAATACCTTTAAACTTCGTGAATTCATGGGTCCATTCCTCTCTGCACTCATCCTTTAATTTAATAAATGTAATTCCGCCATCTTTCTTTTATTATCATACTTTCAAAACTATTCTTCATAAATCAATCCAAACAACACTTAAAAATTGCATGGGGATAAAACTTAAACGTCGTTAGCACTCCATAACTCTTTATATTAGTTTGGTTTCAATCAGTGAAATCTGTCTCTAACGATACTGCGTACGGCGATAAATCTATCTGTAACGATACCGCATACAACGATAATTCTATCCGTAACGATACTGCATACAACGATAATTCTGTCCGTAACGATATTGTCCACAACTATAAAAATATCTGTAACGATATTTTCTGCAGTTTTCACAGATATAGAGTACGGTGGAACCAGAACTGGTCGGAACGCCGTTCCTGCATTACTCTCTTTTAAGTTTTCTCTCGGTCCATTCTATCCTTCAGAGAGCCTCTCTCCAGACTTTCTTCAAACCGATGTCCATGTTAAACAACAGTTTCTTCTGACCCTCCCAACAATACCACTAAGGATAGAACTTTCCAGTACGGCTTAATATACGACTATACCCCTGATATCAAGTTCAAACTTGTTTATAAAGATAAGTATGTCTATTATGGTAACCTCTTCATCAGAATATGGCTAAAAGCATATTTTACTGCATAATATTATCTATTTCCCTATAAAATCTTCTATGAAATACTTTATTCTGAAACATATTGCATGTCAGGAGATTATATATATATATATTATATGATCGATTCTTCATCCATTCTAATCGGACTCAAATCATTCCTGTCAGACGAAAATTTAAAGTTTTGAAAATTCAACAAAATAAGATCAAAGGCTAAACGTTATATGCGTAGTATAATAATATACTACTATTTTTACAGCTAAGTTGAACAGAGAGATGTAATTAATATAACATAAAATTCAGGTTATGTTTTGTGCTTTAATAAAAATTAAAGTTTTTCCAGTTTTATGCTTAATTTTTTAAAAGTTGTTACCAAGTTTTTATTTTTACTCTAATTCATTAAAATTATGATAAATGTGAGTTCAATTTTTAATAATTTGCTTTAATCTCAACTGTTTTTCCGAGCTTCGAAAAAACTACGTGAAAATAGCGTATACAAATTCCATTTCTTCGGTATTTTAAATTGTTTTCGAAAAGCATGAAACCACTGAAAAGAGTATTTCCAAAATATGCTCTACAAATCCCTTTTTTTCATTTTGATAATTTTAGCGATGGTAATTAAGTTTCAGAAGCAAATCTGAAAGTTAATACTTAATTATATATTTCTAGACTAATATAAAAAATTTAAATATACGTAAAAAAATTAGAGGTAAATATGAAGACTGAAATAAATGAAAATATTAAAGTAAATGCAAAAAAATGTAAAAATGTAAAAACAATGTAAAGCAAAATAAAGATATGAAATAAATGCACAAATGTAAGTTACATATATATATATAATTATGGAAAATCAAAATAAAATTCTTATTAGTCAGTTCAAAAAGAATTTTTTGGAATTTAATATTAATGGCAAATAAAAATTATAAAAAATAAGAATTTCCTCATTTTATTTATAAGTTGACATTTTTGGATATATATTTCGTATTAATTGCATATGTGTTAAAATTTTACATTACCAATGTCATAAACATATTCTGAAATAATCGTGTTTTGAAGACACTGTAAAAGGATTATTTGTGATTTGATGAACTACGCAACGTAATCAAGAGCAATCTTCATATTTTTTTTTAAATAAAAAATTACATTCTCTCCTACTTCAGCGTTCCTGTATGTCTAATGACGTCTTAAAATCGGTTATAGAGGAAATAACTGAAACATTTACAAATTGATAAAACAAAGGTTAATACCGGATTGACGAGATCGTTAAAATGGTAAGAATTTTAGGTAAAAAAATAATAAGAATTTTAGGTCAAAAAAGTATAAAACTTTCAGATCAAAATGCTAGGAATTTCAGGTCAAAAATGATAAGAATTTCAGGTCAAAGAATGATAAGAATTGCAGGCCAAGAGATGAGAGCGAAAACGAATGATTAAAAAATCTTAAAGAAAGTTAAAATTTAATAAATACATTATTACTAATTATATTGAAAATTGTTGTTAAACATTTAATCACAATTTCTATAAAACTGTACGTTTAATTATAATAGAATATTATATAAGTATAAGTATAAATTGAAGTAGCAATATTGAAAGTAGGCTTTGCAAAATATAAGAGAATACATAATTTTTGAAATTAATTCTTATACTTAAGAAATCAAGTGCATGTTATAAAGAATATTTATTCCATATAAGACAAAGGTAAAACAATATTATAAAAAATCTAACATTTAAAAAATGGTGATATTCCGCTTAATGTTACATTTGAATAATCATCTTGTAAGCACCTTAATACGTAAATTATATATGCATTCCTCCTTTTACCAAATTGAATACGCTTTATTCCATGAGATCACTTGCTATCCTTTCAAGTTCTTGCTATCCGTAGTTTTAAACATCATTATACTTGGACGAATAGCTACCTAAAATAAATTATAATATTGTATGTAAATAACTACGAACAGTTACAAAGTAAATTCTTCCCCTCATATGGGAGACAATAACAGACGCTTCCCCCCATTTTAATCATAAGATAAGAGAAAAAGGATTAACTCAACCTTTAACCTTTTGCACTCCAAGGGCCCTGTTTTGGGGAAATTCAATATGTGGTTTTTGATTCCATTAGCTAAATAGCTGGAGTGAAAAGGGTTAAACTTGAAAACATGTGAATATCTTGTCATATCAAGTAGTAACTGTTTTGGTATAACTATTTTCTACCTATGCTTTTATATGTATCCTAAAAATAGCAAAAGTAAACGCTCACTGCACTCTTATAAATAAATTTGTTCATATTTAATACGCTTTAAATATGTTTATTTGTTTTAATTCAATTATATAAATCCAGTTTGTAAGACACAGCATGCGTTCCTTATATTAACACTTCGCCTAGAAACCATGGAGGTTGATTTATCAGATCTCAAATTCACGTAAACAAAGGGACCATTATTAAGTAGATTATACTTGTGTCGTTTAGGTATATAGAGGTTGGACAAAAATATGGAAACACCTTGCAAAAAATTACAAGTTTGAATAAAATGGCGCAGGACCACCTTTACATTCAGAACTGTTGCAATCTCTTGGAATGAATATACAGAGATCCCGTGTAGTTTTTAGGCGCATCTTGTAACATTTTGCTTGCAAAATATTGGCAAGTACCCTTAATGGTGATGGAGGTGGATAGCACGCTCGGATATTTGTCTCCAACACTGATCACAAGGACTCCATAATATTGAGATTGGGCGATTGTGGAGGCCATGGCAGATGTGAAACTTCATCTTGGTGCTCAGAAAATCAGCCCTGGACGATGTGAGCTATGTGAACAGGGACTTCGTCATCTTAATGAACAGCATCACCATTAGGGAACAAACTTTTCACCATGAGATGGACCTGATTACTCAAAGTGGCCACGTAATCGTTGCTGGTGATGTTAGCTTGAAGGGTAATGGTGGGATGGGTCCAGCAGAATACATACCACAATATGGCTGCCTATATCATGATCGAACCTACCATGTTTAATTCTTGTAAGCTTAGAATGGCGTTCTCCTGACTGAAATTCAACCAGAAGTTGGAAAAAGTGTAAATCTGGACTCATCTGATCAAATAAACTTTGTCCATTGCTCCATAGTCCAGGTTTTATGACCATATAATCACTGTCTGCTCTTGGTAGTATTTTGATCACTGCTCAATGATTTTGGGATGGCAGCTCATCCATAAAAGTCTTGCTTGTGCGATTCCTTCAGTACTGTTTTGATGCTCGTAGGGTTTGTGAGTAAGGTATTCAGCTCGGTATTCGCTTTTGCAGCTATGAACTTCTGATCCTTCATCACGGCCTTAAAATAGTTGGCTGAAAAATTTCTTACATAATTATTATGATAAAAAGGAAAATATATTAAGGTTAATGCATTTCCCCTTTTCCAAGTAAACTAATTTTAATGAAATAAATTATAAATAAAGATACGAACTAAAATTAAAACAGTAAATAATATAACGACAGGTTTTAAGATATTATTTTCGCAATTTTTACCTTAGGAGAGAACAAACTTCTGATTTTAAATTTGTAGCACAACTGCGAACTCACACGCAGGTACACTTTATTTCTACGCAAAACAAAATACAACGAAGAAAATGAACATGATCTGGTAATCCTTTTAGCATGAAACATACACACAGTAGCTCAATCACTATATACAATATTTACAATCACTATATACAATATTTACAATCACTATATACAATATTTACAATCACTATATACAATATTTACAATCACTATATACAATATTTACAATCACTATATACAATATTTACATTACTAATCCATTTACAAATTCAATACAGCCATTTGATTTAACTAACACGGACCTTGCGTCCGTTACACGCGAGAGCCTAGTTGTCTCTGCCAAAGTAGGTCAGGTCACATGACCCTAGAATTCACAATTATTCCTACTGATTGGATGCTGCCATCTATTGTTAATAAAGATAATTAAAAGTTTAAACAGATCCACTACAAACTTTAATAATAATGAAATTTTAATTTTAACTTATATAATACTGAAAATTATTACGGCTATACCTCTCTAATACTGAAATCGCGGAAGTAAGAGAAATTGCTTATGCGTCGCATTTGACACTGTAACAAAAAAATCAAAATCGTACACTTTTTAAAGGATTTAACTTCAGAATATAATATTATCAGCATTGCAGGATAAAATGATTTAAAGAAAGTCCGAGCATATGAGAGAGATATTGAAATAAAAAGTTTAAGCAAAATTATCGATTGAAAATTTGCAAGTAGCTGTTTGTTACTCTAGGAATGAGATGTGCAAAACGGATTTAATAAAATGGATATTTAAAATAAGATGAGGAGTAATCCCGGGCCCCGCACCAAGGGGAGGGGGACCCCGAACAGGCTGTTTACTTTCGTTTTTTAATTTTCAAAAATAGTAGATTTTTTTTATTATTTCATAAATTAAGGCCATGTTTGCATTTCAGCAACAGTGAAACGACATTTTTTTATTAGAGCGCAATTGTCAGACACTGCTCATTTCCAGACACTTCTAACATTCGGTCATTTTCTTAACTGAAAATTACGCGAAGTTGAGATTCTGATTGTGTATCAGTTATTACAGAGAGGTGTTACGAAACCTCCCAAGTCGGAATTCTCACTCTCGGAACAAAACTAAAACAATCCGTATCTAAACTTACTGCACAGATTATATATACTGTATATTAGCGCTCAGTTGGCGCGTGATACCGTTAGCAGACGGGTTAGTCTATTGTAGTTGAGGGAAGGCCGTCTTGGAGGAACTGGTTTTTCCCTCGCGGAAAACCCTTTTCGGCAAGATGGCCTTCCCTAAACTGCAATGGACTAATCCGTCTGCTAACGGTATCAGGCGCCAGGTCTGGGCGAACGCACAATACGCAAGCAATATCCAGGAAATAGATAGTGGTGAGATGTACATGTCTGAACCTAACAGTGAGTGCTTTGTTTCCATGGAGGTAAACATAAATAAAACAGAGCGGAGGACGAAAAATACACAAAACGCCTTATCTGCCAGCGAGGAAAATACCATTATAATAAGCATCCCATTGGCAGAAAGACCGCAGATATTGAAAATTAACTTTTAAACATGTATAAGCCACGAAGTATCTTCCAGAAATTACTGTACATTGTTAAAAATATAGTAAGTGATATTTTGTTATATTATAGTCTTATTTACTTTTAGTTAAGGATTATTAAAATATAAAAGTGCTATAGTAAAGTTCTAATCTTTTTCTGTCTGCCTATTCGATAGGGGAGTCAAATTAAGAATTTGCAATAGCGTCAAAATTTCAAAATTTCATTTGCGCCTCTGATAATGTTCAATGAAACTAAGTGGGACAAAATTTATCAGTCTACCGGCTGCAAAATTGCAAATCCGCCGTTGCAGTTGCATATGACCTTTAAACATTAAAAAGAAAACGATTTTCTAATTTTTTTAATAAAAGCCTAAATTTTTACTAGTAAGGTAAAATAAACAGGCTTGAAAAGTTCTAAATACAAGCCAAGCTAAGATTTAAAACATGCAGCTATGTTTCATTGCGGAATGTATTAATTTCGTGGAACTATATTCAACAATCTCTAAACTCACACTTTACATGTTGCGCACATGATATTTTAATAACCATTCATGAAAACTGCGAATACTGTCACTGTACTTATACTAAATGTCAACATGTAAAATAATATGCATATATTTTCTTTTGTGTGCTGAAAATATGTTAAAAAATTTACGTTTTCTGAAAATGTAAATAAAATCACTAAAATATATTAAATATTATTTAAATTAAATTGAAATTTATATTAAATAAATTAATATCACAATTTCAAACTTAGGTATATTTATGTTAATTCTATGTTTAAATACTATAACTGAAACCAAAACAATCAAAATATATTGACTTTTCCTTTTGTAATCGTGCCTCAATATTGTTTATAAAACTAGTCTTTTGCAGTCTTAATTTTACTGTAAAGGTCGTGGAATTAAAAGTCGTTTCGGTCAATAATATTAATGTAATTAAACATTATTTCATTTGTACAATTAGTTCATGGTCAGTATGCAGTGGCGGCTCGTCAGTTTCGAAATATGGTAGTACTGCAAATGAATTGTATCTTAAATTATACTTCAAATACAAAAATATGAAAAAAAATTACGCAGCTATAAATTTTTAATTTATTTGTACACAAAGCATATTTTTCTCTCTTTTCGTCAATTATTTTTTAAAGTATTTCGCTGTTTTTTAGTATTTGATTATGCTTAATATATAGACGAACGCCGTTCTCGCGCCCAAATTTGTAGTGAACAAATATTCTATATAGTGACCACAATGTAATATATAGTACAGTCTCTTTTTATGAGGATTTTTTTATGCGATTTTGAAGTTATTCGTTTCACAATTCCCTGATATTTCCCTGATTTTGGATAAATTTCATGACATACAATCGGTCCCAAAGTTTTTTTTAATCCATTCGGCAAGTGGGCCCTCTACTTTATTTATTTATTTATTTATATTGTAAAAGCATTAAACTAAGGGGGAGGATACAAACTTCGGAAAAATGTGGGGCACCAATTTCAAAATTTGCGCTTGACAGTGCTTGAAATCGGAAACCACTATTTATTAATGTGTATATTTGGTAGAAAAGGTGGGGGGGGGCTCCCCTAAATCCGCGCCTGGTTCAGCATAAAAGAAATATCATGGAAGAGTTTATATCAATTTTCAAGATATATTGATTGCATTTATTTTTGTAGGCGGAAATATGAAACGAAGCTACGAAAGCGGTGTGGAAAAGAAGAAGAAGAAAAACGGTGAAGATTTAAAGAACACTCGTTTGCAAAAAGTAACTCAGTACTTTCACAATGTGTCTAAAGCTGAAAGTTCAGTAAAAATTACCATCAAGTGCAGAAAGTGAACCGACTAGTTATAATGTTCAAGAAAAATTGATAGAATCAGCTGAACTAACTCACAAAAGCGACAACACAACTTCTCCACCTCTCTCTTTAGCTTCACTTTCTTCGGACAGCAAATTTCAAAGGGAAATATTCGTCTTCTGCAGTGAAATAGCATCTTATAGGTAAAGGTCAACAGACCGGAAGGTCCATTTCCACGAGATGATGATGGCAGAGGATTCAGCGAGTCATATTATTACCACATTTATAAATCTGGCGTGGAGATTTCCAGGTCATGGCTTTCTTATTTCCTAATATTAAACAAGTGTCTCTGTCATCCATGCTGGCTTTTTGGTAATAAAAGTTCGAAAAACCAACAGTGGATCGAGGGCTTTCATGATTAGGGTCACCTAAGCAGAGGAGTTGAGCTACATGGGTCATCCTTTCAACAATTACAGCATGTAAAGTCCATCAGCAGTAAGTGCACAAGAACACGATAGATGAGGAACTTGAGAAAAGCATTCTGAAGGCAACAGATTTATGGAAAAAGGTTTTAGATTGTGTTATAAATATCTCTCTAACTCTTTCAATGCAAAATATAGCTTTTAGAGGTCACAGAAAACATGACGGGAACAGTAACAACAAAGAAAATTTCTTAGCAATTACAACTTTACTCGGAAAATGTGATCCAGTACTTATTGAAATATTAACAAAGCCGAAGAACTTTGTCATTTACTTGAATCCTACAATTCAGAATGAAGTTATTTCCATACTTGGTAATAAAATACTTTCAGACATAATGACCGGCGTAGCCAGTGCTCCATTCCTTTCTATCGTATATGACACCACACAAGATGTTTTCAAGATTAATCAATTGAGTTATGTATTGCGGTATGTTTTTATTGAAAGAAATGAAAAGAATGTACCGACAAATATAATAATTAGGGAAGACTTCGCTGGTTTTAAAGTTGTTGAGGGACAAACGGATGCAGAATTAGAAAAGCAATTGTTACTTTTTATGGAAACAAACAACCTGAAACTTTCGAAATTACGAGGAATGGGATTTGATGGAGCAGCAAATAAGAGCAAAATATGCAAGGGTGTGCAATCAAGACTGGAAAAAAACAAAAACTGGCAAGATATGTACATTGTGCTTCTCAGAACCTCAATTTAGTTTTAAATGACTCTGTGAAGAATGTCAATGAAGTACGCACTTTTATGACATGGTGGAATGGTTGTATGTTTATTTTGCTGTTAGTATTTCACGTTGGGCAAAACTAAAGGGACAGGGTACTGTAAATCGGTGTATGAAAAGATTATGCCCCACTCGATGGTCTTCCCGGATTGAATGTCTAACTTCAATTCGTTTTATGTACAAGGACATCATGAAAGTTCTCGCGCACATAATACTAACTAGAAAAAATGATGAAAGAACGGAAGCAACTACACTTAAAAATCGCTTTGAAAATTATGAAACGATGATTATAATTGTTATGGAAGCAGAAATTTTAAGCGGCATTAATACAGTATCAAAGCTTTTGCAATTCTCTGAAGCAGATCTGAGCAGCGCTGCAATGTTGCTGGAGAAAGCTGTGAAAGATGCAAAATTCATGCAAAGCAAGTTCCAAGACATAGTCCAGAAGGCATACATTGTCACGAGATCATGGGGAACAAATCCAGTGTTTGCGAACAAAAGACAGGGTCAAATGAAGAGACATTTTGATGAACTGTGCAGTGATGAACGCTTGTCGAACTCTGAACGCTATTTTGAGGCCCAGGTATATAATAGAAATTTGGATATAATAATCACCCAACTGGAAGCCCGTTTTGTCTCACTGAACAAAGTAACTGGTTTATTTCACGTGTTAACTCCTCAGTCGTTAGTGTTACTCAGTGATGTCGCATTGCACGCTGCAGCCATGACACTTGTTGATGAATATGACGTAGATATTACCTTCACATTTGCTTCACAGATCATTTCTTTCCGATCGATCTTCAAAGAACATATTTCACATTTGAAAACTGTTCTGTATGTTGCAAAATTCTTGATTATTGAAAACTATTTTCTTGCTTCCAGTTTTTCTGAAATACGTACAGCACTGATTTTATTTTTAACAATTCCTGTTATGGTTGCTTCTGCTGAACGCTCATTTTCAAAATTGAAACTCATAAAGACATATCTCAGAAGTTCAATGTCGCAGAATCGCTTGTCGGATCTGTCTGTTATTTCGATTGAAGTGGAATGAGCTAAAGTACTAAACACATCGGATATTATTTCAACAGTTGCCAAATCCAAAGCTAGGAAAAAGAAATTTTAATATTTGTATCACTACTGAAAGTTGCATGATTTTACGTTAAGGGTGTCCGGAACAAAATTATTATTTTTTTTTTTACAGTAGTAGCAGTTTGTAAAATTTTATTTTTAAATTTAACTCATATTCTGCAGTTGCCCTTTAAACTGCCATTCATAATTCGTGTTTATATTCGGAATTTAATGAAACAAACCATCAAATTGGGTGGAGGGAGGACTATCCGGAAAGCCTTAACATTATTGTTGTTGTTCGTTTTGGCTTCATTTCATTATTTTGCTGTTGTTTATTTGTACTTGTACCGTATGTTAAATATTATTTATATAAAAGTTATATATTAGTTATATAAATATTAGTTAGCACTAAAATATACCAAAATCCACTACAATTTTTATTTGTAGGGGATGGATTGCCCCCTGCACCCCCCGACTACGCCCATAGGGGGCCTCCAAATAAACATCTGCACCCAGGCCCCATAAATCGTAGCTACACTACTGAAAATAAAATAAACGAGTTTTTCTTATATATGAAGATAAACTTGCAATAAGATTTGTTTAGATTTTTCTTAATTACTTTTTAAGACCAGTATAACTTTTATAGGCGGATACAAATATTTATATGTTAGAATATAACGCATATTGTAATAGCATTGGTAAAATGCACATTACAAGATTTATTTAGATGAAAATCCACAAATTGTCATATTTGCAGCTAGAACTGGGACTATCTATCAATTTTCGTCTAAATAACCTATACTATTAAACGAATGCTTGATTGAAAGCACATTTCTTAATATAGGTATGGAAAGTATTTCTAGTATTTTTATTTTAATTATAGACCGTTAAAGAAGAGTGCGAAATTTATATGTGTTGAAGTTTAAATTTTAAAATAATCAGCAGACAGAAATTTGCAAAGCAGGGTGTAAGCTGCCCAAGAGATTTTTTGCAGATTTTCGGTTAATTTGTGTACCTAAAAGTTCTAACCGATTCAGAAAAGTTTTTTCACGATTACAAGAAATTCAGGTCAGAAACCATCAAGTCCACTCAATGTCATTTAATTATTTTCATGTTTTAATGTATTTTTCATTGCTGCACCAGTAATGAAAAGTACAGTACACCATGTATGGTATGCAGCCGTAAAATCAAATTCCTTCCCCTTCTGACCCATTGATTAATATGGTCATCAAATGGCTTTCATTAGTGGCATGGAGTTTATTACGAATATGTATATCACCTTTCTAATTTTATTTGGAGCTTTCTGGCGAATTGCTTAGCAGTTCTTCTAGTCGAATAACTGCTTCTTCGAATAACTGTTCGAATAACTGTTCTTCTAGTCGAATAACATTAAAATCCTCATTCTCTGTAATGCATTCTAGCACAATAATTAAATCCACATATAAGCATTTTCTGAATGTCTTGGATAACTCTTCTTTATAATTTTCACACCACGAATCAAATATTTTGATGATGAATTCTTCTAGACTAGACGACGTTAAATCGAGTTACGACGTTAAGTCGAGTTAAAGGCGACGTTAACTCAAGTTAACGTCGCCTTTCGGCAAAAAGGCAAGCGACAGGTTGAACCTTGATATAAGTCAAGGAAAAAACCTCTGTCATTTTCTACTTTTTCTAAGATATCAAAATCTTTAAATATAAATATCTCAATTGCTAAAAAACCACTAGAATCTAAAAAATCCAGTAGTGTATAAAGGAGTGATGAAAGTATATCACTCTTTGTTTTTAACTAAATCTCATTTCAATCAAACAACAATATCAATCAACGTTTATTGGCGTAGTGATACCAACGCCGATGGTATGGCGTGATTAGATGGTGAAACGTTCGAAAGAAAATAAATATTTCTGCCTTCGGTGGGACCTGAACCCACGACCTTCCACTTGCCGGGCGGAGGCTCTACCCACTGAGCTACGAAGGACAATATATAATCTCTTTACGAACGTATATATATTGTTGCCAGTTATTTCGCAGAATGGTGTAGTACATGGACTACTATTTAAACCAAATTGCAAAGAGACTGGTATTAAATTGATCGAAAGGCCCACCGAAGGCAGAAATATTTATTTTCTTTCGAACGTTTCACCATCTAATCACGCCATACCATCGGCGTTGGTATCACTACGCCAATAAACGTTGATTGATATTGTTGTTTGATTTAATCTGCGTAGTGTTCGATTTATATAAATAAATAAATAAAAAATTCTCATTCAATGATAGTTAATTTAAAAAAATGATAAATATCCGACATTTAGAACCTTGGAAGAGAAATGGAAAACTTGATGTTATTGATGAATTGTGTAATATCGTTATTCAAAAGTTTCAATGCATAAATTTGCTTGTAATTATAAAACGAAAGCAAAATTAATTACTTTTTTAAAAGAAAACTTGGCTAAAATCAGCTTTTCCACAAGTTTTGTTTTTTCTATAAAAAAACTAAAAAGTTTTAACTGAAATGTATGAGTACTTAAGTTCATTTTATTATTATGAATTTTGGCTTACTAATTGGTAATCATTCAGCCATGTTGTACACATGTATTATACATTACACATGCATTTTATCTTAACTTGTTGGACATACATATGGAATGGAGCATGGATAATCTTCGAATATTACTACTAAATTAATATTATTATTAACATTAAATTATATTTTTGCTAATATTATATCCATATAATATTATCAGTACCATTATGTGAACAGTAAAAATGTAATGTTTTTACTATCTCACAATGCATTATGCCTTAAATTCAATTAACAAATGGATGCATGTGGCTTGCAGATATGTCTAACGTCACCGGTTGCCTACTTGTAATTGTTACTTTTGACCAAGAAATTGGATATTTGGCGCGAATAAAAAAAAAAAGAAACGGAGAGCTTGAGAGAGATGAATCCATACATTAGAACATTTATTATAAAGATTTGTTTTCGAAACCGTATTGTCAATGAGGCAGGCCAATATAAAATAAGAATTTGCCAGCATCCCCAAGAAGAGAGAGATAAAGCAAGCTGGTTCTTTAACAATGTAATCAAATGTGATCCCCTGATGAGTATATTGTTGCAGTGTTAATATCTTCCTGCTAGCATGCCTATTTAGACAATTAATTGAAATAGTGTACAATTGATGTTTATTGTATGGCTTGCAGAAGTATGTCACATAGGTTTGATGCGGTACTTGAGAAAATCTTGATACAGAGACATAACATGTGGGTATGATATAATGGTTGAGTGAATCTGGTAATAATTTGGTTATTTCTTGTGGAAGATATAACAAATGAGGAATATTTAAAATAAAAATTTCACGCAGTGCTCTATGCCGTTATATTGAGAAACCCGTTTCTTACAAATCGATGGAGACAATAACGCCTATACTATGATAATATGGTATGTATACATTGACGAAGATGGCCACACGCTCTCTTCATCAAGGCATAACAACCTCACAAGTTGAAAACATGTTAAATTATTCTTTTTTTTTGATTAGTGAAATTTGTCGCCAATAAAAAATCCATGCTTGTGTTCACACGGGGCTAAAGTTTCTATATAATATCGTGATTTATTTTCTATATTTATTACTATCTATTTATTATCTACATAATATTTCCTCGTGTTTCTTTTGAAATGAACATCACTAATACGTGCCGCAAGAATCATTATCATAAAAATATTCTCCAAGACTAAATATAAAGTTGCACCAAAGACCTTTGCTCCAAGCTGTGGCAATAAATTTCCTTTCATTTTAACATCAATTTTTTCATTAATTTATGATCAAAATTAGATTGTTGCTACTTTATCTTTAAATCAGCAACTTCGTTCAAACAATCTGACAAAACATCTTATATTTTTTCGATGCTTTCCGCTCCGGACAGAATTCCAATGATTTAATAATGCCAGTGAATATCGTGATGATTTGAACTTTTAATCAAAACGCTTCGAAGGATATAAGGAGCTGAAAACAAATATACAGTGTAACCTGGTAAAGTGGCCACCTTTGTAATTGACCACCTGAATAATGTAACCACTTTTATATAATAGAACTGATTGGGACTTAGTTATGCCGCCTACACCAAAATCTGTTATGTGTAATGACCACCTATCTATGGTGACAGTCGCAGTCTGGTCCCAAAGGTAGTCGATTTAGGCAAGTTCTACTGTATATGGATAAAAAAATTTCGAGTGGTTTCTAAGAGTTTATTCACGCACTTCTTACCTTAGACATTTGTTTTCCAAACGCTATGTTTTTAGTCATTTACAAACAAAATTAAGTTTCCGAATTTATAAAAAAAATCTGTTAATTTTTTTACAAAACTGCATTGTCGTCAAGATGCATTTCGACTTCTAAAGCATGCTTATACTTTAAAACTTTTCTGCAATTAGACTTTAGTTATATTGCATGTATCATTCCCCTATGTTGCAGCTTCTATCGGCATGAATTTTTAAATACTTTCGATGTGTTATTTTCGTTCTAATTAAAATTAATTATATACTTGATTTTGTTAAATTGACTACAGAATTATTAATTAAATAATAAATTGATTCTGTAGTCTTTTCAGTTTATGGACGATTTTTAAATGTATGGATTCACTATTAAACTAATTAAACGTGTCAAGTTTGATTATATCCCAAATGACTTATGGTTATTTAAAATTTAAAAGAAGTTGGTGAATCCATTTTTTATTTGAAGCCTTCAGTTTCTGTTAATGACACATTATTAAATCAGGGCTAACATTCCTTATATATATTGATAATTTCCTTTCGCAATTTTAATATACGAACCAAATTGTAATAAACATATCGCGCTTTATGCTGTGTAATTTACACAGAATTGTTCCTACAAATTAAACACTATTCGCAAGCCTCTAAGATCCTTTCCTCCTTTTGGGATTGGTATTGTTTGAAAAGTCTTCATGATGCTTAACACATGCTTTAATTATATTTTATACAGGTACCTGCTGTATGTAAGTATGCTAAATCGTAAGAGATCGATCATAACTGCAGAGAGATGTATCTATAAATATGCTAAACTACATATACACTCTTATAGGCATATTAAATTGTATGCTTATTGCTTGTAAGCAATATTTAGTTAGTATCCAGTTATACATACTTTAGGAGTACACAGTTTAGAAATATATACAGGATGGTGTGTACGTTTTATAGTTGGAGTATTAAGAACGCGCTGCAGCTCCAACTAACAAGCGGATTAGCATCAAAATTGGTACATATGTTGTTCAAAGCGTGGGAAGGAAACGTTTTAGTTTTTAGTTCCAAAATAAAGTGCTAAGAAAAAACAATGCACCGTCAAACATGAAACACATAGAAAACGTACTAGAGCTGACAAATCAAAAATAAATTTTTCAATATTGTCTATCGAATTCAATTTCCTGCCCAAAACAACTAAATTCCTGTCGAAATTCAGCTTTAGATTTAGCAACAGCTTCAGACATCGTGAATATATGATAACTGAGTCGAGTGTTGTAAAATAATTTCTTGTGGAAATTTATTTAACTGCCTGTCTGATTAAGCGACAAGGCAAAACAAGAATTGAAAAATTCAGTTTAGATTTATCTTCCGAAGAAAGTACTTAAAAACAAACGCTTCCACCCCCCGATTTATCTGAAATGTACAAAATAGGTTAGGGACAACGACTAAAGCATAATTTTGCCGGCTTTTCATTCGCAAATTCGTCGATGCTAACTTATTGATGTTTTAATTTGCTACGAAACTGTTATTTTTTTATTGTTAACTGTTAAAGCAACCTTAGCACATATAACTGAGCCTACGCATGAAGTTGGCTTTGAAGTCTGCCGGGTGTTGTTTTAACAACGAATAATAGAAAAATAACAGTTTTACAGCAACTTGAAATATCAATAACTTCGCATCGGCGAACATGTTATTTCATACATTGGTCTGAAGTTATTTTGCAGGTAGGATATCAAGAGAATTGGTGAGATAGCCATCCTATACCTTCCTGAATAGTTATTGCTGTTTCGTGCTTTTTTTTCTTTTGTTTCTTGTAGTAGAGCCCCATATTTTCCCCTATTAATGAAGTTTTCCCATGAAATCCTTTTCTCTTAATCCATCAGATAGTACTACAAATTATAATGAAAATCCGTTTTTAAGTAAGTTGGCGTACAGAGAATTTTAAATAGGCCTACACAGCAGAGGGGAAATTTAACTGTAATTATCCTGTACATGAGCAAGCTGCCAGTTTAAAGAAAAAAATATTTTCATATAAACGAATTTAAGCAATCCATTTGAATATAATAATTAGAAATGCATAAAAAATTTACTGTTAAACAGATAATAACAAACGAATAATTAAATAACGAAATAGTAATAATTAGAAAATAGATAGTAATACCAATTATGCACGAGTAATGAAAATAAATGAGTAATGACAATGAATGAGTAATGACGATGAATGAGTAATAATAATAAATGAGTAATGACACTGAATGAGTAATGACAATAAATGAGTACTAACAATGGATGAGTAATAATAATGAATGAGTAATGACAAATGAGTAGTAATTTAATAACAGATAAGTGAACTCTGAATGAATGAATGAATGATGACTAAGCAGTAATACATAAGAAAATAATAAATACATTGAAATTTCGATATTATGTTCTAAGAATTTACGTTTTTCAACCAATCTAGCCATAAAATATAATCTACCATAACGAGTTAACTATCAATACAGAAGTTGCGTAATATGTAATTAACCGTGTTTTTGGGTGTAAATAATATAGTTTCTTGTCTTTGTAAATTGACTTTTCGTTTATCCGAAATCGGATTCTTTCTCTTTAGTTTGGATAATCAGTATTCTATTATATACAGGGTGTCTCAGCACCAGGGTTACAAACTTCAAGGGGTCATAGTACTCATCAAGGTGAACGATAATATGTCATAGAACCTAAAGTCGCAAACCACCCACAGCGCCAGTTCTAAAACCGTCCAGCATGCACAAATATTTACAACCAGTGAATGAGAAGCGCAATATGAGTTGTCCTGATCATCTATGCACTTGATCAGCTGACCTGAGTAGTATCTGGCGCTCTTCACGCATTGTTTGTAAATATCTGTACTATGACCCCTTGAAATTTGTAACCATTGTGCTGAGACAACCTGTATGTGCATTGAATTTTATTGTTAATTGGTTCAATCTAGCTTATCGAAAACCATTTTACAAGAGTTTTACAAGAATTTTTTCGTTGTCACATTAATTATGATTTCTTTTCTTCCTATCTGTAGCTGACCGCACTGAGGACAAGAGAGGTAATGATTTTTATTTTGCATTTACAACTGTTTTCTACACAAGAATATGCTGTAATAAAAATCGTTATAACTTTTTATGATGACGTGGGCTTTTAATAACTAGCAAATTAATTTTTCAACAGGGCTTAATTTCTAACAAAAAAAAAGTGAAGGAGCCCTAATATTATGATAAATCGATTAAAAAATTGAATGGCTGCAAAAGAATCGATAAATCATATCAATTGTTTATGTCCATTTTTCTGGACAACAAAATGCATGACTTTAATCTCAAATTTATTACTTTTTCATGAAAGTGTCTATTTAGGGGCTCTGGCTAATATTTAAATAATCGCCAAAAATGAATAAGTAACGGAGCCGGGCTCGGTAGGCTCTAGCCCAATTTGCGCCCTGCTTATCAAGAATTTTTTTTAGCGTAGATCATTAAAATGCTCAAAATTATCGAGCATTCGTATTAGTCATAGTGAAGGTTGTTCCATTGCCTACAAATTTTTCGACCAATTATTATTAAAGGAAGTAAACGAAAATAATTTTCCTTAAAATTTCTGCTCACATAACATAATTTGATGTATTTTTTTTTTATATAAATTAAAATTAGTTTTGTGTATTTAAAATAATTCAGTAAGATAGAGTAACACGGTTCCAATGTTCTTGTCGGAAAAAGAAAAGTAAGTTTGGTTATAAATAATATATAGCTTTCTGAGAAGTCCTGAACAATAGGATTCTCACTTACCTGGAGAAACTGAAAAACTTAGAATTAGTCAGGAATTTGAAATCCTTCCTAAAGGTCAGGGAAAATTCAGGGAAAATGCGAAATTTTTTAGTCAGACTTGGAAAAGCCAGGGAAAATTTCTTAACTTCCATTCTGAATAGTTAAATCTCCCGCGAATGTAAAACCGCTTTCCCCGCAACGAAATTCAATTGAAAGCTTCCTTTGTGGTTGGTTAGGGAATTTTGCTATAAAATTCAAGGAAATTTTTTCTTCAATATCAGTGAGGACCATAGAATAACGGTTCTTCAACTGGGGTCCGTGGGACCATATCAAGGGGTATGCGAGACCCTCCCAGTGTTCCACAAAGATTCGAAAAAATACTAGGACATGAGCATTTACTCTTTAATGCTAAGAATAAATTATGAGGGAACGAAAAATTCCTTCCTTAAAAGGTGAAAATCAGTGATGAAACATTAGAAATAAATATGTATTATAGAGTAATTTTTGCCACCCACGTTTATGTAGCTCAAACTAGAGATTTTTCTATATTTGGAGAAAAAGAGGCGCCGTCCTCATCCTGGATTCGAACCAGGGTCCCCGCGGTGTCTTGACCTACTAGACGAACGAGGACAAGAACAAGCGCGTTTCTTTCCGTATGTTAAGATGTAAGATATTATTACCCTTTACAGGGATAACACAATTGCCAAATAATGATCAACATAGAAAAGCCTCCGGGAAGAGACTTTTGTGAATTTTGTCGTGGGGGAATTTATTATACAATAATTTTTGCCACCCACGTTCATATAGCTCAAACTAGAGCTTTTTTTATATTTGGAGAAAAAGAGGCGCGGTCCTCATCCTGGATTCGAACCAGGGTCCCCGCATTGAGCACGCGGTGTCTTGACCTACTAGACGAACGAGGACAAGAACAAACGCATTTTTCTCCGTATATTAGGATGTAAGATATTATTACCCTTCACAGGGATAACACAATTGCCAAATAATGGTCAACACAGAAAAGCCTCCGGGGCGAGATTTTTGTGAGTTTTTCGTGGGGGAATTTATTATACAATAATTTTTGCCACCCACGTATAAGTTGCTCAAACTAGAGCTGTTTTTTGTTTAGGAGAAAAAGAGAGTTTGAGCTACATATACGTGGGTGGCAAAAATTATTGTATAATAAATTCCCCCACGAAAAACTCACAAAAATCTCGCCCCGGTGGCTTTGTGTGTTGACCATTATTTGGCAATTGTGTTATCCCTGTGAAGAGTAATAATATCTTACATCATAATATACGGAGAAAAATACGTCTGTTCTTATCCTCGTTCGTCTAGTTAGTAAAGACATCTCGGGTTAAACGCTGGGACCCTGGTTCGAATCCAGGATGAGGACGGTGTCTCTTTTTCTCCAAATAAAAAAAAGCTCTAGTTTGAGCTACATACACGTGAGTGGCAAAAATTATGTATAATAAATTCCCTCACGAAAAAACTCACAAAATCCTTGCCCCGGGAGGCTTTTTTGCGTAGACCATTATTTGGTAATTGTGTTATCCCTGTGAAGGGTAATAATATCTTACATAATTATGTATGATTTGAATTCCGGGCTTTAAATTTTGAGTTAATTCTTGGGGTTCCGCGGGGACGAGTGATCTTTGAGTGGGGTCCGCTATCTATTACAGTTAAAGAAGCGCTGCTCTAGGTCAAATCCAGTCAACATATGGCATATATTGAGAGGTAAAAAAAAAGAAAAAAAAACAAAACAGAAGGAAAACCATGAGAAAGAAACATTGAGGCAAAAAAGGCGGCGTACAAATGAATGTGAAAGAGATTTAAAGACTTGGGTATCGTTAGGTACAGAAAAGATTATTCGGAAATGCAGTTAGGGAACTATAGTTTATATTGACTTCTGATTTCGGTAAGAAAAGGGTGCTTAAAAAAATATGTGCTGAATTCATTCATGCCCCTTTAATTTAATGAGCATTTTGAAGGACAAATACAAGAATTTGAAATATTATATCCTATTTAATATCTCTGTTCTCCAATTATTCAATTAATTCTTAGAATTACCAAAATGAATCCCCTTGGATCAGTTTGGTGACATGTTCTGAGGAGGTGGGTGCCTAGGCTAAGCACAAAAGAATAACAGGTAACCTTTAGTAAAAAAATAGCATCCGTTACTCCAATAAAAGCCCTGGAAAGTATAACGAAGGATCTTTCCTGATGTGTATTTCAAAATTCCAATTATTTATTATTATTTATCTTTATCATATTTCGAAATGCATTTTTAATTATTTTTCAACGTATTAAAAATTTATTTTTCTGTGGTATAGATAAATATAAAAATAATATTTTATGTTCAACATAAACAATCATTGAAACGCTTAATGGAAATACACTAGCACCTTCATAAAACTTTGCATCTATGCATTTGAGAAAAAGGCAGGTGCGCATAAATTATGTAGGCATGTTTTAAAATACTTTTTTTTTTTTTGTATTGGTTAATATGTACTTGTTTTGCAGCGGTGGACTGCATTCTTAATCCCTGGTCTGATTGGACACCTTGTACGAAGCAATGTCTCCAGAAACGCACCAAGACAGTTAAGCAGCCACCCAAAAACGACGGAAAGGCATGTGGATCAAAGATTGAGCAAAAATTTTGCTCTACACCTCCTTGCCCTTATAACCTCAATAAAATGCACAACCTCAACAAATAATTATTCGATTCTGTAATGGAAATAATCACGGAACACGAAGGCTTCCACTTTGAAAAGTAGGTAAAATTCAGATTCACTGCCTTGTCTTCGAATCCAAGTAAGCGTAGTTACGTATCAAACACCCCTCTGCAAGCGAATATAAAGCTTTAGTGAACAGTGATTACTACTGTGATTACTACAGTGATTCCACTGGCATGGAATGGAATAAATGCCAGTGTAATCAAGTTTATATCGGCCAAACACGACTGCCTTAAGGTTTCGCCTTAAGGAATGCGAAGCCTATGTATGCAAACAGCAACTGGAAAAATCCACTTTGGCGAAACATGCCTGGAAAGCTGGCCGTACATTTTCTTTCGACAAGGCCCATCGAATACAGAAAGGTTTTTGATCATCTGACCTCGATTTCTTTGAAGACGTCCATATTCTTTCAAATTTCTTTTTCACTATTAATGATCAGCTTCCGTTCAATTCTATGTCCTCCATTTGGAGAAACTTAATTCGTCCCATAGCAAGAGACGAAGCTACGGACCCATAACTAGTTTACCCGAACTAATTTATAACTAGCATGTTGGCATCAATAAACTTTTTAGCATGTGGGCCACATTAGTGTAATTAGGGTTCTGAAGAAGGAAGCCGAAAGTGCTTCCGAAATAGTTATCAACCGTTTTATTAATTTCAACTGCGATTATGTGTTTTATTTGATATAACTTGTTTGTTTGTTTAGGTGTTTTATGGCGCAAGAGCATCTGGGCTATACTGCGCCAAACTATACGCTATATTGCGCTATACTATGCGCTATACTGCGCTATACTATGCGCTATACTGCGCTATACTGCGCTAACTATGCGCTATACTGCGCCAATATTTAGTATATTAATCTAAAGCGTCTATATAATTTATACATTACTATTTGCTTATTTTTTGCTTGAAAATTTTAAGTCAGTTTTGACTGTATTTATAATATACAGTGGAACCTGGTAAAGTGACCACGTTCGTGAATTGACCACCTGAATAAATTGGCCATTTTTGTAAAACAAAGAACTGGTAAGGACCTAATCGTGACTCTGCCAAAGTCTGTCTGTGTATACTGACCACCTCTCTAGGGTGGCCATTGCAGACCAGTCCCAAAGCTCGTTACTTTATGTAGGTTCTACTCTGTTTTATTATTAGAACAAGTACTTACTATAGTTAGGGGGTAGGGGAGGTTGGTCAGGTAACGTTTTTTTTGCACCGTTGAAAGTCAAATTCGGGTCAATTACACACTAGGTGCTGCGTCACTGCAAGATTTAGTTCAATTAAGAGCACAGTAGACCTTGCCTAAAATGACCACCTTTCGGACTTGACTGCAATGGTCACCACAGGCAGGTCGTCACTATATACGGTAGACTTTGGCATGGGCATGACTAAGTCGGTTTCTCTTATCTCCGTCTCTCTAATAGTTCTCGCTTAAAAAAAAGTGATCACCATATTCAGATGGTCTCTTTAGCAAGTTCCACGGTATTTAGTTTTTAATCTGGCGTTAGTTCTCGGATAGTGATTTGAACGCTATTAGCGCCTTAAAATACTTTATCAAAGACTCTTTTGGGAATTGTTTCGATATATGCGAGATATTCAGTTCAAATTAAACCTGTGCTTTTAGCGAATGTATCATATTTAAATATTGAGGATAATAGTGGCGTAGCAGTTAAAAGTCATGGAGGGGGAGGGGGTTGCTGAAGTAGCTCCAAAGAAAATCATGTTAGGAAGCGTTAGCGAAAATAATGCTCTTTGATATCCAATGGAGGCTAAACCCTTTCTCCTATGCTATTGATTGAAGAAGACGTTGATTAAACGATTTTTGAATAACTGCTGTTATTTCTCTATCTGTAACATATATTTCTTTATTGTGCAATGAAACATGTCTATAACGCTACTGTCTATACGGATAATCTATAATTATATTTTCCCCGTTCCCGGAAAAATATAGTGTTTTATATTCAACCTCGTTTAAAATAATATCTTTTGTCCAGTCCTTCAGTATGGTTATAGAAGGGGCTACACTGTATTTTTTATTTCGTATTGTATATAAAACATTGTTCTACTCTGGCAATAGGACAAAATGGCGAAAACTGTGGGACATAATAGCGAGATTTTAGAGCTGAGGAAATGGCGAGAGGCAGTAGCGCGCAGATACATTATTGAGGGGGGGGGAATCACGCGGTCTCAAAAAAACAGTGAAGGTTACAGTATTTAATATAATACAATAAAGGGGTCACTGAAACAAAATAGACAGTTGGGGGCTTTAACGAAACGGGCATTGTTCAAAAATAAGCAGTGGCAATCAGATACATTATTAAGGGAGGGCGCAAAGAAACATTTAGTTGGTCCCAAAATCTCGCCATCTTGTCCGTCGTCATAATGTCGTACACTTTTGGCGTCGTCATTTTGTCCATCGCCATGATGTCCATCGCCTTTTTGTCCTAACATCCTATACCGTAAATGCTGTTTTATTTCCCTTCGTTTTACATTAAAAATGTTTCCACTGGGGAAAATGAATTACCAGGCGCGGTAAACATACTACATGTCCATAGGAAATAAGTTTTCGCTTTCCAAACAAGAGCTTGATATGAATTAGTTTTGCAAGGACGAGAAGGACATTTGTTTTGCTTCAATCAGAAATATGTCCAAAATTAGTGGCAAATTCAAAAGTCATTTCCGACAAATGAACTTCCATTTTGGTTGATTATAGTAATTATTTCTTTTTGTTTTATTTGTATTGATTATTAAAACAATTGATTGATTATTGAAATGGCTAATGTAAATTGCATTATCTATAAATGGATTAAAATAAAGCGTAGTTATTGAAACGGAATTGCTCTCAATGAATCGTAAACTTAACAATTAGCAGGGCCGATGAGCATAGGTAGCGATCTTGAAGTGGTACTCTCCAATAGATGTTTCGATTCAGCCTTACTTATCTTCCTCAAGAATGAAGCTCTAAGATGGTAGTCGAATTGTTGTTTTTGGATACTGTAGTTAATCTACGCTGAATAATGTTTCTAATTCTTAATTTAAGAAGTTAACAAACTTTTATTTCATTCTAGATAGTTCCTGTTTGTCTGCCAACTATGGATTGCATATCAGTAAAGTTGATACAACATATAAACGAAATAGCGGAAGTCCTACAAGAAAATATGGAGGAAAACCTTCGCGCGCAATTCAAACGTGCACTTCTCACACGTTAAGTCTTCCTTTAAGAACACTGACAACCTCCAGCGACTGTAAAGAAAATTTTACCCGATGCTATAAACGAAAAATTTATATGTACTCTTCAAAATGAATCTCATGTGCTCCTTAATGTTAATCATACATACTCCTTAAAATTAATCTCATTGTGTACTTCTCAAAATTAATCACGTATGCTCCTTAAAGTTGACATTACGTTTTCTTCAAAATAAGTGCCATTATGTTCTTCTTAAAATAAAGTTCATGTGCTCCTTAAATTGATCCTATGTCCTCTTTAAAATTTATATTCATTATGTACTCCTTAAAAGTAAGAAAACTGAAAATCCTACTTAGCAAGCATTTACTCATTTAGAAAATGTTCATTTTCCGAGATTATATTAAAAATTATCAGAAATGTTTTTCGTGGTGTATTAATTTTAAATTATGGCTAATTTCATGCCATGTTATTTTAAAATATCTACACTATGCTCTTAATCGCAACTGAACAAATATTACAGGCAATATTATTCTTTTTCCCAAGGTAGAGCAAAGTAATATGTGAAGGTTTATTTTACATATCTCATATCGATGTACATTTGCTAAAATAAAGCATCTAAATACCTCCATATTGTTTTGTTCTTGCTTATGTGAAAGAGCGCTCATATGGAAGAAACCGTTCAACGATATCAACGTGTGTTTAATAAAAAAATTCTCTTCAAAATTCTTTAACATATTAATTGATTTGACAGTACCTAATAATAATTTATTTTAACGTTTGTTAGCAATAAATGTCGTTCATGATTTAATAATATGTGTACAATGAAAAGACAAATTATTATGTACACCTGTTCAAAACCGCGTTACCCCACCTTTTGTGAGAATAACAGCAGCAATACGCCTGGGAAGGGATTCGGTGAGGTGCTGAAAACGAGATTGTGGTATTATTGCCCAGCAATCCTACAATTTTCATCTATCCGTCACAAAGCATGGTGGTGATTCCAAAGCGTGAAAAGACCGTTACATCTCATCCGATAGGTGCTCCATAGGTGCTCCAGAGGATTCATATCTAGGGATCTTGGAAGACAGATGAGTCTTCCAACCTCACTGCGATGTTCGTATAACCATTCTTGTTCCACGTTTGACCGATGCGTTACGCATTAATTGCTTGGAAGAGCGCGCATCGTTCTGTGTGAAAAACATGCGCAGAAAAGGGGTGGCGATGATGAGCCAGCAATTCAACGTAACCCAAGCCTCTCAAGGTTCTATCCAGCGTAATTAGAGGATCTAATAAGAACCATGTGACGCTGTCCCAGACAGTTACATCACCGCCATCTGGCTTTTACAGGCATCTGCCCGCCATCTGCCTGTACACCGCCTGTCTGACACGATGATGTTGTGCTTCGTGCGGTTGACGCCACACACTCGGGCTCAGCCATCTGCCTGTTACAGCTGGAATCGTGATTCATCGGATAAGATAACACGTTTCCAGTCGTCTTCTGTCAGTGGCTGTGCGTTTTGGCAAATTGCAGCCGCAGCAATTTGGGCCGTTAGCAGTGGAACCCGAGATAGCCGTCGGGTGTTTTAGCCGAGTTGCGCCAGTCGGCGACAAACAGTTCTTGTGCAAACACTGGATGAAGCACCTGCATTAGAATCTGTCGTAATCTGACGTAAGGTTGCGTTTTTTCCTTCGACATGATACGACTGAGCCTTCGAGCACCCCATGCATCAATCGCAGGGATACAACCGCATTTTGATGATTCAACTGATTTTTCCGCTTTTAAGGTACTATTGGTACACCCATGCTACATACCCAGCAGTTCGGCGCCTGCTTATGTCAAACATTCGGCCTTGAAAGTGCTGATAATTTTTCCGTGAGGAAACTCACATCGCTGCCTTTATCCATGATAACATTTGTTGGCATGCCCGTAGATACTCGGATATTTATACAATATGGCACTGATGTCAACTGGCTGATGATGGCAGGTCATTGGTTCCCGTTGTGCTCATTTACATGGTCGCATCGCAAGTATCTATAATAATTTGTCTTTTCGGTGTACAACAGTATTTGTGAAACATGTACTGTGCTTGAAAGAAAAAAAGATTCAATTTTACATTAAAAAATGACATACCTTTTACCTGATATATCCATCCTTATTTAGAATATTCATTTATGATGTCAACAGCTAATTTTAGTTAGCGTTGGACACAATAAAAGACACTTTTGGCAACTGCATTTGCTATCCTCTACCATAATCTTTACATAAATAGATAAATCACGCACTGCACAACAGTATATTAAAATCACAATGCACATAAACGCAGTATATTGTGAGTTGGAGTTCGACATGCTAATCAATTCTAATTTGTTAGCAATGATTCAATTTGAACGATTTTCTAACGAAGATAACGTGTATCCCCTCGAAACAGCTGTAAGAAACGTTATTCCAGCTCACAATAAACTAGTTTTTAATGAATTGAAACACAATCTTTATATAAGGATGACGATAAATATATATGAAATATACTTATCTCCCGATACTATTCGCCCAAGCAGGGGCGGATTTAAAGGTCATTCAAAAGGGGGCGATTAATGACTTGATTTTTGAAAATGATACCTCATTGGACCTTTACCTTGTATCTTTTCAATGTTAAATTTTCATTCAAGGTGTGGAGATCGTCCCCCCCCCCCCCTAAATCGGCGCCTGCGTCCAAGTAACATTTAATGAAATAATTGATGACAGCAATACGTAACTTCAAGTTTAAAATTGACGTAAAGGAATTTTCTTGCCAATTTCCTCCAAAAACGTTTCACATATTATTTTTCTTAACTCGGACTGCAATCATCCAATTCACTTTGCTTTTCCGAATAATAAAAATGACGATGTTCAAAGCCAGAGCTAAACGATAACATTGAAATTTCAGTCTTCAGATTTATTTTTTGATTATAAGTTCTGTGATATGCAAAAATTATAATAAATGGGCTCTTTTTGCTTTTGTCTTAAATTCTTTGACGCCTGCTTCGAAATATTTTCTAAAGTACTAATTTTCTGTATTTTATTTCGAACGGCTGATAAAATTTTGAATATTTTAAAAAGAAATCGAAAACAAATCCTCCTTTTATAAATAACAACTTCAAGAATGATCCTCAAAAACTTTCTCAGCCTTTCTATTTTTAATGGATTCACAAATAGATGCGCAGGAAACAATATTCTTCATTTACTTCAGGAAATCTTCATATTTTTCCATGATAAATAAAATATAAATTACTGTTGAGAAATCACCCCTTAACCCGCAAAATTTACAATTTTCAAACAATTATTTAATAAAACGTAAAATCAAGATCAAATCAATAAGATACGATTTTTATTTCAGCATATTTTACAATTAAATCATAAATATTGCAGATACAGATCAAAACATTTGTTAATATAACCTTAAAAGTGAAAGCATTTTTTAGGTTTAAAGATTTTTATTTCCTAGTAGATATTTTTTCATTTCTGTTTTAAATTTATTTTGTCTTCGGCTTTATCACCTTTATTTTCTTTGCTACTTTATTCCATAATTTCATTCCGCAATAATTTATATCATTTTTAGTTAAATTTTTTTGATTTAAATTCTTTTTGTGTCTCAAGTTATACAGAGGGTGTTTACACATATTTATAAAGACTTTGATTTTAAATTTTTAAAAAAATAACAGCGAACCGGAAAAAATCCGGCAAGACGCTATTACCTGAAAAGCGGAAAATCGCTTGCGACTAAAAATTTAGTTTGTGCTGTGAATTGACATGCGAGAGGAAGCTGTGACTCGAAGACTATATATTTGCCCTTTCCGAAGAGAAATACTTATATTTAATAATTGAAAAACGACGCGAGGAGCATGATTCAGCGACGAGCAATTTCAAAATATAAAATAAGCGATATTATTAATGTAAAATGAAAAAATAGTCAAGCTTTAATGTCAAGAGGAAAAACAAACCAAAAGAAATATCCCAAAATGGTTCATATTTCTTCTAACATTTCTAAAGTGCAGTCTACGGTTTTACTAGAAAATCCAAAACCTCAAAGAACTATTGCAAAAGTTCTGCATCAGCTTCAACTATAAATAAATAAATTAATAAAGATTTGAATTTAATTAAAACAAAAAAAAGTGCAGTTTATCGTCTGCTACCTCGGCATGTTGCTGAGTGGAAGGTCAGATGCAGATTGCTATATGAAAGTCATTTCGAAGGAAATAGATGGAAAAAAATGTACAATTGACGAAGCATGGATTTATTTAAATGAATATAATAAAAAAAATCGATTTATTATAGAAAAAGAGTCCCGAGAGACTCGAAAATTTGGTTCAAAGAGAACAAAGGAATTTTCAGTAAAGGATTAATGGTTATAGATAGCACCACTTATAATTAAAAATTACAATAAAAAATGTTGAAAACGCACACAAATCAACTCTATATATTATCAAAATAATGTTCTGACTCCTATTTTTAAAGGAGATATTCCAAAATTGTATTCTACTGATTTTTAAAATGTGGAACTCCATCAGGACAAAGCGAGCAGCCACACCTCCAAAAGTACAACCGCATTTCTAGAAAAAATGAGACAAGAAACTGGAATCAAGCGAACATATCAGTTAGACATATTCTTACCAAGTCTCCAGATGTATCACGGATGGATTACTGTAAATTTGGACTTTTAAAATAAGCTCTTTCAAAATGCCGGCTCACTGCCTTGGATAGGCTGTCGAAAGCTGGGAAGGAGGAAATGGACAAAATTCAGCTTGTGGCTTTAAGAAAAGACCTACTATCATGAAAATCTAGATGTAATATGATAATTCAAAGACAGGGCTATCAGATAGAATATATAATATAATATTTTATTTTACATCTGCCAGATATTACCCTATACATTTTCATGAAATATGGAAATCGAACAATGAGAATTAAAAATTAAATTATGAACAATTTGGACATAACCGTCATTAACAATTATCTGCCGACACAAGAAACATTAGAAAAAGACCAGAAACTGGCCTGACGAGTTTAATACACCCAAAAAAAATACTGACCTTAAAATTATATAAAAAAATAGGACAAAGGTAATCATAAAACAGACATGTAATCAGCGGAAAGAATGAAGTCACGAATCTGATCACTAAATATGGCAAAAGAGGACAATGAAACGTCATCAGGAATCGAATTCCAAATTTTGGGTCCCGTATTGAAGTTGTTGTCACCAAGTTGAAGTAAATTGAAGTTGTTGTCACCAGTGTAAGTACAAAAATATGTCAATCTGAAAGAGTTTCTATTGCGCAGATAGAGCTCAAGATTTTAAGGAATGAGAATAATCGAATCGGATAAATAATCAAAGTTTATTCTTTTAAACATTAAAATGCTCATAAGATACGAGTAAAGTCTTCTGATAGGGATAATGTCAAAGTTGGAAAAGAGGTGATTCTGAGTTCCTAGAAGAGAAGTGATTCTGAGATAATACTTTCCTTGTGATTTCACAATATAAAAATGCAACTCTTATTCATCTATCTTCTTTTGATTCTCAAATGATGTTTTGAACGATAGACACTTACATTGGACAATGGTAAAAGACAGATAGATGGTACCTAGAATGACTGACAAACTATCAGACGGTGAATCTGAAGTTAAAAATTCACTTTCGAAACAGCCTAACAATATGATAGACATACTAAATAAAGTTAAATAAATGACTAAATTAACAAAAAATAATTAAATAATATACTAAATTTAGTAAACTAAAGTTCTTATGCTAAAGAAGAACCTCATCAAGAATACGCCAAGTTGAAACGAATAATTAAATTACTTAGTCTCAGAGAAAACTGAAAGAAACAACCCTACTAATAATTGAAATAAATGGATGGCCTAGGTTAAGTAAAATAAATACAAACCCTATTATACCCATTTAACCCTAAGGCAAGAATGATTAGGTCATTGTATTCAGAGTTAATTAAATCTTGTAAAAATAAAAAGGGTTTTTCTCTACTTCTCTAGTATTTGCTGTGATTCCCAGACAATACTCTCCTGTGACTAACATATTTTCTTGTAATTCTCAAACGCCATTTTCTTGTGCTTTTGACAGAATTATTATTATTTTTTGATTTCCAAACAATGCTTTAATGAGATTCTGGCATTCGCTTGTAATTCTCAGAATTCTTATCCGATATTTTTGTATTCTGTTAGTGATATAAATATTTTGCTATGTTTTCTAGACAATTATTTCCTATAGATATTATAGTCTCTTGGAATTCTCAGACGATATTTTCTGCTTTATTGGTGCTCCGAACGGTTCTTAAACCTTTTCTTAGATAACTCAATTCATAAAAAAATCTTCATATTATCCTAATATTTCAAATGAACAATTTTAAAATATAGCCGTCACTATATCTGGCCATATACATTTAAATTAACGAACTTAAAGTGTATTTAACATTTAAACATAGGGATGTAGCAATCATAGTCGAATTCAAACGCATGATGTTTTTAGAGGCCAAATAATGATTTTTCGGTTGGGGCCATTTTCAAAATGGCGACTCAAAATCATATTTTTTTCGGGATAAAATGCTCAGAAACTTGCTTTGTATTACCTCTATTTACAGTGCTTTTGTAATTCTGAGCTCGACTTTAACAGCTGAACGAGTACAGGGCAGTCACGCAGCATGGGGGTCCATAGAGTCCGGACCCCCGAATTTCTTTCAACATTAGATTAGAAACATATTCGTTTCTTTATAAGGTGTTCTTGGATATTAACGCCATGTGCTTATATTTCGAGTAATTATTCAGGAAGTATGCTTGAGATCAACGTTCAATAAACAGATATATGATGTGTTAATATTAATGCATATATATATGCGTGAATATTAATACATATATATGCGTGAATATTAATACATATATATGTGTGAATATTAATACATATATATGCGTGAATATTAATACATATATATGCGTGAATATTAATCCATATATGCAAATATTAATCCATATATGCGGAATATTAATATATACAGTAGTGGACAAAATTGTGGAAACCTTTTGAAAAAAGTTTATTTTAGAGGTTTGATGGCTAATAACACCACTTTTTTTTGTACCAATACTATAAAATTATATATCATTAGAAAGGTAATTTAATAAAGATTGTAATGCAATAACATTTGTTCAATTATCTGTATTCTATCAAAAGTTATAGCCAAATAACCAGAAAAAAGAAGCACAGCTTGCTTACATTTATATGAAGTAGCTTTCCTTCATTTGAATGTGGCCAATGAGCATGAGTGTTTACAGAGCCAATCAGGTGTCATCTTGTTTTGGCAATGAGCCAATCATGTTTTCTCTTGTTTTGGCAATGAGCCAACAGGTTACAGGACATTTATCAGTGTGTTCTGTAATTGCTATCAAGTTGGTTGTTTTTTTTTTGTGCTCTTTGATTTAGTGTGCTTGTAAAACGTAATAAAATTAAAGAAATGGCGCAAAGAGTTGACTGGTCACCTAGGAAGCGATGTAAAATAGTAATATTAAGTGAACAAGGCTACAGTTATGAAGAAATTAGAAGAAATATTGGGGGAAACTTAACTAAAGGTGGCATTTCTAAATTTTTGAAGAAGTATAAGGAGACTCAGTCATTACAAAACCAGACTGGTAAAGGCAGAAAAAGGTGCACAACAGCAAGTGATGATAGAAGAATTAAAAGACAGTGCCTAGGTGACAGGAAAAAATCATCTCTGTGTATACAAGGTGAAATGGCGCAATGCAATGTGAAGTTAAGTGCAAGGACTGTTCGGCGCAGACTGCATGAATGTGGTCTAAATGCAAGAATTCCACGAAAAAAGCCATTTTTGTCTGTCAAACAGAGGTTGAAAAGATTAAACTGGGCTAAAACCCATGTTAACTGGACAACGGAACAATGGGACAGTGTAATTTGGAGTGATGAGACCAAAATCTCACTGTTTGGTAGTGATGGCGTAAAATACGTATGGAGAAGAATTGGAGAAGATTTCCATCCTGAGTGCATTACACCTACCGTGAAACACCCAGTTAGTGTTATGATTTGGGGTTGTATAACATCAAGAGGTGTGGGCAGAATTTGCGTGATCAATGGGAATATAAATGCCCAAAGATACATAAATGAAATACTTGAGCCCAAGCGCATAACATCAGCAATAAAGGGGAGCATAGTTTTTCGAAAGGATCAGAAACAAGTCCCCTAAAAGTACCCCCTGGTCGTTGTTAATTGAAAGGGAAATTTCGCATGAGATGGCAAAGCTTTCTTTATTGATAGGCACAATGGTGTTTCCAATAACGAGTCAATCCCTTCACCCGTCTGGCTACAAGGTGTAAAAAAGTGGCTGTGCAGAGAAGTTCAACTATATATTTTTTTCATAATTAGAAGTTCTTTAAAGAGAGATTTATTCTTTGTGCGCATGTGTGTACACACATACAGAAAAGTCATTTGGAAGGGTAAGTCATCTTATCAGGATTTCTAAGTTAAGCTAACCACCCTCAAAAAAGTTTTGCGATGGAAAGTCACAGTATATGGGGGGTGCGCCGACCACAAAATTTCAATATTGGATTAATGGAAGGGAATGCTAACAGGTTTTAGGGTGCAATACTGAATGATGCTGAGGGCACTGAAGTTCGCGTCTAGATGGTTACCATTGTGATAAATAGACTTGCTATAATTATTAAGAAGTGGAAATATATACATAGGACATTATAATAAAAAATTAGTTTTTTCTATTCTTATGTTTATGTTTTGTTTTAGTTCTTATATCTATGCCTAAGCTGCTGATTTAATTGTGAGAATGGTACCATGCAGTATATTGAATTAGATAAGGTCTTTTTTAAGGCATGCAATTAACATATTTTGTTAAATTTTTGCATAAGGCAACTTCTTTAACGACTAAATTTTTGGTGGGAAGTAACCGTTTTTGCGACTATATTATTCACTAGAGGCAATTATTTTTGCAACTATTTCTAAGTGTTTAGTCTACTAAAGCAACTATTTTCAACATGAATTTGTGTGGCAGCCCTGATTATATTGTAAAACACCAGAATTGCCATTTAAAGAAGACAACAGAAAATTTTAAGCCTGGTAAGCTAGTTATTTTAATGGAATTTGCCGAAAATTATTTTTTCATTGTCCAAGATGCCATTCAAGGTTATTACTGTGACAACACTCAAGCAACTTTTCACCCTTTTGTTGTATACTTCAAAATTAAGGAGGTAGTTCAACTAATCAGCTTTTGCATCATCGGCAACTGTCTCAAACATACCATTGCTGTCCATACCGTTGCTGATTGGTCATTTGAAAAATATAATGAAAACAATCGTGCACATCCATTACTTCAGCAATGGCTCAGTACAAAAATGATAAAATTTTTATTAATTTGTGCCACCACGAAAACGACTTCAGTGTACCAGCAGAATGGAACTTTTTTGGCACAAGCCACGGCAAATCTCCATGTGACGGAATTGGTGGAATAGCCAAGTGGTTATCAGCAAACGCAAGCCTTCAGCAAACCACAGATAATCAAATTTTAGCTGTAAAAGATTTATTCAAGTTCTACAGTCAACAAGTACAGGGGATTAAATTTATTTTCATCACAAATGAAGAAGTTGAAGCTGAAAGAAAGTTACAAGAAGAAAGATTTGAAACGGCTACACTGTAGCTGGAACACCCGAAAATCACCATTTTGTACCTAGGATTCCAAGCATGTTCAAGTTAGCCAGGTGTCCAATGATACTACCTCTTTTATAACCACAGCTGATCAATCTACTGACGTAGACATTCCTTTCACACCAGTCTTAAATCTTAATCCTGGTCAATGCATTGCCTGCATGTCATGATAATCACTGGTGAATTGATAATGTGCGAAGTTTCTGTTGAGGAACACGGCACACTAATTATTTTCATGCATCCTTTTGATCCAGTTCACCCATTCCATTGGCCTGAAAGGGAAGACAAGTGCTGGATTCCAGAACAACACATCATCATAAATATTTCGGTTCCTTCATCAACAAAAGAAGGAAGACAGTATAATTTACCAGATGCTCTACTTCAGAGTATTGAAGAAAAATTCAATTCTATACAAAGTAGTAATTCAGAATAGAGCAGGCATGAGAATCAACACGAA
>QLNU02014176.1:73466521-73486205 GCA_006491805.2 Dysdera silvatica
TTCGGCCCTTTTTCTCGGCGGGCAACATTTCGTTGGTGCGTTTAACGCGTTTAAAGCGCTGACTTAAAAACCTAGCCTTCTGTTCCTGAATGTAATTCCAATTATATTAAAGGAATTAAATTAAAAAAATAGAATTTTATTTTTCTAATCAAATTTTAAATTTGACAAAAAAAAAATAAAAAGAATTTGGAATTTAAATTGAAAAACAAAACTGTTCGTCAGCCCAATATTTTTAGGTGAAGTGCCGTTTCACTCGCGTCACCTGACAAGCCGCCACTGCACACTATATGTACTAATAAGGCCATTTACGAAATTTAACGCTATGTAACAACATTCTAAAATTATTTATTCATTATAGTGCTCAAAATTCACCCGTCTCTTGAATGGTGTTATGACTGGGTTCGATTCAGAGCCACCCAACCTCTGAAAGTTTTTTTTTTTTCAAGATAAATTATAGTAGAATTTTATTTATTTATTTGTTTTGTTTTGTAGGAAATTGTAAATGACATCGAAAATTTTTCTTCGAATTTAAAATTATATTCAAAATAGATGTCTACTATAGATCTTGCGTACATCATGTTTTTACAGAGTTGTGAGTCTTTATCTATTTTATAATAAAGAAAAGGAAATTGTAAATCTTAGTATACCTCTATATGTTTTCAATGCAAAATTTTGCATTATGAAATTTATTCATTACTCTGTTAAATATATTAGCTTTCTTAGCAGGGCCGCCCTTAAACAAAGACGAGCCTTAAGCAGAGGAATGTGGGCCCCGCTATCCGCGGAGTATAATTCTCAAATTTTTAATTTTTGTAATATTAAAAATTTCCCCAAAAATATTTTTGCTTCAGCTCTCGCATTTCGTGCCATCTAGTTGTCATAGATTATTCCATTTTTTTTCTTTTGTTCTCTTACTCGTATGTGTATAGGCCCCCAAAATATATTTTGCCGCGAGCCCCGCATTAGGCAAGGACTGCCCTGCCTCTTAGATGTTTAGTATTATTAAATATATCATTTAAATATATATATATTTAATAAATATATTATTTAATATACATCAAAAGCCAATAACGAATTTTAAGCCCCTCCTCCCCCCCGTAGCTTTCTGAGCTCTCGTTGTAACAAACGCAGGCCCGGGCGTTTTTGCATTCCACGCTTTCCCCGTCCGGGATTCGAACCAGGATCCATCCATTCCAGGATGGGGAAAGCGTCTCTTTTTCTCCAAAATTACATAAGCTCTAGTTTGAGCTGTAATTAATACGTGGGTGGCAAAAATTATAGTATAATAAATTCCCCCACGAAAACTCACAAAAATCTCGCCCCGGAGGCTTTCTTGTGTTGACCATATTTGGCAATTGTGTTATCCCTGCGGAGGGTAATAATACCTTAACACCTTTACATACGGAGAAAGAGAGCGTTGTTTCCTGTCCTCATTCGTCTAGCGGTCCAAGACACTCCGGGCTAAACGGAAGAGCCTAATCTGGGCCCAGGACCGGAAAAGCGTCTATCTTTCTCTAAAAACAAGAAAAGCTCTAGATTTGGCTATATATATATATATATATATATATATATATATATACCATACACATTTATATTATATTACATTTATTTAATGAGCCCCTCAATATGCTTTAAAAAAAAAAAAAAAAAAAGTTAAATAAAAAAAATTTAATTTAAAAGGCCAAAATCTTTTTATAACTTTTAAAAATATTTCGGCCCATTACGGCCCGTTGAATGAATATACCAATTAATTTTCAGAGAATCAACCCATTCCGGCCCGTATTTAAAAGGGAATTTTAGGCCCACGATTCGGCCAACGGGTAAACGGACCATGGCCCGTGCAGGTCCCTAACTCTATACTGTATGCAATAAAGAATAGTAGTAACAATATAAATAGTATTTCTTACCGTTATGCCGAAAGGTATCAGTATATTATTTTTCCACATCATTTTTTTTTTATTATCTCTAAATGCTACAAGCCAATCAAAATTTTGTATGTACTATACAAAGCACAAAATATAAAATATCTAAAGGCAGAAAGCGTCACTCGCAGCTTTTGAAAAATGTTTTGACCAATGGTCGCTGACTAACTTACTGTGGTACTGTGGACTAACTGTGGTACACACATACTAAACTATTTAAACACGACTACCACAGTTAAAATTATTTAATTAGGTGGATGACGATCGTTTCGGCAGTGAATGACTGCCTTTGTCGAATCCAGTTACAAAAGTGAAGGTAAACTTTACCGCAATTGTCGTATAAACCCGTTCACCAAGTGCGGTGAAGTTTACCTTCACTTTTGTAATTGGATTCGACAAAGGCAGTCATTCACTGCCGAAACGATCGTCATCCACTTAATTAAATAATTTTAACTGTGGTAGTCGTGTTTAAATAGTTTATTATTGTTTTACGTTACTAATTACACCTACATACATTCATTTCTCTTGCTTTCGAACCGGCCGGAAAACGTTCAATCCCCTTCTTTTTTGTATTTCTCCAACTGCACCTTGTTTCTCATGAATGGTCGTAAAACATTCGACTTCTGCTTCCAATTGTATACAGAATGTCATCAGCCTCCATCATAAAAACATCGGCGATACCGTCCCTAGCCTGAACAAAGATGAACAGAGCGCCTTAGTAAATGAGAGGAGATAGCAGAGAATGTAATTTTTTCTAAACAAGAATGGCAGATCGTTTGCTAATTTCTTTCGTTTGCTTGTTTCTCTAAATTAGTATGGTTTTATACTGGTTTCCGCGCCCGACAAACCTGTTACAACAAGACGCCCTTCCCTCTACTGCAATGGAACAACTCGTTTGCTTCTTCAGCTAACGGAATCTGGACGCCATCTTCTCGCGAATGAACAGTACTCTGCATTTGGACTCAGTTGGCGGGTGATACCGTTAGCAGACGGGTTATTCCATTGCAGTTTAGGGAAGGCCGTCTTGGAGGAACTGGTTTTTCCCGCGCGAAAAACCAGTTTCGGCAAGACGCCCTTCCCTAAACTGCAATGGACTAACCCGTCTGCTAACGGTTATCAGGCGTCAGGTCTGCGCGAACGCACAATATATCATGTCTCGGGGTCTCTGAGTTGCAGTATGTGTACTGTTCATCGACTTTTCAAAGGCAGTATTATTGCACAATGGACATAGTTATGCATCACTACCAGTTGGATATTCTACGCACATGGAAGAGACGTACGAAAACATGTCGCTACTTCTTGAAAAAATATGCTATCAAGATGAAACTGGCGTATATGTGGTGATTTAAAGGTAGTCACTATTTTCATGGGAATGAAGACAGGGTATACCAAGTACTTCTGGTTCATATGAAAGTGGGGCAGCAGAGATAGGAAGCAACACCACATAAAGCCACCAGAGATAGAATGCAGCCAGGAAATAAGCCAGCAGCCATGTAATAAGCAGCCATTTCATATAAAATTAGGGCCAATGAAAAAATTTGTGAAGGACCTGGTTAAGGACTCATCAGAGTCCTTAACTTTAGTTCACTTTTAACGTGCTTTTCGATATCTGTGCAGCAAATTTCCAGAGTTTGGTTATGGGAAAATTAAAGATGTGTTCATAGGTCCATAAATAACCAAATAACTGACGGACACTTCCAAGATATTCTGGGTGGTACTGAAAGATACCCGTGTGTGGTATTCAAATCAGTCGTATCCAATTTCCTCGGAAAAAAGAAATCTCCAGATTATGTGAATATTGTAAAGAAGTGAACTGGTGTGCACAGAAATCTGGTTTGCAACATGTCGCTGAAAATCTCCCAGACTCGCATCTGGACTCGTTCCCCGAGAACCTAGGCTTTGCCTGCGACAAACATGGCGAAGGCTTTCATCAGGACATCGCGGCAATAGAGTCACGCTATCATGGTCGATGGAGTGCTGATGAATGGTGGACGCTGCAAAGCGCATTCCAAATGCTCAGCACAAGCGCAAATCAACAGCCAAAAAATTTAAACCAAACACACTTTAATTTACAAGTTTGCATATCGTATTTGTGTTTTCAACCTTCAACTGAATGTCTGCATATGTGTGATATGGCACATTGTGCTAATTAGTTATCTAAATCCATGTTAATTTATATTCCATGTGGCTATAAGTGCTAAAATAAAACTTTTGTGTGTAAATTGTATTTCTTAGATTAATAAAAATGGCATTATTTTAGATCAAATCAAATGGTTTGCATATATATATATGTAATCAGCGTGTTTAAATTGGCTATAAACCAGTATTAAAGACCAAGATATCCGCGGACTTCTTTTTTTTTTAAATACTGTAATCGATACAATCAACTGAAATATCTCACAATAGCGCATTACCAGATGAAAGTGCTCAAATTCTCTGGTTTCAAAAGCTGGAAATTTTATTTTATCACATCATCAGTTAGAAGATAACCAGGATTTCTAAATATTATAATTGTTTTTCGAACGTTCTATATTTATACAATAATTTTTGCCACCCAGATGTATGTAGCTCAAATTGAGTTTTTTGAATTTGGAGGAAAAAGAGACTGTCTTCATCCTGGATTTGAACCAGGATCCCTCTTTTCAGCCCGGAGTGTCTTAGACCGCTAAATGAAGGAGGACAGGAAACAATGCTTTCTTTCTCCGTATATAAGGATGTATGATATTATTACCCTTCACAGGGATAACACAATTGCTAAATGTGGTCAACACAGCAAAGCCTCCGGGGCGAGAATTTTGTGAGTTTTCGTGGGGGAATTTATTATACAATAATTTTTGCCACCCACGTATATATAGATCAACCTAGAGCTTTTTAGATTTTGGAAAAAAGATGGCGCCGTCCCCATCCTGGATGTCCCTCCGTTTAACCGGAGTGTCTTAGACCGCTAGACGAACGATGAAAGGAAATAGGGCTCTCTTTCTCCATATATAAGGATGTGGGATAGTATTACCTCTCACATTGATGACACAATTGCCAAATATGGTCAACACAGAAAAGCCTCAGGGGCGAGATTTTTGTGAGTTTTTGTGGGGAAATTTATTATTCAATAATGAAGTTTTTTTCCGGGTAATTTATACAATAATTTAGCCTAAAAAATCACGCAACTTTTACTTCTTAAATGCATGCATGAGCGCCCATATAAGTAATTCTGAAGGGGAGGGGGTCTGAGAAAAATTACCTTCTTCTCAAGACTGTCAAAAATTTTAGTGAATGTACAAGATACTAAAATGCTACAAAAATAATTGATACTGCTTGACAATTAGTAATGAGCTAAAAAGTACCTTATTTTAAAATGTGCTTGTAAAACCTTTGAAACTAAATGCATAATTGGACAAACCAAATTTTTAACGACCGGGAGGACTCAAGCCCCTTGCTCCCATACTGGCGCCCATGAATGCTTAATATGCAAAAAGTTTGTTCGCTAAAAAAAACAATTAAATTTTATTACATTTGATCATTATACCAAACAAAATCTATATCTTCCCCGCTAAAACTTATTTTTGAAATACAATGTATTTCCAATTGAACATTTACACGAATACAGTTTCTTGGTTAAAATGCATGAAAGAAAAAGAGAAAGTAAGCACACTAAACTTATAAGAATAAAATTAAATGAAAAAGACAGAAATACATGTCGTAAATACAATGACCTAAAAATACTCCCAAGAATAAGGACCGAAGTAGGAAGGAATAATGTAAATTAAAAAGGTGCAAAACTTTGGAATGAACTACCAGAGGAATTCAAAAAATTGAAAAGTAAAGAAACATTTAAAAAAGTCTAAGAAAATATTTGATACAGGGTAATGGAAACTAAACAAACAAAAAAAAGAAAGAAAAACGAAAAAACGAAAAAAGGATGAGTGATTCCCAATTAGTTATGTTTCATCTTTGGAAGCAGGTTATAATTTTAAGGTCGCAGGTATGTTATATCCTTGCTGATATTTTCTTGAGACTTTTCATTGTAGAGTCTAATATGATGTACTTTTAGTATATATTGTCTGTATTATCACTGTAGTTACACAGTATATTGTTATTATGACTTTACAAATGAAGAATAAATAAAGCAGTGATTGAAATCCGGAAGCTCGTTAAATGCGATCTCGTTATAAATGGGCCCTACAATGTGTAGTCCACCGATATCATAAGCGTTTAGGGCAGTGTTTCCCAACGTGGGGCCCACGCCCCACAGGGGGCAATTTGATTGTTAAGGGGGCAGTTCGAAAATGGACCCCACTGTACATAATATAATAAAAATGGGACCACTGTACATAACTAATGCAATATATAATTATACAATATACAGATTAATGTATATATATATATATATATATATATATATATATATATAATTTTGTACTTAATGTATGTTGGGGGGTCATAAATAATTGGGGGGGGGGGCACGAAACTTTTGGTTACTATAAAAGTGGGTCGCGGCTTGAAAAGGGTTGGGAACCACGGTTTAGGGCTTCTAAAGGTTCCATCCCTGATTTTATCACAAGTGTTGCCAAAAGATGCGATCGGTGTTTCCAGATGAGCGTTATAATTTTAAAATGATGCTTAATGTTTTAAAAAAATAATTGCGTTTGATTTTTATATATGATTTGTTTTAAAATGCGCACACCGCAATTTTGTATTTATGCAGACATGCCCGTGAAGCCTTCTACGTATCTTGAACCGTCTTAACATATTCGGAGACCGTGGACCCGGACCAGTTGGCCCCGTAGGCGGATTTACCCATTTTGTCGCCCTTTCGTTCCCCCCCCCCCTCCCCCTCCAAATCAGTAGCAGGAAAATAAAAAGTGTCACATTCAATATTCGCCAAAAACTTCCGTCTTGACGATAAATATGTTGAAAAACAAACTCATAAACTGAAACATAAACATTAAACAATATTAACTTATATTGAAGTATTATCTCTTCATGGTATATAATAAATCAAATTCAATTTTATTGAAATAAATTTTAATTTTAGCAAAAAATAAAAGCCTATCGAACACTGGTATTTAAATGGAAAACATGAGGCTTAGCTTTCTTCTCGTTTTTTACCATGTTTGGCGCAGTATAGCCCAGATGCTCTTGCGCCATAAAAAAGCCAAACAATCAATCAATTCTTCTCGGCAAAACATCTGATTATATCATCGTATGGTATTGATTTTGTTATATCAGACTCAATACACAAAATTTTGCCGCCCTAGTCTATAGCCTAGTATAACCTATTGGGAAATACGGCACTGGTTGGCCCACTCGTTAAGATGACATTGTGTACACCCCTCATGATATTTTATAATGGCCTTTTCCAAGAAAAGAAACGAAGAAACGGGGGAAAATCCGTCTATAATTTTTTTGGTAGATGGCGCCACATGTTTGACTTCTCTGGGAAATTTAACCGGTCACGTCCCTGGTCGGATGCAAAGGATGATTTCTCTTCAACATCTTGGGCATAACAAAGATGATGAGAGAACGTTTCACCCGATCTTTTAAGGCATCCGTGTCTTAAAACTTGCATTGTTTCGCTATTTAATGGATGCACTGGCTTCCGAATATAGGTGAAAAGTAAGTGGGGTGAATTTATAATTTTTGCAGTGAAATTTCTATGACAAAAAACATTTCTGTGATTTCTCCATCCACGGAAAATGTTTTTCTTCATAACTTTTTTATAAAGAATAAGCCTAAGCATTCACGATTTATTTTCTATTTAAACAAACTAACTGGAAATGGCCCTAACCAAAGCAATCTAATAGCACATCGATAATGTTTTGGGCAAGAATCAATTAAGCGTCAAACAAGCGATTATGTAAGAAAATGGTAAACGAATATTCGAAAACGATAATTTACATAAGACTTTTCTGTGTAGATGAAATCCGTGATAAGAATTATATTACTTTAATAACTAGCAGTTATTTTTCTTTTGATGTTAAGTCTTGGTTAAAATGTCAACAAAGACCCACACTTGAAAAGTATCATTCACATGAGTATTCAGGTTTGGGAAACAGTGGCGTATGCAAAGGGGCTCTGAAGGCACAAGGCCCCCCATTGGACACTAAGACATTGTCGTGCTCAACGCCATATCACGTGATTTGTCATAAAATAACTTAACCCCCTAATTTTTTATAAATAAATTTCCTTTGGTAAATCTATGCAGTTTGACGCCTTATGTATATCGAAATCAAACAAATGCAATGAGAAATATTCTATCAAACATCAGACTGATCTACAAAACATATGCCAACACATATCCCTCCTCCCTCACCCAATAATAAATGTCCAGTATTTAGAGAACTGCCTATAATTGCCATATATTGGATTACATCTATTAACAAACTAATATATTATTAATATTGTTAGTATTGTTGTAATATATAGTCACTATTGTGCGAATATCAACCTTAATATTTATTTGATTTCGGTTCTAGGACTCACGTGAACTGGGTAGCATGCCTCTTGACAGTAGCGCAGCAATTCAAATAAATTATGGTGAGAACTTAAATAGCTTTTAAAACGATCATGTGATGAGGCTTTAGAGGAAGTAATGTGTTTAGGTACCCAGTGGGAGCTTGAGCCCGTAACCCCCCCCCCCTCCTACACAACTTACCCTTGCACCAACAAATGCACCTAAACCTTAATTATCATAGATTTGAAACGGCATTAATTCTTCACTCTTAGCCCTAGGATATAGAACAATGTCGTTTCAAATACACAAAAATTAGGCATGTTATTATCATAATAATACTGATTCTTCGGTAGAATGGCTTAATATAAAACGTATTTTTTTTTATAAATGGTTCATTTTTGTTTTAAATACTGGACAATTGGCCAATCTATGAACTGAACTCGTTGGACACACAACCCGACGTTCGGTGATTCGACGAAAACCACTTTTCGTTTTAAATCTTTCCGAGTTAGAATTGTTGATTGCAATTTTGGGCTGTACCATTCGTAAAGAAGCAATTTAAATTTTCGAATTTCATTTATTATTTATCACATTTACTGTTCATTACATTCATTATCTATTACAATTATTATTCATATATTTCAGGAACCTTGGTAAAAAAAACACACAATGGGCTCAGTTTTTTTAACTACATGTTTTATTGTAGCCTTAAAGCGATTTTTCGAAGGCTTTTAGCACTCTTCGAAGAAGCTTATATAACAATGGAACTATTGAGATTATAATAATGTGTATTATTATTCTAAACTCAATATTTCCATTATTATGTAAGCTTCTTCGAAGAGGGCTAAAAGCCTTCGAGAAAACGTTTTAAAGCTATATTAAAACATATAGTTCAAAAACTGTGCCCATTGTGTTATTTTACCAAGTTTTGTGATATATTCAGCACAGTGAGTCGCTCTACTTCCATTCATATATTTATTTACGAAGTAAAATTATAATGTTGCTTTAATTTTCATGGATTCGCGAATCAATCAGGACTGGAGTAAAGCTTTATAGGGCTCTGGGTAAATTTTTTCCGGACCCCTGGTGGCATAGTTTAAGCCAGTGTAATTAAATATTTTGAAGACAAAGAAAAAAAATTGTGGAAAGAAAAATAATTTTTTTATTATATCGACCTTTATTAAATCAAGATTTAATACAGAATGCGCATGTGTCCTTAAAATAAAAATGATAAACGATAACATAAAACGTTCATTTATAAATTGCAATTTATAAAATTCACATTAAATATTTTTTTTAATTTTTATAGCAAAATTAACAATTATTTCCTCATAACTAATAATATTTAGAGTTTATTTTACTTGCTCAAAACAAATAGACAATTTGATACCGACTCGCTTACGGAATTTCATGAATAATCTTTTACTCGTCATAATATTGAAAATGACATTTTCTTAGTTGCACTAGCAATGAGGCTGGGTTTTTATCATACAGTGATCCTTAAAAAGCTTGATATAGTCATTTGTCTCTTGTTTATACTATAATCCAGCCGTGCATTTAATAGTGCACGCTGAAATGCGAAACATTCTGATTTCTTCCTTGCAAGGCAAACAGGATATTGCAAGAATGTGTATCGAAATTAATGAAAGCGCTTTCACAGTAATATAATTTACGACAGTGAAATCATTATCATATGAGACACGTGTTTTTCAACACCTACGGCCAAGAAATTCACAATGTACTATATGTCACTTTCACAAACGATATTGTTCAACTTCGAAATTTAAAAGAATCGTAAGTTGATATTAGAATATATATATATATATACCTATTCTGAAACAAATTATGCATTGGTTGTACTTATATAAAATTTAATTTCTATTATAATTAATTATTTAATATAATTTATAATATGATATAATTTAATATTTTATAATAAATTAAATGTTTTACAAAAGTTCTGTTTTCGTTGACTTTTTTGAATTAAGTAAATTATTTTTAAAATTAAGAAAAATCGTTGTTCTATCATTTTTTGGTGAAAAGTGTCGGGTCATTGATATAGAAAAATATTACGAATACAATTCAAGTTATAATCAACAAATAAAGTTTTTTTTTTTCATATGAACTCTGTAAATTCCAATTTTAATAGCTTAAATAGCGATTTTCGAGTATGATTATTGATTTTAATTGCATTACAATTATAAAAGCTTTACGACTAAAAAAATTGAAAATTCGCCTGAACTGAAAAGTATCGGAATTCATCCACCCGTACAATCAGTGGCCACCAATTTTAGCTATTGTCTAAAACAATAAATGTCATCCACTTAGATAAATGTAAAGCTGTGTTTCCAAATAAAATATTATTAAATTTACAATTTGCAAATTATGCATAAAGGATAATGTCATATTGCTTCAAAATGTATCAAAATTTCCCTTTTCAAATAAAAAATTGTAAATTAATACTATACACTTATGCTATAATTACAGAGAAAATTGCTAAAAAATTTTCTTCGAATCTTTTCAAATTTTTGATCTTTTAATTTTTATCATTCTATATAAATATATGCAGCTTTTATATACTTTATAAAATTTTCTTTAATTTTATAGAAAAAAAAGTTTTCTTTACCCTTTAGTTTATTAATTTTTCCTTAAAAAATTCGAATTTTACGTCTTCATGAGTGCATATTTTATTTTTTTGTCGTATCTTTTACTTTTATGGATCATACGCTTTCCTTGTCATGGATTTTTCCATTTTATGGATTATATAATTTCATTAATATATTGAAACTGAAAAACGATTAAAATGGAGAAATTAGTTTAAAAAAACCTTTAAAAATGCGAAAAATTAAAAATTATGACTCAAATTTTCATTGTCTAAACTTATCTTTTATGATTTTCTCCTTATATTCGTCCTTTTTTTGTCTTTTTAGAAAAAAAATGAATTTGATTGTTTTGAATGCTATTGCGTCTTCCTTCCACCTGAGATAAAACATGCTGCAATATCAAAAACTCAAGTTCTCGAACGTACTTGTAGAAGGCTTGCATCATGCAACAAACCTTGCTGCCCTCCTCTTCGTGGCGACGTTATTACAAAATCTCCTCGGAAAAGCAATCTGCTCTGCAAGTAATAAAAAGTATAACATCGGCGCTGTGCTGGAGCTCGGGAACCAGACATCGCATTTTGTACAAGCCATTGAAAATGTCAACGCAGACCGTAATATGCTACCACCTGAAATCCAGCTGCAGGATATTTCTGTACCCATGGAAAGAAATCCAATACGAACAGCCCAAAATGTCTGTAAATTCCTCATCACATCCCAAGTAAGCATGTTTATATCTTTCGCGTCTAAAAAAAATTCATTAGATCGTTAGAGAGCTACAACTCCATCAGGGACAGACCTTTGGCCGTTGCGCCCTCATTGGGAATAATACTCTCGCCTCCGGTAATCCAAGGTATGCACCCTTTGAGAGGGCCCAATCTGGCCCTGATACACATACAAAGTATATATATCATTCCTCTATAATATTATTGGTACCGCTTAAAGCTCACAAATTCACCACTTCAACTATTCCACTGCAAACAATTCCCAAATCGACAAATGCAATAAGATTCACTCAACCGTTATATCAAATCCATATGCTATCTCTCCGTAACAAGATTCTCTCAAATATTACACGAAACTTATGTAATATACTTCTGCAATCTCTACATTAATGTGCACTATATAATTAATTAAATAGACACGTCACATGAGATATAATAGCATGCAAATACTATATTAATATATATATATGAATTAATGTTGCAACAAGGTACTCATCAGAGAATCATCCCTTAATAGCGTTGCGATGAAACCAACTCTTACTGTTTTGTCAAAGATTCTAGCGCTAATTTTCTTATTTTTTATGACATACCTCCTCGACCATGTAGTCCCAAAATCGTGCTGTCTTATTCAGCATTTTAATTCATAGATTCGGGATTAACTCCTCAATTTTTTTCTTACAACTTATTGGTCAAAATTTGCACTTACAAGCCTGCATTCAATGACATGTTATACATTGTCATTCATATGTATCAAATATTTCATTGAATTTAAAGCTGAATGCATATTGCTTTGGATGCCGAATGTTTCTGATATTAAACATTAATTCCTTAACAATGACCCCTGTTTTCGTCGACGCCAAAGGCAGTGTCCGTAATCCTACCCATCAAGACGATATTGAGGTCAACCATGTTGAAAACATTTTCCATTGTACATTATAAAATTTATTTTCTTCCTCTAAAACATTTTCAAAATTGTAGCGAATATGTGTGTGTGGGCATGTTATATGTGCCATGTTTTGCTAAATTTCACCATCTCTATTCTTCTCTGTTTTATTTTTTTTTAAAGTATATTAAGTGCTTGAATTTCTCGACCATTTCTTACGGACATGCATATTTGTAATTAAACAAAGTACATCTTCCCCCATGGGAAAGGAAAAGAACGTGCTTATTACTTTTAGTGTAAGTATTACTGTGCAATCTTGTGTAACTATTCAAGGAATCCTCAAAAGTCCCACGAATGGATGCTGTTTAATTTAGGCTGTTGATTTAAAAGTCAAATTAAAATCTTAATTACTATACAGTTTCCAAATAAAAAAATACCTCCACTTTTTATATATACAGGGTGTCATGGTCCTCGACAGAAAACCACATAGCAGTATTTCTTCAACAATTACATTTTTAAAAATGATATTTAAAAGCACACACATCAATATTTTTTTGACAGTTATATTTAAAGTCTAATCAATCAAGAAATTCTCATTTTTAAAACTTTTCTTAGTCAGGTTAAAATAAATTTAATTTCATTTATTAATTTTTTCAGTACACAAAGTTAAAGATCAAAATTAATACAAAATTGAAAATGTACTGAAAGGGCACCAGGAAAAAATCCGACGAAAAATGGCTTGACTAGACCTGGACACCCCAAAATCTAGAAGAACAGTGACGTATAGCATAAAGATGCAACATAAAACAACAAAAGTTATTGTTATTAGCGAGATTATACATAAACTATTTACACATACAGAAATTCAACATAAGATTAGATTTTGTCAGGCACATCGATAAAAACCTTAAACCACTCCAAATGAGACAACTGATGATGACAAATGAGAGAATTGTTTCTACAAAGGGATTCTATAAAAATTGGGCAATTCACTCCGTAATTTTACTTTTACAATTACCGCGAATATGTAAAACTCTTTTTCGATCAATCTGGGATCATGTACTTCCTTTCACTTCTTAAGAATTATAACCCCCTAAACACTTTGTCGCCAAATACCACTAAATCGATGAGAAGAGATAGATTCTTAAAATAATTTTCAAAACGTTTGCTATTGCATTTTCTTGGAGCATTTATGTAGTTCAGTGGTTTGCATTAAAGTTTAAATTTGTACCGCTTACGTTTGTAAAAACATGTAGACACTTGTATAAAATAGCTTTATACGTATGTGTAACTTTGCGAAGAATATCTTTGAAAATTAAATACATAAAAAAATTATAAACAATCGATGTTATAATACAATCTTATAATTACTCACATTTAGTATAATGAGGTGAAAATAATAGATTCAAAATAACCCTGTATTGTTTAACTTCCAAGCTATTAGCAATTAGTAAAAGCAAATGACTTCTATAATGTTTGTGCACCTTCAAAATTAAATGCAGCATTAATTTTATACATATTATTTCATATTAGTCTCACACAAAATATTTACTTTCGCAAGTAGACGAACTTTCCACGAATTTATAGATTTTCTCTAACCTAAAAACAACTATCAAAGTGAGCGAAGGCCAGCACCTTGCCAATAAAATTGTATCTTTCGGGATAATGTTTTTAAAACAGTTCCTGAAATTAACAACTGTGGTTACGATATTAAAAATAGTCACTTAATGGCAGGCGCATTTAATTCATGTCAATTACGTAGTAGGCGTGAGTGATCACGATTTTAATTTTACTTTTTTATTTATTTTTGTGGATTTTAAAAAACACTCCAATGTTCGAGTTAATATAAGTAGTTAATATATATCAAGTTGTATATAAATAAGAGAAGAATGGTAGGAAATGAAAATGAAAGAGGAGGTAAACATTTAAAAAAATATTATTCCTTTAATTTAAGAAATAATCTAAGAATTAATGAAAATATGCATTTTTAAACGCTGCCAATCGCTAATGAACTAGAAATAAACAAATTATAATTTATCAAATAAATAAAAATTAATTACTAAAAAAATTATATTTTCGAAGAATATTCAAAAGTGGGAGTACACACTAAGAATATTTAGTAAAATATTATAGATTATGACAATGGGTGCATATCTGAAAGAACTCATTACTTTGTCAAAGAAATTTTACTTATCTTCGTGGCTAAATCATATTTTCGAAAGGTCGCCGGGAAACGTGGAAAAATCAATTCTATTTTTAGACTATCATCCCAGATGAGTACAATCCGATCTCCCTGCTCTTAGAGATGAATAAACAAAATAACGAATTAATAGAGAAGTAGTATTCACCATCATAAAACAATGCTGACAATGATACATTAGAAATAAACAAAATGAAATATAAACCCATATGACTGATATTTGCAAAGATAATTGTCAACACGTTGTCTACTTTGGACACACCATTACTAATAAAAAAACAGAAATTATCGCAGTTAAAATTTAATAACATTGACAGCTGGTTCAATAGCACGTTACTATTTGTATCAGAATGATAACTAATCTGTTGGCAAACGATGTCAGCTGAACTTCATGAACTTCGCCATAATCAAAAGCAAAAATCCATTGATAGTGAAAATTAAAACTGGAAAGTAGGCTTGTAGCCAGGATGAAGGGGCAACTGGGGTAAGGCAAAGGGCATATTGGGCACAGGGCACCCGTGTATTGTTCTCTCTCTGTGTATATGTGTGTGTGTATATATATATATAGCAAGTTTAAAGATATTAAAAAAAATGAAATAAAAGAATAAATTTTCAATGCATATTAGCACATTTGCAGCTATGTATATATATATATTTATGTAAAAAAAAAGATAACACCTAAATATAGAACAAAAAAAACAGAACCCAAAAAAAAACACCAAACCAATGATGAAAAACGAGGACCAAATTTAAGAACGAGTATGAAAAATTGAAAAGAAAAAATATTGAAAATAACCCGAGGTGCAGAACTTCGTCAGGGGAGAATCCACCATAGAGCAATAAACAAATAGGAGCGCTTCTGTTAGCAATGCCAGCATTTGCTAAAATGGCATGTATTTTCCCAACGCCCCTACAAATCATAATTTTAAAAGAAATATAATAAAAATAATACCAAAAATAATATAAAGGCAAAAAGGAAAAACAACATCTTCTCGGTATGGGCTTGTTCATGCCTAATAAATATCGTCCTAATAAAAATTGAAAAGAAAAAAATGTACTTACGTAAAAAAACCTCAAAGCAAACAAAATGTGTGTGAACCGCCCATCAAAACAGACGGAAAAGAAATGTTGCTAAACTCAAGAATTTCCCCACTCTAAACCTGCAGCCAAACCATATAATAAAATGAATTCAAAATAAACTATACACTATATTTAAAACTTACCCGAACAAAATCTAAATCTCTCAAAACTCCACGTATAAAATTAATTGGAGCCCGATTATGAAAAAGAATATTTTCTAAAAATTTAACAACCCTATAAAAATGTTCATCTTTGTAACAAATTCTATCAATCCTAATAAATTGTGTAATAATATTTCGCACGATACCAACACTAATATTAGACAAAAATTCGAAAGTGTTGAAACTTTAAATTCAAGTTCTTTTCTCTTAGCAAATAAATCAGTAACGATGTTCGAGGTATCTTCAAAATTAATATATATACATATATATATAGTACCAAGATCTCAGACATGAAGTACGAGATATATGGGGTATGGAAAAGATCCTCATCATCCCGTTAGTCATCTCAGCAACAGGGATAGTACCAAAAACGCTTGCGACGAATTTGGAGATACTCAACATTGACCCAAACACCTACATTGAAATACAAAAAGCCACAATCCTAAACACGTGTCACATTGTCAGGAAGTTTCTAGACATGGCACATTAAGAAGTGATGTAAAAAGAGGCTTGGGAACATGGCGCTCTGCCCGTCCCAAAGCCTGTTTCCGCCAAGAATGGGCGAGGAAAACTTTTATATATATATATCCAAAAATTAATATCCGTATACCCGTTTCTTTAATTTTTGAGACATTCAGGATAAATAAATTTATAAATATTTAAAATTCACAGACAATTAAAACAATGAGGATCGTCCATATATTTACATGATTTAATTTCAAATAATTTTGTTTTCTTTTTCATAGTAATGTAAAAATATGTTTGCTAATGAACTTGGAGAAACAACATCCCATTGGAAGGCCTTTTATTTGTAAATTCAAATACTTCTACTACTGTAACTGTCAAATAAATAATCCCTAATATCTCTAATATCATCCAAGGATATATTTGTAAATAAATTTTCAAAATCATGTGTTAATTTTTTCTATAGTATTTTGGTTTTCAGCTAAATATTTTAACGTTTTCAGATTATTAAAAAAATAAAAGATTTTTCTTTATGATAAATCTCCCATAAAAATTTAGTTAATATATTTTGAAATTCGATAGATGCTTTTCTATTGTATGCAGTAGAACTGCATGTAATAAATTAAATCTCACAGGAGATTTATGGAATTTAATTGTAATAAACAAATATGGAAACCTAAATTCAGCAGTTGGAATTTTAAGTCTCTTATGCTTTGCAATAATTATTTTCTTAAATATATTAATATCACAGTTTTCTTCAAGACTTTTATAAAAGTATTTGGTAGATTTACTTTGAAAACCAATGCGAATTTGTTTTTTCTCGGCCAATGCGGTAGAATTTACGTGACATAGTCAGTGATTTTAGTACAGCAACCATTGAGATTTCATTCTTCGCCGAGTAAGTGATTCACCAGTAAGTGATACCAAAAGTTGATGCATAAATATAATTAGCAAAACAAAGTATATTTTTTAATTCTCGTAGCAAACACATACAATCATGTAACATTAATATTTTAAATAAATTAAAAGGTAACAAATTAAAAAATGCGTTGATTTAAAATTTGGAGCCCTTCAAGTATTACATAAACACATTTTTAGTTATTTTAAACTCCCCTCTCTCCCCCTTATAAGAAAAAATAAGCAAATGCCTGACCCCTCTCATGCTTATGTAGTATTGCAGCTCTCTAATTTTTGGTATGTTTTTAAAATTAGAATGCAATATGTGATGAAAACTAAAATACCTATTTACGTTTTTATTGTGATATGTATTACTTATTTTTAAGTTCATTATAATATTAAGCGCATATTAACGTATGGAGTATAATCACAGCAAATTATCTCATTTAAAAAAGTTTTGATATTCTGTTAATAGCTATTTTGGTGGCATTTATTATAAAGTATTTTGCTATGTTTTTATTTTCATACTTTTTATATAGTAAGCCAATAATAAATAAGTGGTTTTGATAAAATAAATTTATTAAAAATAATACATTCATTATATATTACATAATTTTAAAATATCGCGGGAACCACCGAGAGCAGAGAAAAGAAGCCCATAGACTAACTAAAGGAGAGTGTCACCGAATTAAATAATCAAATATTGAAATGCGATTAGCTGTATTTTGAATCCTACTCTATGTGTGTCGTGTAAGTATTATTGTGTCGTATAAGTATTGCAGTTCTCTCTAAAAGGTTGTCACTTTATGACAATGTGCTTCTTCTATTATTTTCTTTGTCTTATGTAAACATGTTTCAGATTTGTAATGTTTCATGTTTTCCCCCCTCCACGTTGTAATAAAAAAATAAGCAAATCGAAAACCCACACCCTAGCCCAAATATGCGTACATAATACTTGAACGGTCCCCTCATTATGTTTATATTTTACCTCAAAATTTATGTTGTTATTGAATATGTTTGTAAAAACCATTGACATCTGCAATATGTAGCATAGTAATTAAGCAGAGGTAGTTAACTTTTTTGAGACTAAGTAAAACTTTTTTGAGACTAAGTAAAACATTTTTGATCTAATGTATACACACCTCAGTAATCCAGTGGTAACGAGACCATAGTCTTCGGGTCCGCTGAGCTGGGTTCGACATCTAATAAGTGAAATTGAATTGAAATATATCATAGTTCCAAAGTCACATTACACAATCGATTCGGCCGCAGCTAGTCCTTTGTGCAGTTTTGAGATGCAAAACATGAGAACTTATCCAAATACTTTAAAATAATCAAATTTACGTCTAAATTTAACAACTATATTGACGATCTATTGCGGCAAAAATGGCAAATTGATAAGACAAGAATTAATTTTTGATATTTTCATTTTTTAATGTTGGGAAATGTATTATAATATGCTTATTTTCTATGCCTTTTCCAAAATATATAATTTGTGGTCAAGCGAAATTATTTTTTCCAAAAGTATAATTTTTGTGCTATTTATCATTTTACTTTCTTATTTAAAACATCTAAATATGTAGTCATATCACCTTAAGCAAACTTATTAATAACCAGTAAGTGCCTTTTTTCCCATATTAAACATTCATATCCGGCTATATTAAAATAGCTTCATGCCATTAAAACAAGCAAAACGTCGCATGGACGTTGCACATTTAGACAATTGTCTAATTTTGTTATATATAATAAAGTCAATATATCCCCATCCAATCGTGTGCTAAGGTTAAGGCACATCTATTGAAATAATGTAGTAGTTAATTGTCATGTTATTATTGGTTAAATCATAATATTGCAACAATCAATAATTATCGTCTTTAGTTCTCATATTGTATGTAATTGTTAATTATGGTAAAAAGAAAGATATGTTTTAAATCATGACACACAAATATTGATGTATATGTAGTATCCAATGATTTTGTGACTAACTATAGAAAAAATTATATTTTAAATAATGCTTCATATAGCGAAAAGGTTGCGTGAAGAAGATTAATCGTAATCGAGTGATTATAATAGATTACATTTTCGCGTACTCACATCTGTAATTGTAATTGAATGTTTTGAAGTAGCTGTAATCTGCAATATAATCATAATCACACTTTTAAATTTCATTTAATCATAATCGTTTTTTGAAATTCTTAGGTAATCATAATCGCTATGATTATAATCGTAATCGAAAATGAAACTTGACTGTAATCGTAATCAAAATAATAACCTGAATTTTGATTGTAATCGTAAACATA
>QLNU02014176.1:73493106-73508646 GCA_006491805.2 Dysdera silvatica
TATCATGTAATAGCACTTTTATGGCCCAAAGGTTCGTTTTCAGAGCTACAAAAAATATTGAACAGCATATACATTTTTGCTGGTTTTTATTACGTATAGTTTATCGATGATAGACCGATGTCTATCGCTGTGGGAAAATGATGTGGAATTTTAGAATAAGTGTTTGTTTTAATTTGACTTTCAATCAATTGCCAGCCAAGAATAATAAAACTCATCTTTTATTTTACTAACAAGGATGGTGGTTATAATTCCACTATGACAACATTTTAGCTCGCTAGGACATAATCCCATTTACAAATTCCATTGCCTTTCCGCTCAGATAAGAAGTAAGAGGAACGTTTAACTTTAGTATTGTGGTGAAATTTTTCGGATGAGGGAATAATAAAATTCTTAAAATTACTAAAACCCTTAAAATATGCATTTATTCTGGAAATTCATGGTTTTTGTGCATTTATATGCAAAAACACTAAAAACAGCTAAAATATGTAATTTCGTATGCACATCTGCAATTGCATATTATGCAGGCTCTAGTTCGGACGGTAGCGTTTACTCATTCTGCACTCGTTTGTGCAGTGGTACACCCAGAATATTTCCAAGGAAGGAGCAAAGTAGTGCAAGGAATTTTTGGTGGAAAAAATGGCCAAAGACCATATCAACTACGATTGTTTTTTTGTGTTCATTTGTCATTATTAAATTACTACTAATTTGACAGTGCAATATGCTTAAATGATTAAAAATGGTGGATTTTTTTGTACAATTTTACAATGGCCAGCTTTTGTTTTCCACAAAAGATCACTGTTTTAGTAATAGGTTTAAAAATAAGCCTATTGTGCAAAACTTGCTTTTGCTTGCCCTCTGTCCACTACTTGATCTACGGAAGCCTTTTTTCCTTTTGCGACCTTTAAAAACTCATCGGCTTTGTGAACTGAATCCTTATGATAGAGAAAAGTTCTATGTTGGCTGAACTTCTCCAAGGTCTTCTTCCAATTATTAAATTCTTTTGAAACAAGTTCATCTGTGGCTTGCGTCGATGTTAAACCGACTTCATGGGGTGAAAAGAGAACACACAAAATTTGCTATAGGCACTGTCTTCTGCATTTAGGCAAGTTATGCTTACTCAGTTCAGATGGACAGAACTTCCGACTGTGGTGAGATTTTCCTTGACTTTATACAGCACTAGTGATGGTCGTAGGAAAATTGCAATTTGCATATGGTTACCAAAGATTTTTTAGCACTGTTATCTCATCTCCAATGGTGAGGTTAGATTTCTTGACATAATTAGAAATATCTGCAGTCAGAATTTCCAATTTAATTGTTTTGGTCTACCTTTACCTCCTGGAAAGCATTTGAAGACAGCCATAGCCACTGTGGTTGCTTACCTCAACAGCAGTCTCATCAATGTCACCACAGTTTAGAGAAATGTCGCTGGGATCGTCACTACTTCCAAAAAAAGAATTTCAGTGTCTGTTGGCGTAATAATTTTCCACTTTGTTAGCCCAAGGGGTGCCCGGGCCCCCAATGTAGGTGCGCCAGAGCATGTTTGAACTAATATGATTTTTAATTAACTTTAATTTAATAAAAAACTTTCTGTACTTATATACGTAAAATACGTGAATAATATTAAGTATTGCATCTTTCGCTTTTTGTGTTGTGGTAGTTTTTAACTGGTAATCTTCCAAGCTCGGGCCCCCTGGCGGCCGCCAGCCGCTTAATCCGCCACTGCTAATCTTGTTTATTTACAAATGTCCGAGAAATTTTTATTACTGCTAAACCTGAATATTGAAGATAATGAACTTAAAAAAGTGATTTATTAATTGAATGTTCTTAAGGAGTCCATTCTATTTTTTCAGCGTAGAGCCCGCAAAATTCTTAAACTTTTATAAACGCCACCTTTTATAAACACTACCTAAAAAAACTTTATCTGTAGTAAATTTTATCTCCTGTTCTGGAATTTTCTAATGTAGAAGGTGTTAAATTCTATGCTTATTTTTACACATATGTGTTTCTATAATGCTTGTAAGGTTTTGTGTGTGTTGGCACATACTATATAAATCCTGTTTGTTCACTTCGCAGGCTTTCTTAACTGTTGCCACTTAGAAAAGCAAGAACTTTTACATGTTTTCCATATATACATAATTTCACTTTCCGTATCTTGCAACATATATTGCATGTTATTATATATAAGTATATTTATACTTGTGCAAATATATCTGCTGCAATGGGCTTTTCAATGAATTTAATAAAGATGTCTTCGCAATTTAGTTTAAAAAGCAGTCCGTGCACTGTCCCATTACTAGAAATAACCGGTTTCGAAAAGTACGCTTTAAATACGTTCGTAGGGAATTGATTGTTTGTCGTTTGTAGTTCAGTTGGTAAGAGCACCTGCCGAGATAGCAGACGGCCGTGGGATCATACCTCACCAGACGCAGAAAAATTTCTTTTCTTTATGAACGTTTCACCATCTAACCATGCCATAACATCTGAGTTACTATTACTATACCTAAAACACATTGATAAAAATTATTGTATTTTTTTAATTTAATGTACTGTGTAATTATAATTTTACTTTTTATATTTGGCAACAGTATGTGTAATTGTTTTCCGAATTCTAAAATCAAATCAGTCTTCCGTTTACCATCGAAGTGTGCACACGTAATAATCAAAGGCTCCGCCAAATGAGCGTACTAAATTCTTTTGACGATGTATTGAAATTAATTAATTTTTTTACCGTCCATTATTAAAATAATCTAAACATATAAAGCCTTAATAAACATTATTAAGTCAATAGCCGATGATGTGGCAACAATAGATGTTAAATTACTCGTAAAGAAAAGAAAAGAATGATTTTCCTGCGACTGGCGGGGTCCGAATCCATGACCTCTTGATTGCGGATCAGGTGCTCTACCAACTACGCTACAGGAGTCCATCATTCTCTCCCTTACGAGCATATATAAGGCTTTCTATGGACAAGTTCGCTATTAGTGTGTGCTGTGACTACTTTGTAACCAAAGCGACAAGTTAAAGAAGAAAGAATATACAATAAAAAGAACTAGAATTCATATTATTAAATCAACAATTTTTCCTATTAATTTAACATTTAACATCTTAATAAACATTGTGTTCAACTGGATGGAACTGCTGCATTTCTTCAAAACTTATATCTTCACGTGAACAAAAAAAAAAGTGTTTCTATATTTCATTTGTATTATTCCATTCAGACCTTCAACGTGTTTTAATCACTATTTTCTTCCTTTGTTTTCCATAGAATTTACACACGTCTTTCATGAGGACGATACCTCCGTTTTCGAACCAAGCTGACGTTTGGATCGAAATCCTCAAGTCCCTGAAATACAAGTGCGTAACATTCATACACAGCTCAGACAACGATGGACGATCAACACTTGGAAGATTTCAAAACCTCGCCGATGAGCCAAACATCAAAGTAATAACCTGAGGATTTATCATGATATTTTTAAAATAAGATAATATCTTATTCTCATCTCTTGATAGCCTATATACAGGGTGTCTCAGCACCAGGGTTGCAAACATCTAGGAGGGATAGGGTATATCTAGACCAGTGGTTCCCAACTGATGGTTCGTGGGTCACTGATGGTCCGCCAAAGAGTCCCAAATGGTCCGCGAGACGGGTCATTATTTAAAAAAACGATTAAAAAAAATACTTATAAAAATATTATTATTATTAAATATTAAAATTAAATATAAAAATGAAATTGATGGTATATTTGTAGTATTTTACAATCTGATGGAACTTCAGAAAACGGTTCGTATTAAAAGTAATTCGTCTTAAGCGTGTTCGTCTTAACGAGGTTTGACCGTATTCTCGTTAGATTTTATTATTTCTTTTTCTGTTTATTTATTTATTTTTACTAAAGAACGATTGTACAAACACATTTTCCCCAAAAAAGACCCAGTTCCCTTTTTTATTAAGGTCTTGAAGCCAACTCGTAAGAATTTTTCAAAGTGGTCCGCGAGTCCAATTGAAGTGGAAAAATGGTCCGCGGCCGCAATTGAAGTGGAAAAGTAGTCCGCGGCTTCAATTGAGTTGGGAACTATTGAACTGGACGAACATAGGCGCCGACTTAAAAAATTATTTCTTTTCTTTTCTTTCTTTTTGGTTTTACGGCTCAAAGACTACAGTGGTCATGCTGCGCCGGGACCTACTGTTTTCCGAGGAATCCGAACCTCTTAAGGCCTAGGGAACCAAACCCCGGACTACAGTGAGCAGTGCGATCTTTATGAGATCTCTGAGTAAGCGTTCTTTGCACTGCTGGGAGTCGAACCCGGATTAGCGGCGCACTAGGAGAACGCGTTACCACACTGCGCCACCGCAGGGCCTAATTGAGTTAGGAACTACTGAACTGGACGAACATAGGTGCCGACTTGAAAAATTATTGTGGGTTCCGAAAATTTTAAATCGATTGACGGGCGCCTTTTTCAAAGGATTTAAGTGTAATTTAAATTTCATTATCAGATTATATTGTATATATCGTCCTCATCTTGGACCCTGGTTCGAATCCAGGATGAGGACGGCGCCTCTTTTTCTCCAAATATAAAAAAAGCTCTAGTTTGAGCTACTTAAACGTGGGTGGCAAAAATTATTGTATAATTATGTGATATAATAAGACACCTGAAATATTTAAAATGAAGCAAATTATAGGTTATTATAGAAAAATATTTTTTCTCTAGATAATTATTTAATGTTCCCCTAAATGTATACACCCTTTATAGTTTTACGATTGCTGCCAAAATACTCAGATGTGTGTGTGTGTCGAGCCCCTCTCTCCCCGTCTCTCTCTTAAAAAAGAAGTTGACTGAAATAAAATCTAGAATCCCCAGGTGCTCCAGGGGCTCTTGGGAGGCAAAACAAATGAAAAGTAAAGAAAAGCGTGGATCCCCCCATCTGTTGAATGATAGGGTGGGACAATTTAACTAAACAACATATTTTCGCCTTCATCACTATGACACCTAAAGGTTCTCTTCTCTGTATGTAGAACTAGAGACTAGACTGTTGTAATTTCTGTAAGCCTGGACAAAACGAAGATTTTTCTTTTATAAAGGATCCAAGAAACAGGGTATAAATAATGAAAATATTGAAGAATTGATGACGAAAAACTTTGTGCTTCTATTTCTGTATGCGTATTTTCCCCACGAGCAAAAATATTATGGGTTCGAGGAACCCACAACAAAATTATTGAGGGTGCAAAAAGTGTCTCGAACCCATGAAATCGACGCCATTGTAGACAAATAATATTTGTCATAGAACCTAGGATCGCAAACCACTCACAGCGCTAGTTCTAAAACCGTCCAGCATGCACAAATAGTGACAACCAGTGCATGAGAAGCGAGCAAAATGCGATGTCCTAATCATCTATGCTGACTATTATATATTATAGCTGACCTGAGTTTTATCTGGCGCTCTTCACGCATGCTGTCACTATTTATGCATGTTAGATGGTTTTAGAACTGGCGCTGTGAGTGGTTTGCGACCCTAGATTCCATGAAAATTATCGTTCGTCCAGGTGTACCCTACCCTCTTAGATATTTATAACTCTGTATGCGCCTTTACTATATATATGATGATTATCTTCATGTATCCACTCTCGGGGCCGGATTAAAGTTTTGTGGGGCCCTAGTTAAATATTTTCCTAGATCTCCTTGTAGCGTAAATTAAACCTATGTAATTGTTTCTTTTGATGAAATATGGGAAAAGGAGAAACTTTTATTATATCAACATTAGCCACGCATGATGTCAGTTTACAAGAAATAGAGTAATGATAAGATTAACATTTTGACAAAACTGGAAACGTATGCCGCGGTGTGCGTTTACAGTACTTGCGTTTCCAATATCATACGTGCACTTCCAGTATCGTACGTGCGTTTCCATCGCAGTACGTACGTTTTCAGTACCGTTCAGATCAAAGCGCCGGTCGAACGGTACTGAAAGCAACTGTAATCACCGCACCGAGCTCCTCAATGAAATCGCGTCCAAAATGTTCGTCTCTTTTGTCTGTGCTATGAGCTGGCCCTGACTATTTTGCAAGCTATGTATTATATATTATTGTCATAGTTAACAAGTGCGATTGTGATACATTGTCAACGATTTTAAGTCATCCAACGCATGATATATATATATTAAATTATGTTTACATTAAAATTAACGATGGCTTTATTAAAGAAAACTTATACTTCAATTGTAAACCACTTCTTTTAAAACTTAGGTTGAAGAAATCATAGAATATGAATCAGGAATAAGTGAAATTTCTCAGCGCCTTGAAGAGGCGCAAGGATTATATTGCAGAGTCTTTATTCTCTATGCAAAGTAAGTGACACAACTTTGAAATAGATATATATCTTTAGTTAATTATATGATTTGATGCTCATTGAACTCCCAATGGGTCCATTCTGTTAAGAGGACTTGGGGGTTTCTAAACATGAAAAACAATCAATATATACAACTTTCTAAAATGCAAATTGTGAATGAAACATATCAAAGATAACAACTTCATTTTCAATATGAAGATAATAGATATATTAATGTTTAATTATATGTTAAAAAAACGAAACAAAAATATGTTTTTTTAAGTAAACAACTTCATACACCTTTTTTACTTCATATGAAAACATATATGTTCCTCGCGGCATGATATTATGGTTACTTTTGATTGTAACATAATAATATTGGTAAAATTCTACAGAGAAGGACTTGTACTTTAATATGAACCTCAAACAAGTATGTCGTAAAGTAAAATATTTTTTCATTAATTATTTTAAAACCAACGAATGGAAGAAAGAGAAAATTTTTCAAGACATATATAGACAAAACTAATTAAATTTTCATTTAATTAACACAATTCTATGTCATTTTATGCTAAGTAGTAGTTCGAATGTTCCTGTCAAATTTTATCAGAATATGTTAGATGGTTTCAAAATTATCATACGCGAAACGTCAAAATTTCATGTTTTGAGAAAAAACGCTTCGAAGATTGCGGGATTAAAAATTTAGGGAAATATTGCATATACTTACCTTTCCCTACGATTAGAATTTTTGAAGTATCTCGCTTGTTTCACGGAAACCAATAATTTTGGTATAGAAATTTCCAGGAAAAACTGAGCTTTCCGATAAAATAATAAAAAAATCGATTTTTGGAAAATTTGAAACCCCCTTAAGTCCCCTTAAAAGGTATTACTAAATATTTCTGAATTTGAATGAAATATAAATCGTGAAATCATTTTTCATTTTTTATCTAATGTTGGCTTTTTTCAATCTTTTTTTTTTTTTTGCATCGTTTCTTTCCGGTGTACTGTTTTTTTCATTTTCTACCATTATGGTTTTAATTTGTTTTCTCATTAAAACAGCATGGATGGTCTCACCTTGTTTAGCGCAGAATGACCCCTGCTATCCTTTTACCATAAAAATAAAGCAAATAAAATAAATTGAACGAAATACAAGGTGTTTATGAAGGATGATCTCAATCAGCAGGGTATAATACTGGACAAAACTATGGGTAAAGAACTGTTATGAAGTTTTTAAAACTCTTACCCAAACACCTCCGTAGGCTATAATATTATAATAATTATTATATATTATATATATATATTATATTATTATATATATATATATATTATATTAGTATATATATATATATATTATATTATTATATATATATATATATATTATATTAGTATATATATTATATTATTATATATATTATGTTATTATATTATATATATTATATTATTATATAAATATTATTATAATAATGGCAGATTTATTTTATTTTTGCTGTTACGTATGTATCTTGTACTCACGAACTCTTTGGCGAAGTCAGGCAACTACTCAAAACATGAAAATTTTGCTTATCATGTTGTAAACCTGATTGATCGGAATATTTACTTTTTTTGCAGCATGTTTATTTTTCATATGAGGATGCATTTCATTTTTTCTGGAGTAGCCAACAGATACAATGGAATATGTGTATATGGCAGATCAGAAAACATCAGTGGTCGTGCAGTCTTGCCACGGTACTAAAAATTGACAAAAATTGAAAAATTGACAAATTGATAAAAACCAGAGATGTTGGAAAACCCCTTATATTCATATTACAAACAGTCCAAATATGAGTTTGTAATATGGGATAAGGCATGATCGAATAAATGGTCCTCATTTTCCCCTTTCAAGACAAATAGATTACCAGAATTACGAGCATAGATATGATCATCAGTATGGCCTGGGTTTCTATGCACTTGCATGTTTTGCATATTTCTCAATATTTCGCCTTTGTCAGCATATTTTTCATATTTCCAAAATTTCTGCAAAATTTTCATAAAATTTTCAAAAAGTGTGTATTTTTCTAATCCGCTTGTAATTCAATCAATTAAATTAACTCGATGTTTCTACTTTTTTAAGTTTAAATGAATATGATAAAACAAAATGCTACAGAATATGTTTCCATTGTAAATTATATCATTAGATAATATTAAAGTTAGAAAAAAAAGTAATTTTATGAGTATTCACATTTCTTTTGTGATATTTCTCAATATACCTAATACTTCCCAAGTCAAGGACAAGTGTAATGTTCTCCAGCCCAAGCCATAGGCTCCTACAGGTATGGGCAAGGATGGACCATTGCCCCCCCCATGCGTCGATTTTTTTTTTTTGGAAAAAAAGTAAAATTAAAAAAGTGAGGTAGAAAATTTCCGTTTTTAAAGGCCTTCGCCCCTCCCCTAGATTTAACCCTGCCAATGTCTTTAGGCCCAAGCCAATGCATTTTTAAACATACCTTCGTATGTATTTCATACATTGTGGTGTGTATTTTGTGTTAATTTTGTGCATACTCATATTCAAGGACGTAACAAAGTGATATTTTTTATGCATTTCAGTACATATTATGTAATGATTTCAAGAACATTTGCACTTAATGCGAAATAAATTAAATAAATTACGACTGGTATTAGAAACAAATACATTAGCATCTTGAGAAGCAGCCATTAAAAGTACATAGAACAAGTTGAAGGCAAAGATTTCGAAGCTATCGCAGCTTCATCTTCAGTGCGAAAATTGTTGAATTAGTTGAATTGTTGAATGTGCGTTACATTTTCTGCGGGTAGATCGTGGAATTCTATCTAGCAATAATAGATATCATAACGCGTTAAATGAATTCCACAATCTACCCGCAGAATATGTAACGCTCAAATAACCTTCCAGCATTTCAACAATTTTCGAGCTGAAGATGAAGTTGCGATAGCTTCAAAACGTTTGCCATGAACTTGTTCTATACTTTTCATGGCTGCTTCTCAACGTTTGCACTACTTCAATAAATTGTTATTTTATACATTTCGAAACATCGCTTATGAGTAGGGTCCAAATTTCTATGCACCGGAATATTTCTATACATTTTCGTGCATATTTTGTAATAATTTTGAGCATATTTGCATATTATTTGGGCTAAATTTTATGCATGAAAATCCAGGCCTTACTAATCAGTTATGTCATTGTCAGTTTTAGGAAATTCAATCAGTTATCGTATTTGAGCAAAAGAGAGCATCCTTCGTTGCGCACACATTTTCCTGTAAACTCTCAATAAATCATTTCCAAACCAGCGAAATGACAAGAAACTCTCCAATTACATATTTCTCAAATTAATTTGACCTCACTCCACATTAGTTTTTACTTTTGGAGTGCGTTAAAGGTGAGGTTTATTCCAGAGGATATTGGCGGCTTTCAAGAATATATAAATGTTATAAACTAGGTAGCATGAGGATTATTAATAACACTTGCACATTTTTTGGGTATTATAAAAATTTGAAGCGTGCAGAATTCTGTTTGTATAAATGAAAACATTCCATGTTTATTTACTTTTATTTAAACTAGCGTTTGATTACTAACGCTCATTAAAAGTTATAGCATGCTATAATCAAAAAAACCCTTTATTAACAACCCGTACATTTTAATGCGGAAAATGTTCGTGAGCCAAATATGTATATTACTTCACTAACTCTTATAAATAAATATCAATTTTGTTTTATATATTCATATGCCAATGAAATTCAAATTTTTCATTTTTAATTAATTTATTTTTTGCTATTCCAGTACTGAAGATGCAAAAAGTATATTTCAGGAGGTTGACAGATTAAATATGACGTCGGATGGATATGTTTGGATAGTGTCCGAACAGGCCCTCCAAGCTCCCAACAAACCGGATGGTATTGGAAATGTGTACTATATTATAGCTATACATGTAGTTTTGTATATATACGCTAAAGTGCCATTGAATCAGAGAGACATTGTCAGTAGGTTGTTGGACAACCAGTATTCTAAAAGATTGATTGATTGATTGATTGTTTGGCTTTTTTATGGCGCAAGAGCATCTGGGCTATACTGCGCCATATTCTAAAGGAAAGGGTTCCTTATAAAGGTAACTACACAACATGGAATGGCCATGAACTTAAGAAAGTGTGTTATCGTCAGATATTGTAAGGCATTCGTTCAAAAATGTCAACGTTCCAAAATATCACCAAAGACCTAGGAAACATCCTTAAACTAGATAGGTGGATGAAATAAGAGAACTGGTTGGGGTGACATGGACGCGAATTGCCCAGGATAGACATGTGAAAACATGGTTGCCACAAACCTTGAAAGTCAGTGAAAGTCTGGGAAAATGTAATTGGTCAGGGGAAAGTCAGGGAAAACTTTAAATTGATCAGGGGAAAGTCAGGATTTTTTTTTTAAATACTGCTAGTTAGGGGCAATTTAATGGAAAAAATCAATAAAAATTATTTTTCGGACAATAATTTTTTTCCCTGCAACAACAAATTTAGTGCGGAGAAGAAAGCCACTAAAGTTAATATTGAATTATGAGCACTCGCAAAGAGGTAAAATGAGGTTTAGAATGATATTAGAAGCTCTTTATATACACAGCGGGATTACGGAGAGTATTGCGGAAAAGGCAAGGTTTCAGTATGCATTATTTTTTTATGAAGCTCATAGTAATGCACAGAAACGATTTCAGGAATTCTTGGAAGAAAAAGTAAATCAGATGCGATTAGATGGCTTTTACTCTTCTCTCTTAAGTGGCAGCCAAAAATATTCAGAACTGTGGCAAGTTGTGCAATTATGTCTCACATATTCGCATGGCAATGCCACTATAGAAAGTGCGTTCTATAGTGAATAAAGGTCTTCTTGTTGAAAATCTACATGAGCACAGCCTTGTTGCTCAAATAAAAGTGTATGATGCCATTAGATATTTTAGAAGCACACAAAAAGTTGCAATTACGTATGGAATATTATCATGCGTTAGAAGTGCTCGAAGACGTTACGAAGATTATCTTGAAAATTCAAGGAAAAAAAACGAAATAAGAAAATATGCTGAAAAAAGGAAACTTAAAGGAGAAATAAAAAAATTAGAAGAACAAAGGGAGATCCTGAAACTGAAATCTCAACAGGAGGAAGGCATGATCTAAAGAAAAATTGAAACTTTGGAAAAACAAGTTTAACAGTAAAATGAATTTGACTTTCAGGATAAGCCTGTTCAATCGTATCTGTTGTAAAATAATTCCAGTTTAAAATGCTTTAAATGTAATCATTACATTATTATAACAAACAAAAAAAGAAGAGCGTTGGGCGACTATGGGTATGGTGGAAGCCGTAATAAAAAATGTTTATATTAAAATTATGCTTTGTTTAACCTATTAAAGTACACTTACATTATAGTAACATGTATAATAAATACCTTAATTAGTAAATTATTATAATATTATAATTTCATTTAAAATGTCATTACAGTAACTATAACCTATTATTCACAGTAATATGTGCATTATCATTTTCGTTGTAGATTTGAGCATGTATGTTTAAGGACTGTGGTGGTCAGTGAATTTTGTAAATATCTGTCAGGGAAAATGATTTCAAAATTTTTGTGGAAACCATGGAAAAGCATTTGGAGAGACCTTCATCCAGCAGTGGATAGATAATGGTTGAATATGATGATGAGCATAAGCCATGTTTCATTCAAATCTGTCAGTTCAGATCTGTCTGTTCAAATCAACAGGAAGTTTCATGATTTCAGCTATCTTTAATCCAATGGCACTTTAGTATTTATACGTATATGAGAGCAGCATAAATGTATCCAACTCCTTACCTGTGCTATTGATAATGAAATGTATGCTGTTACCTTATATCCCCATTAAAATCAGTTCACGCTCTTAGATATTGTTTTATAATTACTGTGCATATGATATCTATTACACAGAAAAAGTGATGCACACAACTTTGTGTTTAGAATATTTAGCATTATATAATAGAATTAAAAGTGTGCATAACAAACACATTCACAGAAATATTTGAAGAACACCTTATTATTAAATGACAAATATGCATGTTCACACAGAATACTCTATACAACGTGTTATATGACGTGCTCAAACCAAGTAATTTACTGACAATGTAGTACTAATAATTATTAATTGTTTTATGTATATTCTTATTGAAGAATATACAAACATTTGAATTAATGTAAGTACACTCGTTACTGTGTGTGCGAAATTTAACAGAAGCGTATTTTCAGTACTAACTCATTCTTATTTGCAGGTATTATAGGACTCAACCTCATCGATTCCACCAATGAAGAGGCACATATTAAAGACAGCGTGTACGTCATAGCTACGGCCTTCAGACAGCTATATTACAACGAAAATATAACAGCCGCTCCCAGTGACTGTGGAACTTTGGGCAAAGACTGGGATACTGGTCTCAAGTTCATTAGGTAGTTAAATACTTTTTCCCATTAGATATCTGAATAATTTTGTCCATTAGATACCTGAATACTTTTGCCCATTAGATATTTGAATATTTTTATATTTGGAGAATTTGTGACTACTTTCAAATAGTGTTCATGAACACTTTTTTTTATCACCTCATTATCTAATTCTTAGTCACACTCGTATTCATCAAGTATTATAGCATACTAAATTTTTTTACTTTACTGCTCTTATAACGTTGATTTACATTTATTAAACGTGTATTTTTCTAAGTATTTAAGATACTATGTATTTTTCAAAGTATTTAAGATACTATGTATTTTTCAAAGTATTTAAGATACTATGTATTTTTCAAAGTATTTAATTGCCCTGCGGTGGCGCAGTGTGGTAACGCGTTCTCCTATTGCGCGGCTAATCCGGGTTCGACTCCCAGCAGTGCAAAAAGAACGCTTACTCAGAGATCTCATAAAAGATCGCACTGCTCACTGTAGTCCGGGGTTTGGTTCCCCAGGCCTTAAGAGGTTCGGATTCCTCGGAAAACTGTAGGTCCCGGCGCAGCATGACCACTGTAGTCTTTGAGCCGTAAAACCAAAAAACAATTAAAGTATTAAGGTACTATGTATTTTTTAAAGCATTTAAGATACTATGTATTTTTAAAGCATTTACGATACTATATATTTTTAAGTATTTAAGATACTATGTATTTTGCTACGGTATTTATAGATACTGTGTATTTGTTAGATCTTTAGGAACTTCATTTACAAAAACACTAAGGTATTTATTACACAGTTGAATTGTTTTTTCACTGATACTCGTTTTAATTTGAACTAATGCATTAGTTTCTTCTTGCATCTACTTTGTTTCTATGTAGCCTTTCATCAATGCGTATTTTGGTTTTAGTTCCCATATTCTATAATTCTTGATGTTAATGCCATCGTAAGTTTGGGGTAAGTTAAGTATCGTCGTCTTGATTTGGTGTTGAATTTTTAGTTCTGGCATTTTGGCGCATTTGCATCTCGTCGTTATATATTGAGTACTTCTATTTGCTAAGTATTGTCATTAATTATTGAACTATTAATTATGCCAGTATTAACTACATGCATCCGTGCATAGACAAAGAAATGTGCAAAAAGCTGTGGTGTAAGTGGTTCATATTCTTTGTATGTTTTTTATGTGTTGTATTAATGTACAATTAATTCTCTGATCCAAATGATAAAAAAAATCAATCATATATGATATTCAGCAACTCAGGGCTCAAGAAGTTATGTACGCTTATATGCGATAATCTTCCCCACTTTTTGTACTAACTTTTTTTGTACTAACTTTTTGCATTTGGGTAGATTTAAAGCGAGAATCGTTGCAGCACTTTGAGATCTAATCACAAATTACAAAAACTATTAAAGCTATTTCCCACACGCTTTAAAATATACAAAAAAATATTAAAAAATCGACACAAAATAATACTTGCACTATCTCATTTAGTTATTTCTAGTTTTTATTCTAATTAGAAACTAATAGATATAACTAAGATTAGTAAATATATTTGAAGTAATATTTACAAATAACTGCTTGTTTGTCCTTCTGGATTGATGCTTTTTCTTTCCTGCAGTTATTTGAAGAAACAAACCTTGTTATATGGTCATACCGGAAGAGTTGCGTTTGATGACAAGGGCGACAGAATCGATAGCAACTATGACATCATCAACGTTATCAATGGTCAAGCTATCAAAGTTGGAGCATATGTTTATGAAAACGTAAGCGGAAGTCTATTTAAATCTGCTCCTTACTTATTTGAAATCTATCAATTAATCAATCAATTAATTCAAAATTTTAGCTATCGTCCAGTACATTAATGAGTAGTGGGAAGAAATTAGGACCCGTTTATAACGTTTTTGAAGTTATTCGGATAACGAAAACCATATCGGAAGAAAACATAAAAGGAGGTCTGACGGAATCCGACATATTGTTGTAACAAAATGAAAAGCAACTGGGAACAGTGGTATTAAACAAAAAGGTTTACTAAACGTCAAAAATAATTAATTAAAAAGAAAGGGAAGTGTAATTATTTAATATAAGTAACTTCACCGAACCTTTAAATGTAAAAAAGGAACCTGTTTCAGAGCACCTGAAATTTGGTTCAAGCTTTTGGTTGGAACTCTGGTACAAAGTATCAAGAAAGAAATTTACATACAAAAACTTAAACACTGGTAACGTAACGAATAGATCATGAAATTGAACAAAAATAGATCCAAGATTTAGGTTATATATATATATATCATGTTATAATTTTCATAATACAATCATTTTAATATTATATGAATATTATATGAATAATAATTACTCCCGATGAAGGACTGCTGCTGACGCGTCCGAAAGCTTGGGTGATCTTGATTCATTTGCTATTTTACTTGTGTTCAACTTTTTGTAAGTAAATATATATAAATAATGTTGTTCATTTACAGCGCAGCATGCAAATGGAACTCACACTTCAAGAAAAGAAGATACTGTGGCCCGGGAATGAAAGCAAAAAACCAAGAGGATACATTGTCCCCACTCATCTGAAAGTAAGTTTATGCATGTGTCTTTGATATTGCAGAATATCCTGTTTGTGTCTTCAATATTGTCGAATAACCTATGTATGCCTTTGATATTGCAGAATGTCCTGCATGTGACTTTGGTATTGTAGAATACCCTACACGTGTCTTTGATATTGCAGAATACCCTATATGTGTCTTCAATATTGTCAAATAACCTACATATGTC